>VZTG01009507.1:191257-339323 GCA_013397845.1 Melanocharis versteri
CTAGGAAGAATGAGACATACTTGCATAACCATGGCAGCAACCATTTTTTGGTCCGCTGTAACAATGGCTAGGACACTTTCTTTGACCTGAATATTGCCATGTTTATGCTGATAGGAACAGGAAATATTGCTGGAAGCTTTGAATACTCTGTGCCAAACTGGTCTTGAATTAAATGTAAACAGAAGTCACCTGATTGAGGCACCTTCACCAGTAGGAATGTTTGTATGATCATGCATTAATTATTATTGTTTAAACTGCAAGATGCAATACGGATCTGCAGCAAATACCTGCAGACACCTTTAGGCTACTCACTTTACAAACACTGAATAAAAGTATGGTCCTCTCCTACATGTCAAATGATCTCTTTCATTCTCATGCATATATATGTGTGTGTGTATATATATATATATATATATATATAGTATATATGTATGCAGTATCACAGTGTACAGTGTCTCAGTGATTTTACCTTTGTCCTGTTCATCTCCCAGTAGCTGCAGCAGAACACTCTGGTGGGTCAAAAGGCTTTGGGATAGAAGTCAGGTTCTTGCCCTAGGTGTGAATTCCCCACCTCTCTGACTCTCTTCCAACATAATGTGAGTCCAGTGAATTCCAACTCTTCCAATTAGTCCAGAGACAAACTTTTGCTCTCCAATGCTGCACGTAGAAATCAAAACTACCTTTGGGTTGGACTTGTTTCTCCATCTGTAAAGGGCAGCTTGGGTCTGTCAAATGTACTTAGTGCCCTACACCTCTCCGTCCATTGCCTTAGAGGAAAGTTGTGTCCCTCACTGCCACTTCTCTAGAAAAATGTGCTGACTTCTGACGTGTTTGATTTTTTCAAACTGTACCTTGTGTTCCAAGTCTGTGCTAGCATGCCTGTTATTCCTCGTGCCTCTGGTCCTCCTAGGCCTTTTTGGGTGTTTGAATGCTTCTTGGTGTCTGCCAGAGCCTCCACAGTGGCGGCTGGCCAGGATCCCAACTTGCCAGAGACTTTACTCCTTTTTTCCCCTTTTCACTCTTAACCCCATGTGCAATTTTCACTCCACTCCCCATATCCCTGCCCTCTTCAACCACTTTCACAGAGCTCAATCCCTCCTGAGACAGGCAGTGCAGGGAAGGCAGCCCCGCGGGCAGCAAGCGCATCTTTTCCCTTGCCTGTGAGCACAACTGGATGTCTGGGTCACAGCAAAGCCCCAGAGCCTTCCAGCAGCCACGGTCTGCTCTGTGCCCTCAGCCTCCTGAGCAGAGACAGCTATAAAAAGCCTTTTACTCCACGAGTTGATAGGTTTTCACCCAGGATCACCCGTGGATCACTGCTGTGGGATTTGTAAGCTGAGCTCTAATTAACTTTAAAAGCATATAAAAAAAAAAAAAAGAAAGGAAAGTTGCAGGATTTGAACCAGGAAGCCTCATGAAAGCAGATCGCATATTTAATTTGCTCTGTCAGACAATAAGAAGATCAAATGATTTAAACAGTTGATGTGTTGTGAAAACACATCCTGTCACAGCTGGGATGTGGATGGAGTCCTAATCATCCATTTCCCCTCAGAGTCATTCCCCCTCTCTGTTTGCTGTGACACCGTGGAGTTTGGAGTTTAATGTGCTGGTAATTGAAAGATGCTTCTCTCAATATATTCCAAGACAGATTTTTCAGAGAAAGAGACCCATTGTATTTTGAATTTGTGAGATAATGCCATTAACGTCTTGTACCCCAGTTTTGTCCTTTGCCTTGCCCCCTTGGTGAATCATCAGTAAACCTTGTTTACAGCTTCAGTTTTTTATTCATATCCTGCTTCAATCTTTACCCGTATCCTGGTTTTCTCCCCCTCCTTTTCGCTTTTCTCCTATTCTTTCTGCTTCTCACCATCTTTTCTTTCCCTTTGAATCCAGCATCCCAGGAAGTTCAGTGAGCATGCCCTACTCAGTATTATTCATGCAGGTGTCTTACAGGATTCTTTTAAACATGCTGTGAGGAATTGAGTTCACTCTTGGGCAAAGGTTTCTGAGGAAGGTGACTTTTATTACTCAGATGCACTCTGCAGAATACAGATAAACTTCAGTGCTCCCCTCTAACCCTCTGTCCTCTTCTGTCACTCCCAGCACAGAGAGTTATCTTCATTAACAAGTTCGAATCAGTGCATACTTGCAGCATCAGTGGTCAATGAGTGCACATTTTACTTGGTCCGTGAGATGAGCTAAATGGGTAAGTTACTTTCCCTGGTCAAAAACATCCTCTTTCCTTAATGGAACAGCTTAATTATTCCTTCTTTCTCCTGGTCCTGGGGGACAGATTATTGAAGACAGATGGGCACAGAAGTGTGCATACATTAGCGGGTGAGGCTGGATGCAGCCGTTCCATGGATGGGAGGGCCGACAGCTGCATGGTCGCATCCAGGCACCCGGGAAATTGCCTGAGCCTGCGGAGCATGTGTGGAGGGCTGGTGACCCCGTGTTGCTCTGATCCCTTCAGCTGGGGTCCCACGGCGGCACACATGCCTGCACACGAAATCCTGCACGGCCCCGCAGGCCGGGCCACGGCCATCAGACCTGTGCAGAGGTGCAATTTCACAGACACGACTTTTTAAAGTCATCTCTTTGCATCAGCCTCATGTTCTCCCTTCCCTGTTGCTTTGTGACAGCCTTTCAAAATTGATGCTATTGCCGTCTCTTTTGCTGCCACTAGTTGCTGCCCTTCCACAAACTCTCTGCAGCCATTTGTCTGGGAAGTGGCATTGCCCTCTCCTGAACAAGGAAGCCAGCAAGGCTGCCATCAGAGCCCAGCTGAGGAGAGGAACCTAGATGCTTGATGCTCAGTTTCTGCAGGTGGATTTTGGGCTGTGCTGAGTGAAGAAATGTGATACTAATGTTTCATGTTTAAGGACAAATCCAGGATGAAGATAACTATATACGCATCCTTGCTGTGACCAGCAGGACTTCTGCCATTCTGGTCCCAATGCTAATATGAAGCCTGTCCTTCAAGTCTGGCAGGTCATTAAGGTGGAGACTTTGAAGTGTCCAGATGATTTAGGAGCAGAAATTCCATTAGTTGTATGGTTTATGTTTCTTGGCCCATTTACCACTATTTAAAATCTGTGGCATTTTGAGAATGACCTTCTTGAATGGTGTCTTACTTGAGCAACGGTGGCAACCATCACTTGTGTGCAGCTGAAATAAGGCTTGAGCCACACGAATCACACAAATTCTCCCCATGCTGTGTTTGTGACTAGAGTCACCCACTCATACAGTCTCATAACTAACTTCAAACATTCATCAGTGTTGAGGGGGACTCAGCTGTCCAGGCCTAAGAGCTTGGTTAGTTTTGCTGTGAGGATTCTTCAGCGCATCTCTATAAAAGTGCAGCTGTGCTTTGATAGCGCAAATGATCAGGACGATGAAAGTGCAAATGATCAGGATATTGAGTGCATCCATCGCACTGGTGAGGGGAGCCCAAATTTTTTTTTCCAGACTGTGTCTCAGGAGCCCACTGGCTCATCACTGAGTGGTGGTGTGTAAGAAATGTGCTTCATGTCATCCTGTGTGCCATGACACGATGAATCCTTTATCAGGAAACACCTTGGGATGGAGAGGCCATGCTCCTTTTTGTCTCAGTGCAGCATCTAAAACCACTTTCCCAACCTGTAACTAGCATTATGACAAAAAGCAACCAAAAGAGCAAATAATCTAAGAGCTCGCTCAGACAGTAGCAGTGCTCTCTAGCTAGTGAGCAAAGCCAAATACAGCTTGTCAGCCCCCTTTTTTTCCCCCCCTTTTTTTTTTTTATTGAGAGGACCTCATGATGAGTGGTTTCATTAATCCTCCCACAGAGATAGTTACAAAACTTTGAAATAAAGTCAGCTGCTGGAAACCTTGTCTGGAGTCTGCACACCCTAATTTGCATTTTGATTTCTGTGATTTAACTGAAGGCACAGGTTGTCACTGCCAAATATCCCTCGCCTACCGAGGGATATACAAGGTAGAACTGCCCAAAGCAGCCTGACTTATGAGGACTGCCACGGCAACACAACCAATGCATCCCTAAACATCTAGTAATAAAAAATCTGTTGTTCTTTAGTCGCCAGGATTTAACAAGCCTAATCCCTAGGAGAGGTGATAAAAATTCATTAATCTAATTAAATACTTCTTATTGCCAAAGTGACTTTGTAGAGGAGCTTTGCTGAAGGATAAGTGCAAAGTAAAATGGAGTCCCAGCAGAGAAACAAACGTTAGACTTCAGCAAGCTGGTACACGCTTCATTAAACTCATAATTATCCTTTGGTTCTAAGTAGCTGATAATATTTAATGAGTATCCAAGATAATTTAAAGAAAATGTTTACTAATGAGGAACAAACAGTGCTATGGAAAACTGATATCTGGGGTACCATAGCCGTGTATCTTACCTGTATCTTGTGTTCTTGCTTTTGTACAAGCAATTCAAGTGTTCTTTTTAAACTGTTTTAGTACTGGCTGGTGTTGCTGGTTTCACTGAGATCCCCTGTGAACTACAAGGCACTCGAGGGAGAAAAGGATGTGCTGAGGAGCAGGCAGCACTGCAGGGGACGACAGGCAAAATAAACCCGAGGGGCCTGAGCACAGGCTGGGGAGTAAGGATTGGGATCCCTCAGTGACGTAGGGGGCAGTTTGGCTAGGATTTTCCTAAACTTTAACTTCTGGGTTCTAAATTGTGAGGGAAACTAGATTTTAGTTCCTTATGGGAGGTTTATGTGATCAAGGTGAATGCTCTGCAATCTGTGTAATTTTTATTATTAAATTTAATAGAAGAATTATTTGACTCCCGACAACCTACATATCATCTGTTGGCAAGTGAAGCAGGATAGCCAGCCAAGCACTGGCGGATTGCTTTCCTCCAATATTCCTCTACAGGCGTTGGTTTCTTCTTCACTAGGGATTTGTGGCTTCCAGATCAGAATACTCTGTATTGGAGATACAGCGCATGTTTTCTTTGCCTTTGCATCCTGCAAGGATGCAGCTGTGTATCTTCCTAGAACAGAAGAGTTTATTTGTATGTAAAAGATGTCAGGGAAGAAAATGAACTGTCTTGTGTGGATGCTAAGGTGATGAGAAGTAGAAAGTGAATGGGTGATGAGAAAGGAATCACCACTGGAGAGTGAGCTGAACCTCTACCAGCTCTTGTGAGTGCTTTGCTCCTGCTCCCGGCAGCAGCCTACATCCTCCTTCACAGACCTGGGAGCCCTGGCACAGCTCCCTCTTGCTGGCTGGCTCCCACTCCTGTTTGCAGACGTGCTGCCTTGGGAGGTCTGTTGTGTTTGCTCCCCCACAGCTGAGTGCCCAGAATGAGCTGTAGTGACTCAAATCAGCATTGTCACACCACAGAATTATTTATTTTATATGCAGCAGCCAGTGTAAAAAGAAACAACCTGTATTGCCCCTGCCTGGCTCGCAGTCTGCCATTTCCCTAGGGATGTGAGCTAGCCTAATTTGTCACTGATGGATCCATTTCTGGGAGCTGGCATTACTTTTACTAACCCCATGTCCTCCCTGCTCGGCCATTTTCCTGTTGTCCAGCTGAAGGGACCCAATCCTGCCTTAAGATAAGGGTGGTTGTGCCCAGTTTGAACAGGACCAAACTTATTATGTGCGGTTTTGGGTGAATATCAGCTGCTGAGCTCTCTAAAGTCGTCAAATGCTTTCCTGCAGTGTGTGGCAAACTCCAGTAGCAGCCAACACTTTGAAACCAGATAGCAAACAGCAGGGCAGAAGCAGGCATAAATACAAAATTAATGTAGGTATTTCTCACTTTCATCATAGCAGAAAAACAGCCTCTTTTCCAAAATGCCTGCATATAGCCTTGTGTCCTGATGGCGTACGTATATTATTGCAGGTATTTTGGTGCTGGAATGAAAGGAAATGGGAACTGTGTGGATTAGGAGACCACATGCATGTGCCTATTTTATGACTGTGATTATCTTTGTAAGGTGCTTAAATGCTGCAAGTGTAGCATCCTATAAATGGGTGGGCAGATTAGATTAGATCTGCAGTTCTCAGCAAGGGAGTTTATACCTGCTTGGCTCACTTGGAGGCTGAGTTTCTCTTTAAATGCAGTATTGCTAGCTGTTTCTTATGCCCTTTATCAACTGAGTTTCCAACCGGCAGCCTCATAGGGCTTGATGCTGTATCTTTGATCTCAGATAGATTTTTGTATATAAAATCATATTTCACACCAGCTTTGCAAGCTGTTATGTTAATTCATTGGCTGTCTACTATCCTGGCTGCTATAAACACAATAAATACAGCATAAGGAATATAAAAAGTTACACCCGTCCTTGCACCCAGTCTTGCTCCTGAAGCAAAATCCAGGGCAAACCTTTCATGTGGGGGAAGGGAAGGATTTTCTTTCACATCTGTATGTATCAGATTTTCAATTTTTGTCTGATGGAAGCCTGATGATTTCAGAGGGGTTGAAAAATAGCTGGTGCTTGGTCCATAATGACTGTGCTACTCTTATATCACAGTACTTCACTGAAGCCAGGACTCTCATTCACATGGATTGGCAGAGTGCCTGGACATGGTTTTTTTTGTTGTTGTTGAGTTTGTTGGATTTGTAAGCAGGAATTGGGGGAATTGCTCTTTTGCCATATTAGTAAGCCTTGCAACTGGTCGTTGGCTTTAAAGCAGGAAAAGCATCCTTCTGACATAAAAATTTCCTGTGTTTGACAGCAGCACTGCAGTTAAGTTTCCTGTTTTGCCCCCAGAAGATTCCAAACTAGCGAGCGGTCATCAGCCTGTTGACAAGAAACTGCCTGTTCACATTTGGAGAATACAGGCATGGGAATGAGAACGGCTTATGCACCTCCTCTTGGAGGCAGGGAAAGAGCCGCAAAATTGTCCCAAGCTTTTTGGAAGTTGCTTCCTTTCAAATTCCAAAGCACTCTTCCTATTCAGCATCTTACAGCTGAACAGATACGTTGATGTGTTTACAACTACCGTGAAGGGTAGAGTGAAGTGTAACAGTGATGTGAGCTTCAGAGCTCAGCATAATATAACGTTACCCTTGTGAAATGCAATTATTTCAGCTCTCGTTTTTAAATAGTTGTTTTTCTCAGTGTGAAAGCTAAATCACGTAACATAACAATGTTGTTCATAAAGATAGGAGTTTTTTGTTCCCAGCAAATTTGCTTTGATTTTAAAGGGGAAATCAGATGTAAACAAAACCTTTCTTAAAATCTAGTCTACAAGGACTATATAAAGCAGTAGCCAAAAAAGCCCTTCAACAAGCCAGCCCATTCAAGCTAGTCTAAAAGGAAGACCTATTCCTTTTGCTTCACATAAGCACATGAGGTGAGGGGTAGCATGGTTTTAGAGCTTTCCGGTACATCTAATTTTCTCTTTGCACCAAAATTGTCATTGGTTTTAGTGAGGAAATACTGTGTAATAGCATTTAAAGTAGGTTGTGATTATAGGCTTAAGGCCTTATCCTGGCTCTTATTCTTAACTCGAGGTGTTTCAGCGAGGTATTTGAAGAAATGTGACTATGTCCTGTCCTGTTGGAAGCTAAAGTGTGTGGAAGGACTGCTCATGGTTTCCTGCTTCCAGAGAGGTGCAGTGTGTGCTCTGCCCCTTGCCTGTCCTGCTGGCACCCGATGAGCAGTCAAGACCTGGAAGTCTTTGCGTGGGCTCTGATGACCGCCTCAGCTCACACAGGGAAGCAGCAGTCGAGGTAACTGAAGCAGTGAATTTGCAGAAATACAGATAAACAGAGAAACAAAAAGCCTTCTGGATTTTTTTCTACGCTGACATGAAAAAATACAGCAGTTTCAACTCTTCGAGCCCAAAACACTGCGCCCAAAATACCCACAAACTGGAATTTGATTACAGTGATGAAACATAAGGAGAAAACAGTAGAATATTAACAAAAAGTTGAAGCTTCATCTGAGGAATAGATCCTTCTTATTACCTTGTAAATTAACCCTTTAATGCATTTTTCATAGTTTGGTATATAACTTCTGACTTCCACAATTGAGAATTAATTATAAGACTGCCAAAGTTTCAAAGGTAGCTTTTAAAAACAGCCATCATTTCAGTAGGATAGGCTGAAGGGAAAGACTTTCTCCTCAATAATTTATGAACAGCACATATTAAGTGTCCAGTGTATGCCAGGTAATTGCACTGAGATACTAGGTTTTCACACTAGGTAAACAAATAACTATAATGGAAACCCAGCTAATTAATGGTCAGCTAAGAGCAACTGTAAGCAGTGGGCTCCAGTTCCAAAACCCAAGAGAGTTTTTGGGGTAGAAAATAGCTGCTGTGTCTTATGAGTAGACAGAAGGTTGCAAGGTTTGCTGAGATAGAAACTAGAAACCTATAAATAGGAAGGCCATAGAAGGGCAGAGGAAAAGATAGAGGATGCTGATGTGTGAGATGTTCTCACACTGCTCAAAGATTAGAAATTAGTGTGGATGATAGTTTGTGTGTTAAACAGGGTGGGAAAGTTGATCTGACAGCCCTGTCTCTGCAAAGTTTGAGCATGAAGGAAAATGCTTTGGTTATGTCTGCACCAATGGACAAGGGTAACAGTGTGCAATATGCTGTGTTCATACACTTGATATAAAGTCTGTCTGTCTAAAGTCTTTGTGTAACATAAGAACTAGGTATAGAGATATACATTTTATATCACTGTCTGGTTTTTCCTCCTCTGTTTTCCTCCATCCCTTTAAATGTCTCTCCATTCAAACTTTTATCCCATTGGCTAGGGGCATAAGGAGAGGGCACAGCACTGAAAAACTGACTATGTTCAGAAACCCAAATGCTCTTTTCAGCCCTGCCACCAGCTCGCTGAGCAAGCCTGGGCACATCAGCCTCCTTGCCTGCTGCCTGGGGCCAGCACTATTGCTCAGCACCCTGGGATCGGCTGGTGAGCAGCACCGCATCAGCCCTGGATTTATTCCATCTGTTATTAATGATGACCCCGAAGGACTGAAAGGAAGCTGCCCCTGCTTCCCTTGTGGGTCACTGACACACTGGTGAACTCAGTTTGTTTTCCAGCATCAGATGTCTGCTGATGGCCGAAGCCTTGTCCTCTCCCTGGCCATTGGCAGGGCAGGGGGGCTGGAGGGTGTGAGCGGGGAGCCTCCGTCAGCAGAGGCTGGTGCACGTGGGACAGCATATTGTCTATGGTGCAAGGGCTGCTGCCAGAGAAACCTGAAGGCTTTATAATGCCAGTCGTGCATTTCATATGGAAAGCGTGTTCATATTGTTTGAAGAATTGAGTCAAACTAACCTGCAGCAGGGATGTATTCATTTTTGCACGTAAGAGTTCACAGCTGTTATGTCATGGGCACAGTCTAGCATTCTCTCAAATTGTTTGTAATTCAGCATTTAAAATGATATGGTGGTGTAAGTTAAGCAATTATCAAGACCTCAATTCCAAGACACAGAGGTTCCAGGTTATAGGTCTCATGAGTTTTATTTACTTTAATTCATGTCAGCTCATTATCAACCTCATCAGGGAGTGCAGACTTAAAAGTAAGCCTGGATCAGTCATTATTCTAGGTACACACATGTGGATTAAGGGTCTTTTCATCTATACAGTTTGGGAAAGCGGGGCAGAAATCTATATTGTTTCACTTTCCATTATTCAAATTGGTAAAATAATTTTTAGATGAGTCGGGGAGGCCATGGAGATCACTAATAACATCTCTTGTATCAGAAGTAATTTGGTTTGTAACTCTCTATGATCAGATCAAATAATCCTTTTATACCTGACCAAAATTGCTTTGTAGGGTTCATGTGCTATTGCTAATAATTATCATCACAGTGTGTCTTTGAACTATTAGGCATTATGTTATACACATTTTTATGATGAGGGTGTTAGAACTAGAGACCTGATGTTTCTTTTTGATGGATTCCCTGAAACACAAGTACTTTTTCTAAAATGGACACAAGTGTGTCCACTATTGGAAGCTCTTGCAAACTACAAATCAGCCTTCAAGGTCAGAAAGATGTCATGGTACCTTCATGACCCCAGCCTCCTTCTTCTGCTGCAGGTGTCCCCTTGGTTTGACTTAGTCTTACTGACTTCTCTTGATAAGGATAATAACCACTTTAAAAAACAGATAATCTGATATTTAACTGACTTAATATTTTTAATTCATTTTCGATTAATCTTTTTAATTCTGATACATGTTGTGTCGCAGTAAGAATGCAGAATCTCTAAATGACTGTGGGAAGGTGTGAACTTAAGCTTTAGTCCTTTTTTTTTGGTAAAACTGTGGGCAAACTTCTTAATCTTTGTAAAGTTATGTCTCTGTCCCTAGGGATTTCTTGCTGCATTAAATCTCCCAGCTATGTTTCTCATTTGGGGCATCATTCTGCACAGGTGGAGAAATATGATTCTAGTTTCTTCTAGAAAGCTTCACTTTATTCAGATTTCAACATAAAGCATAGTAACTGTTGGTGTGCTAGTCAAAATTTTGTAATTTATTGGCCCTGTGCTAATGATTACTGAGGTGTAGACTTTTCACTCCCCCTTCCATTCACATGTTGATCCAAATCCTGTAAAATACAAACCATTTTGGAATTTTAACCACTATATTCATTTCAATACAAGACTGACATCCCCATATGTGTTTATGAGATGCATCTGTCACTGTGACATTATACCTCGCATATTTTTGATAAGGCTTCTACTCTGGGGTCCCCCTGGGATTTTGCAGTCCTCTGATAGTGGATGAGCAGACCCTGGAGGCTGAAGCCTGCAGCTGGTCAGACTGCTGAATTCTAGGTGCCAGCCAACAGGATATTTAAGCCTTATGCATGTCATAACAACGAGGGCAAATAAGAGAAGCCAGTATGATGTACTTTAAAAAAAAGGATTCAAGGTTTTTTCCAGGGGCAGGGAATTGCAGAGTTTGAGGGGCTGCCTGCGTCTGGCTCCAGCCAGCTTTACCTTTGAGTTAAACAGCCAAAGTGTCCTATTTAAAAGCAGATGTAAAAATGAGGCGGGTAGGGAGAGATCATTTCTCAGATAATCTGGAGTCAGGCCATTTAGGCCTTAGCAGATTGTAACTGATATCTTGATTTTCACCAGGAAGAAAATGGGTGGCCAGCACAAAGTAATGAAAGGCTTTATTACCATACGGTACCTTAGAAAGCTCCTTCATTGTACAGTGACAAAGAACTAAAAATTGCTTAATCAGATCAGTCTAAAAAGGAGGAAAAAAGTAAAAAAATAAATCAAACTTTGCCAAGAGCTTGAAGACAGAAGTAGAAAAAGGCACAGGCTGATGCATCACAGGGGGTCCTTTCCTTCCCTGGTCCTTTGCTGCGCAGAAACTCCGGCTCTGAGGATCCCCCCAAGGGGGTACCTCTCTGTTCTCTGTCTCTGTACTCATCCCAAAGTGCAGATTCTGTCTCTGCCAAGTTGATCACTTCTGGGTTTTATCCTGTTTGCAGCAGGAAAATAGCAGGGAAGACAAGCAGGGAATAAATGCTCCTGTAAAGGCTGCAGAGTCCTGTTATGTGAGTGAGCCTCAGCACCAGTGCCTGGTGCTTGTTTTCCCTCACTTTTGGTGGAAAAGTATGTCAACGGATGTCAAGGTAAATTCTTCTCTTCCTCTCTTTCCTCCCTTCCCCCCATCTCTCCTCCTTCTAGTCTGTCTTTGTGTCATCTCTTCAAAGTACACTACCTGTAAAATATTGATTCACAGCAGGCTGAGCTGCCAGGTTTAGATTTCTTTTTCACTGGCAGCAATAATAAACTACTACAGACAGTGCCGGCTCAGTACCAGCCTCATCATTGCACCACAAGCACATCGGTCTGTCTTATGCGTGACTCAACATAATGAAACAAGGACCCAGAGCTATCTCAAAAGGAAGAGGGAGCTGAGAAACAACCACAGGGGACATCAAAGGAGCCTAAGGAGGCTGTAAGATGAGGATGTAGCAAGTGCCACCTTAAACAGCAGTAACAGCAGCTCTGTTTATTCAAAATAACTTGTCAGAAAAAAAACAATACAAGAGAACAACTGGTGCCACTTGAGACTGGAAACCTAGAATAAACAAACTCTCTCCTTCCTCTGTTCAGCTTAAAAACAGGAATACCACCCACTCCTAGCTATCTTCATAGTCTTTATGTTGTTGAAAAAAAGTGTCAGGAATGATTACAGGAGGGTAAAAAGACCCTCAATAGCTTATGGCAGTGCTGTGAAAATTGTGCCTGGTGGGAACAGTGGATAGACGTACGCGGTGTATGAAATGTATTCCAATTTGATCAGAGGCAAGGGTTTCTTGCCTTATGAGCTGTACAAAGAGTAAGGCAGAGGTTTTGGTGTAAACCAGGGTCCCATGTCGGCACTTCACTCTTTGGTGTGCACTCACTGGAGTGCTTGAAGACTCAAGTAATAAAGCCAGGCAAAGGACAGATGTAAAATGTTCTTTACTGAGGGGAAAAAAGCTGGAGCAGGGTATTATTTTCCTTACTGTAATACCCATATATATTGATTTGTTTATACTTGCATTTTCTTTTAACTGTGACTGTTCTGAACAGTTCTCATGCAGAAGCAAATTGGAAATGTCACATGATCTCTTCTAGATTTTTCTGTCACTTGCCTCACATTTAAAAATTTGGGGGAAGAGGAAACAAACAAGCAATGCCAATAAATTGATAGGAACAGTCAATGACTCCAGCTTTGCATTCTCATTTTCCTGAAGCTTTCAGAAAGCAATGGCGGCTGCATTGACATGCGGTGTTGAAGCTCTGAATGCTGTGGCACCCCACAGATTTTACCCCTGAGATCCTACACTTCCAGTGGAGACAGAACACATATTTGAGCACAGAAATTACAGTTCTGCAAATTGTCATCTGATCCTCTGAAGTTTCAGGCCACCATCCCTTGGGACCTCCTTCCAGCACGGGACTCAGATAAAACAAGGAGCCACTGCTGCAACATGGCCAGTAGGTTGGAAATTTGGCTGTGTCCAAACAGATGCTAATACCTGAGGGGCTTTGAAAAGCACTAAGGGGAAGGATATTGCCTGGATGTAGATATCCTCAGATGTCTGTGTCCAAGCCAGCCACTCCAGCATGAGCTGATGAAGAGGAAGGGGAACTTTCAGGGTGAAATGTTTAAGCTGCCATCTGAGAGAGGTACCTGAAAGTTGTCACACGCACTGACATTCACGTAAAAGCCTGGCTTGGTGTAAAATACTCAGAAATTACAATCTGTATTCCCAAAATAATAAAGTTATCTTAAGAATATTGAGATTTTAAAAAGAACACATATAAAGGATTTCCTTAGTTTCAGATACTTTGCAATTTTCTAGGATCACGTTTCCAGCTTTTTTCTGTGATCGTAGGCCCTGGAAAGGCAGTTTGCTCTGCAAAGGTGGATTTGCTGCGGATGTCTTGCTTCCCTCTGCTACAACTCCCTTGTATCTCTCTCCTAGTGTCACCGAGTCATGTTACCACTGCTCCTCCTTGTGTCCTGCAGTCCCCTCAGTGCCAGGTCAGCCACCGGCTGCTGGGATTTGCGGCCAGTTGCTGGCTGCAGAGCTCACACTGTACGTGGCAGCAATTTGTGTCTCTCCTCTTTACGCAGCCACAGATTTTCTCAGAGCTTGTCAGAATACCATATCTTCGCAAAAACTCTCTGCTCTGGCCAATTGGAGCTGCGAAGAAAAAATGGGTATGTAAACATCATCCTGTGTACTGAGGCTCATACCAAAGACAAACCCACTCAGTTCTGGGGTAAACACTTTTTCCAAGATTCAGGTCTCAATGATAAAAACAAAGCCAAGAGGTAGAGATGATGCAGTTACAATTTCTGCCTGGCCCTGACTGCTACCTTTATGGATTAGGTGTTCAATACAAATAATTTAGTGCCAGATTTTGTCACTGTCATAGGTGCTGAGCAGTGCAATAGAGCCTCTGCCCTGCAGGTTTTTCTTGCTGCATCCACATACCATTACTCATGGGTGCAGCTTGTCTCAGGGAGGAGAGATTGCTGCTGCAGGAAACCATCCTCAGAGGGGCCAGGCTGCCTTCAGCAGCAGTGCAGGAGCTGCTTGGCAGGAGTGGGTTCCAGCGGTGGTTCTGCGAGCCGGCCCATTTGCCTGGCGGTGTAGCAGCATTCCCCACACTGATGGACACCACTCCAGGTCTGTCCTGGGTCAGGACGACCTTCCTGCAGGCATGCAGCAGCAAGAAAGGAGTAACACATGCTCATGAAGCTACAGAAGAGAAAACAAGAACTAGAGACCCTGTGTTTGTAGTTGTCATATTTTGACAGCATTTTGGATGAAACCTACCCTGGGTTTAGGGATAGTCCAACACCTGGGTGTCTATTACCATTTCTAACCGAGTCTCCAGATGAATAGTTGTGTGGAAGTCCATCCCTGGCACAGCAATTTCATTCTGCATGCTCCCAAAGGCACAGACTTAGGTGGGGTGAACACAATAGATCCCTCCCATCACCCCTCTAATCCTTTCAATGCTGTGCAGAAGGCTCTCAGCAGATAAAGCAACCACACCCAGATTTATTTTTCAGCATCACTTTAATAAATATGAGGATGGCAGTATCTGTCTTCCAAGGCATGCTCTCCAGTGTGAGCTCCTTTTTTATCATGGGCTATAAACTTGGGTCTTCATTTTGTGTCCTTTTCAGCAGTGAGCACTCTGCTGTCAGTCAGGAAAGGATGTTGGCAGGGAACAGCACAAGATGGTGCTGCTGACAGTCCTCTGTAAAGCGAAGTGGAGAGCTCAATGCAAGCATTTCCCTCTCCTTCACTCTCAGACACAATTCAATGCCTTGCCACTGGCAGGGTTCTGCTGAGACCTTTCTGGGGCTGATGTAAATCACATCAGTGCTCCCAGCCCTCTTCCACTGGAGTGGGTGGGAAAGGGCAACACAAGCGCTGTTCCCTCCCTTGGGCAGACCAGGTGAGGGTCAAGGAAACCGCAGTTAGCTCCTTCCTCACGTGGCAAGGGAGTTGGTGCAGGATGCAGGAGAGGTGGGCTGGGTCCCTGGGTGGGCTCATAATGTTTTTTCTCAACCCCTGAGTCTGCCCCTAAAGCAAGGATTTCTGTTTCGCCTGTGCCTCCTCCACCACCAAGATCCTTGAGATTCAAGAGAAGTTGGTAAACAACTTAAGATCTGCTAGCTCATTTTTAACCCTTTGCCTATACCCTTCACTTCTCATCAGTTCACCTGGGCCCTGCTGAGTGGGAGCAGGGATCTGGTGGATGGGGCGAGAGAGTGGTGTGATTGTGTTGCATCACTCCCGGAGAGGGATAATTGCAGCTCTCAAGGACCAGTGGCATTGAAGATGTGTTACATTTACCTTTTGTCTGTATTACCAGATTGCAAGTGGTTCTAAAAGAAAAGAAAAAAGAGGAGCTTTGAGGAGCTTTGCAAGTTAAAACAATTGAGTCAGAGCAACACATTTAAAATGGAGATGTTCCCTGTTTAATTGCAGGAAATGTCAAAGGTGGTCCCTGCCTGTGTTCCCTCCCTCTCTGACAGGGAACATCCTTTACTTTTCTCTTCCATCCCCACTCTCCCGTTTCCTGTTTACAACATCAAAGCTTAAAAGGCTGTGGTTCTCCCCCACTAAAAAAACCCAAAAAACCCAAAACCAACCAAGCAACCAGCCAAAAATAAGAAAAAAAAGCCACAAAAAGAAAAGGAAGGAAAAGAAAAGGCAGGTTCCAGCCTTTTTCTTTGAGGGTGCCTGTACATTTACTTACTGTCCACTCTTCCTTCCCTGCATTCTTAAAAAGGCAGCATTAGCATCTTTGAGGAATGCCTCCCGGTCTGCACTTCACTGCCAGATACTCACAGGTCTCTTACCACTTTTCTGGCTGGGGTCCATGGGGCAGAAAGCAGGCACAGGCTTCTGGCGAGGATGCTGAGCTCGGATTTAGAGATCCCATTGCTCTCATACAGTGAGTGTGAATACACAAAGGAAAGGTAAATAAGCACATATAACGGAGGAATTTCTTTTCAAATCTTTTTATAACCATGGTGGCCACCAGGTGCCACCAGGTGCCCACCCAAGCTGCTCGATCACCCCCCTCTACAGTTGGACAAAGAGAGAAAACATAAGGATGGCTTGTGGGTTGGGATAAGGACAAGGAGAGATCACTTGTCAGTTACCATCATGAGCGAAACAGACTCAACTTAGGGAAAGTAGTTTAATTTATTAACAAACAAATCAAAGTAGGATAATGAGAAAATAAAACTACATCTTAGTACACCTTCCCCACACCCCTGACTTCTTCCTGGGCTCAACTTTACTCCCAGATTATCTACTTTCTCCCCCTCAGTGGTAATGGAGGCTAGGGTCAGTTCATCACAGGTTGTCTCTGCCACTCCTTCCTCCTCACTCCTCATACTCTTTCCCTGCTCCGTAGTGGGGTCCCTCCCACAAGAAACAGTCCTCCACAGACTTCTTCAATGTGAGTCCTTCCCACTGGCTGTAGTTCTTCACAAACTGCTCTAGTGTAGGTCCTTCAGGAACAGACTGCTCCAGCGTGGGTTCCCTATGGGGTCCTTCCAGGAGCCTGTTCCAGCATGGACTCCTCTCTCCACAGGTCCAGAGGTCCTAACAGGAGCCTGCTCCAGCACAGGCATCCCGCAGGGTCACAGTCTTCTTTTGGCATCTGCCTGCTCTGGCAATGGATCCTCTATGGGCTGCAGTGGAAAACTGCTCCATTGAGGATCTCCATGGGCTGCAGGGCCACAGCTGCCTCACCATGGGCTGCACCAGGGGTTGCAGGGGAATCTCTGCTCTGGTGCCTGGAGCATCTCCTGCTCCTCTTTATCCACTGACCTTGGGGCTTGTAGAGAGGTTTCTCACACATACTCCCACTCCTCTCTGGCTGTAGTCACTGTTGCATGGTAACTCTCCCCCCATCCCTAAATCTGTCATCCCAGAGGTGCCACCATCATTGCTGACAGGGCTGGACTTGGCCAGCAGTGGGTCCATCCTGGAGCCAGCTGGCATTGGCTCTGTAGGACATGTGGGAAGCTTCTGGCAGCTTCTCACAGAAACTACCCCTGTAGCCCCCCACTACCAAAACCTGGCCATGCAAACCCAATTCGGTACCTCTCTTTCTTTCTTTAAGGATTTATGAGCTTGTCCTAGCAATAATAGTGTGCTTGATCTTTCCTCCTTTATTATCGGTTTATAGTAGATACTAAGCCTGTCTGATAAATTTAGACTTGATTCAAGTTCATATTTTAAAATCTTTTGTATTTTCTGTGAAGGTCTCACGACTGCTGTCTTTTAAATCCATTCTTGGTTTCGTGCTATAGACATCAGAATTTTGCTCATGATTTAATTCAGAGTCTCTGTTCCTTGTTCTCATCAGTCATTAAAAGCTCAGCCATTCACCAGAGGTTTGTCTTTTGTGGTACTTTTTGGTCACAGCTTCTTTTTCTCTGAGGAAAAGGTCTCAATGAAGAACTATGATTTAAGAATTAAGGTGATGGCTCCGTGCAGAAAGCGTTCCAGAAATCTCTTTTGATTTCCTGTTTCCATACGAGGGCTTTTAAGGGACCTTCTTTGTGGAAATCCTCTATTTTTGTTGAAAGAGAATTGACAACACACTTGGCGATGCTGTCTTGATTATAGGGGAAAGTTAATCTTGATTATTAGAAACGGCATTTTGTCACTTCTGTTTGTGTTGTTTTCTGTTTCTCAGGTGGTAATTGTTCCTCATATTCTTTTCTTGCACAGTCACAAGGAAGAAACAGTATTCAGGCAATTTCTTCTTAAACCCTTAATATCACATTCTTTTTCACCTTTTGTTGACTCCACCACAGTTTCCCCACAGCTGTTTTACAAAGACAGTTTGCAGAGCTGAGATGTATTCTTCCGCAAGTAGCATCCTTTTCCAGCCCTTTCCAAAGTACTTTTCCTAGTGTCAATGTTACAGATGGATGAAAGCACCGTGCAGTGCACTGAGGGCTTCATCATCCCCTGTGCAGACCTGGCGCCCATGGTGCTGGTGCAAAGCTAACAGGCAAAGAGAAGTAGCTAAAAACACGAATGAGTGCTAGGGAGGAGCGCTTGAGAGGAGGAAGTTTAGAAAGTCAAAAGTACAAAATGTCATTTTAGGACAATAACTCTGAAATAAGAAGTAGAAAGGTGACCCTTCCAATTGCACGATGTATAAAAGCTGGTGCAATCACGCCTTAATTTCTGGCTTCCAAAGGGAAGGACACAAGCGCACAGCCTGTTCTGAGTGTTTCTTCGAATAGAAGAACCAAGACCATTTGGGTATCGTGTTTCCTTTGCCATTTCACCGCAATCCCGAGAAAGCAGCAAATCCACGGCTATGTGTTGACATGGTTTCCCTCAACTTGTTAACCCTAGCACTGATCTGTTAAGATTACCCCACAAAACCCATCATACAAAATAGATCAGCAAGACTGCAACTTGCTGAAAATACTGTAGACAGGGCTTTGCTCCTAGGGAATACTCAAGGATTACACCAGTTGGCCAAATTTGGCCACAACATCCATAGGGAAAAGCACGTCTTTTGAAACTGTACCAAATATTAAACAAAGCAGAAACATTGGTACTGTGCATCTGCAACGCTAAATATTCAGGTGTGAAGATTTTTTACTCATTATGCAGTTGTAAAACAATGACAAATAAGCCACTGAAGTAATTCCAAGCTGAGAGAGGATACAGATCCCTGAAACCTCTCTCCTCCAAAATATCTTCATGGTAAGAAAAAGCCACATGTAATAGTTAAAAAAATCAAAATCAATCTCTTTAACATTTGATGATTATGTCCTAGGGTATATGCCAGAGGAAGGGAGGGAAGAATAAACCAGGTTTCTGCTAGGGCAATGGTTTTTTAAACATGCTTCTGAATTTAGTGTAATACACTCATCACTTGTCAGACACAATGCTGGTCACCAGGTGTGACTGAGGGAGAGAAATAGATTACATTGCTGTGTAGTAGGAACTGTGCTTAGCTATTGTTCTCTGAAACAGCTGTCAGTAAAATCCCTCTGCTACACAGGGAGATTTCAACAGCTGGAATAACTGACATTGTCAGAAAGGGTGATGCAGTGACCTTCTCCCGAATGGAGACAAGTATAGGACACGTGGAAAATGGGGTAGGAGGAATGGGAAATTACTGGGGCAGTGCAGTCATTGCTTCTTTTCTTACTCTTCTTTCTAGGCCCTAATCCTGGTCACTGCCAAGGAACAGAGAGCCCAAGGGTCCTTTGGTTTGCACCTGAAGAGCAGCTCCATTGTTCTGTGTGAAATGTGTCTATCTCAGATGCTGCAACATTTAGAGGCTTTTTGCCTCTAAATTAGAGGTAATTTGCACAGGCTTCCGTGCTCACTTGGTGCACACCTGCCTGATGAAGTTCTCAGTGCTTTTCCTTGGCATGTGGAGTCCCCTCTCTTTGTCCCAGAGCAACCTGCCCTCCTTCCTGAGGGCAGCACACGCCTTACCCCACATGGGGCTTTGCTAGCACTGCTCACACTCTTCAGTCTGTTTTATATTCCTGCAGTGTAAGACCAAAGGTTTCCACTAAAACAGTAATCCTGGAAACCTGGAACCAGGCAGATGAAATACTTTGAAAGAGAGTGTAAGTCTTACTCCTTTGAGCAAAGGTAGATGGCACAGTAAACATTTCAGCATCATCCGTACAGTTTCTGCTAGTGCTGAATACTGACTGCAGAAATCTATCTGACCACATAACTGCTTTAACAAAACACCTCACCTTCAGAAGCAAAAATGTCCATTGAACTTGTTGGCTATGCTTCAGCTGGCTCCCATAGTGAAGCAGGTGTTCACACTACTTTCTCTAGCAATGTTTTCCTGTTTTGCATACCTGTTAGGTCAGTGCTGGGCAGGGACTGGTGGTTCCCATGAGGTCGGGTTTGCTGGTGGTGGGGGGACACCAGGGGTGGCTTTGTCCAGCTTGGGCACAGTTGGACCATGAAAACCTGTGATTGACTTAGGGGCTGACTGAGAAATGGCTGCTGACAGGGTGTGCTGCTCTATGTCTGCTTTCCTGGCTCTGGGTCCCACCTCTCATCCCCCAGTTTGTTTGTGTCAGCTCTATGGGGTTTCCCAGGAAGGCAGTAGAGCTGTAGCTGCGCGTGCTCCTTACTTACTGCAGAAGCCGAAAGGACTGCTGCTGAAGATGGCACTCATTGCCGTCCCAGTTTAAGCCTTTTGTGCATTGGAAGAGGATTATCAGAAAAGTTACAGTATTCTTTCTAAGCACAGAACTTTGACAATTCCTTGAAAATATCCTGCTCCCATTCAAAGATGTTTTCTCTGTACTCTCTCTTCCCATTCTAATTACTGTATATGTAACTATGAGATTTAAAAGATAATAGCAGGTCTTTAGTGGGTGCCTGTGTGTTTCTTTCCCTGAACTTTGCAGCATTTACTTTGTTTTTAAGAACAGTGCTTTCCTATACCAGCCCATAGGCTATGGGCCGGATCTAAAGCTGCCATCAGTGGCCTTGATCAGCTCCCAGCAGTGAGACCCCAGCCCCCATGCATTTACGAGGTGCCTGCAATGAAGAATTAGGTGCTAGGCATGCACGCCGAGGTTCCCTAAAGAAAGGTTCTGTTTCCATGAGCTACAGAGGCCAAGATTGCTGTTCACAATAGAATGTTTACTGATACTCGACTGAACATTTTGGCAATTGTAATAAAATTGTACCCACAGGAAAGTGAAAAATGGGGCTTGATCCGTCCTATGAATCTCCATTGTCAAAGCACAGAAATTCTGGTTAGGTGATTTAGCAGCAAAATATTAGATTTCTAAATCTCCTGAGCAATTACCTAAAAGGCATTACCACAAGCTGCCAAACATGTAATCCTTTCTTATGGATTATAATTAGCTATTGTTGTCTGGTGCTTTGGAAACGTAAGAGGCATAACATGGTTCTGAAGTGTTCATTTTCTAGTGGGACTGCTCTGGAGGTGGCAGAGCCTCCAGGTAGGGTGTTCTGCCTGCTCCTGTCCAGCACCACTGCTGCTGCCAGCTGCTTCAAGGGGCTGTGATGGGAGAGGAACAAAGCCATCCATGGCTCCAGCTGATCCAGAAGAGTGCTTTAGAGTCTCCCACTTCCTTCCGGCCATTTAAGTGTGATGTTCTCCCTTCTGCCTCAGCTACATGTAGTGTGTCTCTGATATACTGATATAAAAGCCTTGAACTCTAGTGTTATCAACTGTAGATATTAGAGAAGCCTAAGGAAATGTCCTTAATTATTAAAAAGGAAATCTGTAATAATAATAGCATTATCTGTGATTAAGTGAGCAGTGTGGCAGCATGATAGATTTTCTTAAATGCATTGAAAGAGAGTGTTGGTGTGGTGGATCCATGAGGACCATGAAAGTCATCTGATGGAACAGCTCTGGATTGTCCAGACTCTTTGTATGAAACAGCCATAGAGGAAACATTTTGCACATTTCTGAGGTTTAAAGAGAATGTAAGGCTTGTGGAGCTGATGATGGTGGCAGCAGTCACAGATTTCACCCTACTTGGCTGTTTCTGGGCCAGTAGGCAGCATGGTTTGGTAGGAGGAGGTAGGTGATGTTACTTAGTTGGTGCCAAACCCTTCCATTCACCCTGTACAGGTTTAGAGGGCATTTTCAGGTCTAGTGCCATGGACTGAATGCCCACAGTGCTGGAGAACATGAAGTGCACCTCCCATAGAGCAAATCTGCTCTGGGCTTGTGCTGTGGTGAGAGCCAGGGCTGTGCAGTGGGAAGGCTTACAGTGAAACCACCCCCTGGATCTGAATGGAGAGGCTGATATGGACTCATCCTTCTTCCGCCAGATGGGTGGTGCAGGCATCCTCTCATCCGTGATGTTTTACACCCCACTGGCTCAGTATTCCCTGAGGTCCAGAGGAGCCTTTGCCCTGGAACACTAGTGCAATGGCACAAATGCTGTTTAGGGCTTGGTGTATCTCTGTCATGTCTTTTGGAAATACAAATGTCTAAATCCTCACTGATAAGAGAAGTGGAATTTGTCATCACAGCACCAGGGCCTACCAGGAAGGGATTGTTACCAAAAATATTGTAGCAAATGGAATTTGCAAAGGAGATAGGAGGTTCTTCGTTTGAAAGTGTTGTGAATACTTGTGAGTGTTAAAAGAATCTTTCATAAGGCTGACATACAGCAGATAGAACTAACTCCTTCTATTACTCTCTTGATCTTTTGTAACTCCAGATTTCCCCAAATTCACTGTTGCTTGTAAAATGGTAAGCATTACATCAGTTATCATCAGTGTCATGCTATTATTTCATTAAAAATCTGGCAAACAGAAACCTGTTTTAAACTGCTTGGGATAAAATGATGATGATGATGATGATAATAATAATAATAGTAAAAATGTTGATGATAGTAACCACCTGTGATTATGTACTGCTGTAAATGGAGGGGAAGTGAAAGCATTTTGCTCGGAAGTTCACAGTACAATATGGGAACAATTACTTTTAGACTTTGCCTTTCTCAGCAGAGGACACATTTAAAAATTTGAAGCCAGTGGCCTTAGAGAACCTTTATGCAGAGCTTGTGAACATTAAGCCCCTTTTACAACATGCTGCTGGCTAGGACAGCATGGCAGGGTCCCACCCCAGTCTCCTGGGAACTGATGGCAGTCGTCTCCTAATGAGAAAGGCACCGAAACTCAGCACCGATGTCACGGTGGAGTCCCCACTGAGAATATGACACCAATGGAGAAAAAAGTTCCTCTTTTGGCAAGGTGTATGAATATAAAGGAACTTATAATTGGATTTCCTTAAAGACTTGTAGAACTAACACTCTTACAACTCTTCACATTGAAAGGAAGTTCTTTTAAATTCTGTTAGTTCTCCAGCCTACATTTTTTAGAAAAGTAAGATGTGCAGCTTTTGAAGAAAGCCAGGAACAATGAGGTGAGCTGTATTTGCATTCACGAGTTATTCTGTGGTGGCACATTGTCATCTTTTGTTGAAATATCACAACTTTCAAAAAGACTCCTTTGAAGCTAAAGAATTATATTTCATCTTGTTTTCTAAAAAGTTACACTGAATACACACTTTGAAATGACAACGTGAGATCTGACTGCCCTTTAGCATAGGTCTGTCACCTAAGGTGCCTGTGTTCAAATCAAGGTCATTGTGTTTTCTGTTAGCTGTGGATGATCGTACACATCACTCTGTATCCACACCACTAGCATCCCAACATTTGGTATGAAAGTCTACAAGATATTCTATTTGGAAGATTAACAAGAGTGAACTAATAAGGGCATTAGATTTAAATACTAACCTCTGCTTTGAGTGGTTTCTCAAGATCAAAGTTGAAACTGATGCAGGGCTCTGTGCCATACAGAATGAATGCACTACAAGACTGAAAAGAAGGTGTTTTAAATGACTGAGGTATGCAGTGCTGAGAGACTTCTGTTCTCACTAATCAGTGGGAGAGCGTGGTCCCAAACTTTTAAGACAAAGCAACCATGGCAGAATTATGAACCAAGTGACACCTCCAGCCTGGAAGCAGTTTCTTTCTTTACACAAATTGAGAACAAAGAGCAACAGTTTACAGCCAGTCTTAAAGGGGCATTAAGCCTGTATCTGCAGTAGGAAAGCACCTCAGCCACAAATGGGCATTCAAGAATTTACATGGGATTGAGATCAGGTTCTCTGAACCACCTGTTTCTCTCTACTGTCTGTAGGTTTTCACCCTGGTCTGCACTGGTGACTGATGCCGGCACAATCAAAATGTACTTGAAACTTTCAGTGAAGAAGCCCAGTGAGCTGCTTTGCATATCCCAGATTTTAATGTACTCGACTGTCTTGCTGCAGTCTTGTCTTACTAACAATGTGCTTTTATTCAGGTAGCTACCATTCTGCAGAGGTCTGGAGTCCAGCCCAAAGCCTACTGCTGACTTCTCCTTCAGGACCTAGGCAGAAAGCTCAACTCCTGTGCTGCTGGTTCCCCATTAGCTAAAAGGAGAACATGACATTTTTGGTAAACTTGTGAGGCCTGTTTCAACAATCTGGGAAAAATGCTTTTTAGCATTTGAAATTCAGGTATATAGTGAATTTGGTTTTCTTCTTTATTACTTTTGGGCTAAATCCTGAACCCCTTACACAGGCAAAACCCTGGTCTAGAGTACTTCTGAGAAGAAATAGTGACCAAACTAGCATCTGTTGCAATGACTTCGACAGTTCTCTGGTTATGATGCCCAGCGAGCGCACTGCTTTCCAAGAACATGCCCAAGATCTGGCAGAAACATGTCATTTCAGGACTGACTTTCTCTTAAAGAGGCATCAATTTTGCTCTAAGTGCTATTCCATTAAGAAGAGCTGCAACTGATGCTAGGACTTTATGTTAATATGGAGTCTGAAAGCTTAAAAACATAGACTGCTCAGCAATTAGGAAACTGCACATCGATTAGGAGATCCGAATTTGGTGCCTTGCCAACCTTACAGGTTTCATATATGACCCTGAATAATCACAGGATCAAATTTGTAAAAGGGTACATTAACCCCAGTCGAAGTTGGCCTCACTTTGCCATGGCTCATCTAAGCAACAGCTTCTGCTCTAAGCCAGACATCTCTGTCTCGCAGAAAGAAAGATCAATCCCACCTGGTTTTCCAGGCAAAATAAAATAGCACACTTTTTGCTATTGCTGATCATTTTTGTTCTGTACTGAGGGAGCCTGGCCCACTGGGCCAAGAATACCTTCCTCAGCCCCCAGGTACCTTGAGAGAGGCCCCTAATTTTCTGCTGCTGGATTTCTCTAGTGTTCCTCTGCACATGGGCAAAGCATCTGCATTGCAGACTTCTGTGGTGGAAGGGACCACTGGGGTACTAAGCCTTTTCACTGCACGAATCCCAAGGGAATCTGGCCCTTCTGTCCCAGCTGGGAGCCCTTCATCTCTCTGTGTGTCTGTTTCTTATTTGTACAGTGGAGATAACAACACCACCACATCCCACAGGGATTTTGCAAACAGAAATCTATGAATATAGTCCTTGCGATTAGCAGAAAGACTGTGATGATTGGGATCACAGAAATACCCAGACAGATCTCTTAGGGAAACAGCTGGTAAAGGTATTGGGAGGGATTTAATTGCCCTCTGAACAATTAAAATAAGAAAAGGCCATAGTTCTAAGTTACTAAGTAAGAGTAAAACTGAACTATTGAATTTTACTCTGCTTAAATGAGAAAAACTGCAGATTTTGTAATTAGGTAGTAGAATTCTCTGATACATTCAGTTGCTTTTATTATCCAATGGTTTACAAAATAGGAGTAATCTCTGAGACCTCTCATAATGGGTTTAAATAAACCCTGTGCCAATTAATATGAATGGAAAAGGCTGCACCCAAACGATCACAAGCCTGGAATGGTTAGCACTGTCATTTATGGAGAAATCAGTGCTGAAATACGTGCAGCAGAATTTGCTTGAGATTTGATGAGGAATTGCTTTGCCCACTAGTGTTCCTGTCTCTAAAGGTCAGCTGTGGAAACAGATGGTCAAAAGAAACTGGCTAGAAATCTTATTGCAGTGGGTACTAGAAGGGAACATAATTTTTAAATCAGCAGAACAGAAGGTACAAATATTATGACTTGTGATCACAGCCTGCATTGCTCCATTTCCACTCTCCTCAGCTCTTTTACACCCTATCATGAGTCTGAGTCAAGTGACCAGACTTGCTGTGCTGAGACACCCTGAAATCTTGTGGCACCTCTTCTCCCATGGGACAGGGGCAGCTTGAGGCCCTGGGACCTGAGCTCAGTCATTACACACACTTTCCCTTGGTAGCAATGTCTCAGGTGAGTAGAGCCACCCTGGTGATCACTACTTGTGAATTGTGCCAGCAGCCAGCACGTGCTGCTGCTGCTGCTGTGGCAGGTAATGCCACGGAGCACGGGCTGCACCAGCTGCTGGAAATCTCTGTGTGTACTCTTTGTTCGGGCTTCAGAAAGTGTATTTATTAACGCAATCCTGTTGTTTTGGTTTTTTGTTTTTTTGTTTTTGTTTTTTTTTTTCTTATGCTTCCATATGCTTTCATTATGAAGCCTATGAGTTTGCATTTATTAGAATTGAATTTTGGTTTTGCATAATCAATCTTTCCTATAATACTGGCATTGTGCTGGTATTGAATGAATCTTTAATTCTGCCACAGATTACTTTCTTGACCTATGGAGAACTACAGTGTGTGAATAGTGCTCATTAAACCCTGTCTGCAAGCAGTTTACCTTGCTGTTTCTGTCAGTCCTAGGCTTAGTGAGAGGGTAGGAGAACAGCTGACAGAGCACAAAGAAGTAGATAGGGACATTTCCAGGCACTGTGAAAAGCAAGCTAGGGGCATGTCCCACTAAGAGGGCTGAGTCCAGGCAGTACATATAGTTGATTAATCACATCTCTGCGTGATGCTGGGCACTGTACAGATGTACTGTATCTTTCTCTAAGCCCTCATGGCCAATGCCCCTTAAATCATCCATTCCGACGGTGTCATCCACTGCACAAGCTGGCACATATAGTTACATAAATATCAGCTGACATTTCACATCAATAGGGCGATCAAAGGCAATACAAGCTTTTTTTGACTATGAAATTAGGCAAATCATGATTCCAGAAGACATCCTGTTCTGCCAGCAACTGTTCCCTGAGAGATTTTGCCATCTACAAAGTGTGATTCTCTAGGAATACGATGTGGAACCAGAGGTCCCACGAGCAGGCTGTGCAATTAATATCAACCCATTTATCCCAGGCTTTGACACCCTGTTATGTCTGTGTGTGTGATGACTATTTCTGCAGGACAAGGTGTTCAAGAAGATCATTTCTTGAGGGATGGTGGGGGCCAGGAGCTGGACCTGCTCAGGATAAGGGACAGGCTCATGTTTTGTGAGGAAGAGCTTTACCATGGGGTGAGGAGGCTGAGAAAACTTCTGTGCCTGGAGGAGGGCTGGATGTGGCTCTGATGAGGGGAGAATAGATGCTCTGGACAGTCGGTGATGCCCATGCTTAAGCTGGGGTGGTTCCTTAGTGGGTGATTGCCCTGGCAGGGCTCTGGCTGTGACCACCCCGTGCCTGTGCAGCCCTGTAAGGATGAGCGTGCCTCATGCCTGAGCGACTGGCAGAAGAGAGTGTCAGCGTGTCGCTCCCTTCAAAGCCTTCTGGGGAACCCTTCACACGCGTCCTATTTCCTCCAGCCCCCTGACAAAGTGGCAGAAACCGAAATCTGATTTACAGCTTCCATTCGCTTGCCTTAATAGACCAGGGTGTGATCCGAGCTCGCACGCCTTGCTGCTCATCGCATCTGACAGTCCAGACTTGCACCTCCAGGACTAGGAGGGCCACATCCTGCAGCCGCTCTCATTATTTCACTCCAGTTAATAATGTCTGTCTCTGTATGGGAGGCCTTTTTTTTTCTTTTTTTTTTTTTATGGAAAAGTTAGGAAACAACTGAAGCCCTGTGATTTTCTCAGATATCACATTCATTATTTTCTCATCAATGTAATAGTCAGATTCTCCCATGATACGACAGGAGCATGAACAGAGATTACAGCTGAACAATCCCCTTTTACAAGAACAGGCCCTTTATCACTGTCTCCTACCCACTTCTGCAATATTCTGTGGTTTTGACAGAAACTCAGTTTCTGAAATCTTAAAGAACTGTATTAAATACCACTATTGTGATTTCTTTTCACTGTGCATTTGGCTTCCTCTTTCTTATTCTGAAAAGAGAACCCTCAGTTCTGATATAGGATCTGCATAACACGAACAATAAGAGGAGCAGCAAAGCATGCGGGAGAGCCTTTCACAGTTTTTTTTTCTTGTATTTTTCCATCCTCCTCCTCCTCCTACTCCTGCTTTAGATTCTCCAGGTGTTCTACTTGCCATCGAATAAACAACCCTTGTGAAACTTTGGGCTCAATTAAAGTGTTAAATATGCTACTACAACCCTTCTTAACTTTGCTCAGTGTTGATTGTATAGATCTAAAGTGAAATTTTTTTTTCAACCTATATATATTCAAGAGAGCACCAAAATGCATTTTAAAACGGGAAGAAAAAAGACCGAGCTTTTCATGTTACAAGGCAGTTTTGGGAGCATTAGCTAAGAAACCTGCCATTGTGCTTTACATATAATGTTATTGTGCCTGAAAAAGATGACACCACACATGTAGCAGGACTGGAAGCATGATACAAGAGAATAATCAGGCAGGTGGTGCCTATAATTATTTCAGTAATTTTAAATCTTTGAAAATACTCACGTATTTATATTTTTTACCTCTTCTAATTTGTCTTGTAAATAGGTCTGTTTACAGCTTAGAACTGAAAGCATCTGAAAGAGGGAAAAAATTCCCACTCCCGTTTCTTTTTCTTTTCTCCCAGTTTCCACTTACATTTCAAAATCTACACATTCCTCTACTTCAGATCCCGAAGTTGGAGGCGCTAAATTTCCCTTCCAAGCCAACACTTTGATTCATTTTTCTTCTGTTTTAAGAAGTAGAAGAAGAGAAAAAAAATATTCCATGTTCTTGGTAGAGAAGTACAGAGTGGATATTATCTAAACTTCCAGTGAATCACAGCTGACAGTGTTGCTATTTCTAGGCCAGAGAATCACTCTTTGAACAAAATGCAATTGCTGTGTCTTTTCAACCTGCGCTTCAGCAGAGTGAAACAGCAGGATTCCCGTACTGTATAATAACTGTCAGAAACAATTTCTGCTCTGTAAGTGAGGTGAAGCAAAATGTCAAAATATTTGAATACATTTCATTGAGGATATCTTCTTTTAAATTAGTGAAGGCTAGAGGAAGAGAATCCTATTCTCTCGCATAATAAATATGCATGGAACAGTGGGGCCAAGTGAATTCTAATAAAGCTGGGTCCTTGCTCGTTAATGTGTTAGAGAACAACAACAATAAAACACAATAATTATTAGTTAAAGAAATGCCAGCACTGGCCTTTTACCAACATTCCTGAACATATAAATCGCAATAAATTTGGACTGTCTGAAGATGCTGCGTTAATTACCATATTTTATAAAATGCCTTGGGTAGGGGGGAGCAATCACAGTGACCAAGAAGGATCCCAGCCTGAGTGTATACATCTCGTTATTAGTACAGCTGCTTTCCTTGGAAGTCATTAGCCAAACCATGTTATCTATGCTCCTACCTGGAGAAGAATGGTAAGGCAAGTTTACTAACAAGACCTCATGATTTTATAGGATTTTCCAGCCCAAAGCAGCTTATGAAGAAAATGCTTGAGAGTTTGCAAACACCTGGAGTTGAGATACTTTCAGTGTAATTATCTTGAATTTGCAAACAATTGTCTTGTGCTCCCACTTACTGCTTGCAAAGAAAGGCTGCACAGGTTAACAAGTCTCGTGCCCGGTGATAAGCAGCAAGGTGACACTTTTGTGCCCAGGAGGATGGGTGAGAAGAGCACCTAATTCATGTGCCCAGAGAGCTGCCAGTCATGAAACCTTTTCAAGCAATTTAATACAAGATCTAAGAAAGCTGCAAAGGACCAGGAGAGACCTGTGACACTGAAAGGCAGAGCCTTTATCTGAAGTCCTATAACAGTGAGGGAATTACATGGAAGCATCTCAGCAGCTCTAAGATGTGGAGCACTCTTACCTGCCATGGACAAGTTGGCTCCCTGCTTTTCTTGAGTCCCAGCCAATGTGAGCACCAAAGCACTCAGGTAATGGATGCATCCAGCAGAGTGTTTTGTCGAGCTGTAGCCAATTCAGAGTAAAGTAGAAAAAAGCCTGCCGGAAGCCAAACCATAAGGTGAGGAAAGAAAAAATTATCCCCAGCCCCTGCAGGTCACCTGTGGAAGCTGAAACATCACANAAGCACTCTGGTGTAAGCATCCAGCAGAGTGTTTTGTCCAGCTGTAGCCAATTCAGAGTAAAGTAGAAAAAAGCCAAACCATAAGGTGAGGAAAGAAAAAATTATCCCCAGCCCCTGCAGATCACCTGTGGAAGCTGAAACATCACACTAATGTCAAGGAAAGGTCAGTGAAATATATATTTGTACAGGTATAATTCTAGCAAGAGGAATATGAATGCCCATAAAAAACCTCCCTCCAGTTTCCTGAGTGTTCCTGCTGACTGTATTGAAATGCTGAAGTGGCTCCATCATTAAGGTGGTGAGCAGAAATAATAAGCACAATTTATAATGACATGGGCACACATACACACGTGCACACACACACACACATACACACAGGCAGGATTTCTCTGTGTCAGTGGAAATAAGACTGGCCCTGAATTGATTTAGGATTCATTAGCTCACAGAGCTCATTATGCAACATCATGAGATAACAGTTCAGTCCTATTTTTGGTTTACTACTATAACCCACTAAAGCGTTATTTTTGCTGCTGATGCTAAAATGTTAACATCTGAAAAAGCCCATTTCTAATAATTTTTTAACATAATGTTTTTCAGAAAGTATTGATCTGAGTAGCTAATACTGATGGACTGCTTTGTAATGCACTGATCTTCCCATAAATTCCTACCCTGCTTGGCATTGCGATCCTCTGCCCATTTAGGACCCTGGAAAAATCCCTCAGGAGGTGATCAGAACAGGTTAATTCAAATTACCACACTGTTTTGTAATGGAAGCCAGAAATCTTTTTTGGTAAAAAGTTTATGCTTACAGAAAAAATGAGAAATATCTAGGTTTTGGGGTTTTCTGCTGAAACTAATATCAGTCAATAGCCTTGTTTAGAAATGTGGACCAAATTTGTTGCATTCCAAACCTCTACTAGAGAAGGAGATTAAATCTAGTAAATACCTATCTAGATGCCCAGCTCTCAGAAGGCATTTTGATAGTAGTCCAGTGCATAATGACAGATTACAGCATATTGACTGTGCTGAGCACACTGCCTGTTACACCAGTTCCACCAAAATGCATTACTTTTAGTACAGGGCTTTTTGTATCTATCCAGTGTGTTTCCTCTGTAGGGAAAAAAAATAGAATTTACACTTGTTGTTTACATTCTTAAGATGCCTGGGTGATTTTATTTTGAAGGCAAGTGATAGAAAATAAATAATGTTGTTTTCTTTCAGATAAAAACTTCCTAATTTGTGAGGATTCTGCTTGTTGATGTGACTGCTGGGCTGCATTATTTAAAATAGTGTTGCTAAAGATTACAGGTTTCTTTGGTAATACTGAGATAAAATTACAAACCATTTTGCTGGTGTTCAGAGAAAGATAATGGCAGCCCTTGGTAATGTACAGTGGTCTGCCAAAATTGCTGAAAAGAAAGAGGAAATTTCATCTAATCCACATAAATTGAGTATGGGGATTATCAGGCTCTCTGAAAAATGCTTGTTTTAGTTCTAGTGTGTGGCAGGTAGCTCATCTAACCATAGCATATGCAGGATTGGTCTCAATTGTGAGTTTGCAAGTATTTTGAGTAAATTCAATAATCGTAATTGCCTTGTTTTCCTCATAGTTTCTTTCTGTTACCGCTCAGCCTAATCTCTCTCTTCTTCTTGTGTTTTCTTACCCTGGGGATCAAGGGATTGTCTCTAATATAGTTTAATACCTCCCTCATTACCAATTTTTGATTCTCTTCTCCATCCCATTAAAACTCTGACTAATTGAAACCTCTCCTGTATGTAACATTCCTTGCTACTGACTTCTTGGTGATTGTTCTTTTATCTGTTTACACTGTACACATCCTGTAGCTGAGCATGCACCCTGCTCACAGGCTAAGTGAAAAAATTGAAAAAATGTTAATTTGTAACCATTTTTTATTATGTGTTCTTTATTTGAAGATTACACAGGTGGTAATGGTTCTCTTACTTTTCTTTCTGGTCTATAGCGATGAGGAAATTTAAGCAATGAGACAAACAAAAGGTTGTCTTTCAGTGAACTTTTTAACTAGTTTTGGCCATATATACACAAGAGTAACACATTGCTTTGGGAAGAATCAATCTGGCATGTATTCAAATGGCTTAAATTCATTGAAGAGTATATTTTTAAGGGTATGAAAGAACAGGCTCCTTGGTAAGCATTAGGAAGCACACCATTTGCAGTTCAGATGTCAGTATTTTTTGCTGTTACTGTGGCACCAAAGAACAGGCAGAGTTACCATAAGCCTTCTAAAAGCTTAATATGTTTTCATTGTTACTTATCTAAAAATGTTGATGGGACTCTGTTTGTCTTTTCCAGAAAATGCTCTACCAAGGAGGGAATCAACAACATGAATGTTTGATGAGTCGTAACCTTTTCTTATGCTTTTACAAGAAAAACTAATACAGACCTGAATGGGAGAATACGCTGCACAGTGAAATAAAGATGACTTTGAACAAACATAGGAAGGAGAAGATACCGTAGGACTGCTGTTGCCTTTCATGTGGGTTCCCAGTATCTCATAAACCCCAAGTCCCTCTAAGAAGCCAAAGCAAGAGCTGATGAATACAATTGACCCTATCGCAATTTAAATTTCCTGGCTGATGTTATATAAAAGCTTTGGATCGAATCTGTTGAAGCAGGATAGCAGGTTTGGATCAATGCTCTTTCATATTACTGTAACAGTTGAGCATCAAAATTCCTGTAAATATTTCTCTTGCAGTTGCCAGTAATTATCTGTGCAAATGACAACTGAACAGCTTTAAAATAAATTTAAATAACGAAATCAGGTACCACCTCTATGTTTCTCACTCATCATAATCTTTTATATTTTGTTCTTTTCTACCCCTGTCTGTGTTTCCTTCATCACTTTTCCTTCAATCTTTATCTAAACATGTTTGGTTTTGAATGCCAGTCATCCCTCAGGCCTGCAGTCTCAGTAGGGCCTTTCATTTAAGCAACAAATAGAGTGCAACAGATGGAAATGGGACTGGAGCTACTGGATCTATAAATGAATTGGAAAACATGTCATGTTGCTTTGTGGAAGAAGACTGGGATGAATAGTGGTGAGTGGGAAAGTGAAGCCTTTGTTTTAGGGAAAATAATATTAAGCCTGCCTGGGACAGCAAATCTTTTGCAAAATTTTGGCCGTAAGAGAGGCCAAAGTTGAGTCAGGTACATGAGTGATTCTTGTCACCTGTGTAAGTTTTAACTCATCAAGATGCGAAAGACTGCTAGGAAGGTGAACAAATTCTTTCTTCTAGAGGCTTTTCTTTGTCTGATACAAATACACAAAGAATTACAGAATCATAGAATAGTTTGGGTTGGAAGGGACCCTAAAGATCATTTGGTTCCAACTCCCTGCCATGGGGGCATCTTTTAGCAGACCAGGTTGCTCAAAGCCCTCCCAATCTAAAAATTTGTAAGCTGCACAAACATATTTCTCTAATTGTGACAGGTATTTAACCTGGGTAAAAAAAAATTGCTTATGAAAAATTATCTATAATATATATATTCTGAAAAGCAGAAAAAGTAGGAAGAAGTGACAACGAATCAGAAGTATCAGGAATGGCAAAAGGCAGCTTAGCTATGAAAATGAGAATAAAAATATCTCTAGAAGCTGAAACTGAATATACAGTAGAGCAGCACCTGAAGTAAAGTCTCAGACCCTTTCAGGAGGATTTTGTAACAGACATAATTCAGGAAAAACGAATTCATTTGAGGCACTTCCTTAATCATAAGATTCTGTCTTACAGGAGAAACTAGACCTACAAAAATAATTAGGGGCATGGAGTGAATTCATTTACAAGGGGAAAGATAGCTAGTTATCTTTGCTAGGTGATGATTAAGAGTGGGAGAGGGATGCATAATAAGAATTTACAAATATTAGAGGCATAAATATACAAAAAGCAGATTATAAATATGCAGCAAAGTATTTTTAAATTCAAGGACCAATGTTTGGGCTGTAGGTGACTTATTTGCTAAGGGAAAAAACACATGATATAAAGCCTTTTGCTATGTAGGTTACTGGTTCGAATCTGTCCCTGGCATGACATGACTTTATAAGTTAAAGACTATTTAGAACTCTGCTTGAAATAAATTTCCTCGTTTCAGGAGAAAATATCTTCATTACGAAGGCTGAAGGCTGGACCAGCACTGCTGCTTGTTGACTCAGCGGAGCAGCGACTGGCAGCCCCTTCCCAGGGCTGTGAGAGTGAGGTTTATTGGTGTGGGAAGCAGAGGGAGACTTGCACTATCCCTGTGCACTTGCACCTTTACTTTGTCCTGCGGGAGTGTCAGGATCTTATTTGTGATACAATGGGCAGGTAATTAGTGAAACGGTGATTAGTGAACATGATTTTATGGACCCAGGTTTCTGCAAAAATTGCACGCAGGTTAAAGCTTATGGGAAGGATTTTGCAGGAACAGATTTGCATTTATCGCGCTCACATATAGAGTTATGGATGTGAAATTTCAAACAGATGAAAAAATTTATTATGTTCCTCTCTCATATAATCCTAAACTCTAAGCATGACAGGACACTGTTACATCCCCACTGACACCTAGACAAGCACCAGGATTTATCAAGTGTCTCTGCTTAAGGAGTGATCCATCTGCTGCACTGGCTGATGCCTGCAGGACAAAGAAGCACTACAAGCCAATAACCTCCTCTCTTGCCTCACTAGCCACCAAAAAAAAAGTCTCCAAATCTGCAAAGTTTTAGCCCATTTTATTGTGTAATCACAACTGAATTGCATACATACTGTATGACCTATATGGAGAGCCAGAAGAAAGGCTAAAAATCCCCCTCCAACAATAAACAGCAGCAGCAGGTGATCTGGATGCTTCTAGCAACATGTGTAAGTGAATCAGATGCTCTTGCAAAGCAGACTGTCAAATACTCCCTGTAGGAGAAGTAAAAGCTGCTTTTTAAGCTACCTCATATTTGACAAAGGCAATCTGCTGTGTACACCTATACTAATCCAAGTGACGTGAAATATCTTTCTCAAAAATGCTGCACATAATTTGACTTAGAAGGGGGAGAACAAATAAGTAATTTGCTAAATCTGAGAGAGGTTTGTAGCACTTCCTTTTGCTGCACCAGAACACACATTGCATTAGGACTCCTTCAAGTAGGTATTGCTTTGCTGTGAAAGGTTATTGAAACTAAGAGTTTCAGAGAAAATGGATTTGGTAATAATTAAATACATTTCAAGTAGGAATAAGCTTATCTCTTCTAAGAAATATAGTAGTGTATTTAATTTTCCAGTTCTCAGGTTCCTTTACAGACCATAACATGCATGCTCCTTTTAAGCAGAAATCTGTGCTGGTTTGGGTTTTACTGTCTTTAATCAAGTAAATCCACCCCCTGCATCAATTAAGATCTGAAGAATTAGCACTTAGTGTCATAAAAGTATGTATTCTAATTTCATTTACAATGCACAAATTGATGACATAAGGCAATCTGTACCTCTCATCTTCTGCCCCTCTCTCGCTCCCTCCATCCTCCCATTTGAGTAATGTGGTTCAGAGCAGGAAAGGTCAGGATTTCAATACCTATGCGGATGAAGGTTTCTTTTTAGTGTGATACAAGGTCTCCTTTTCTCACGATTTGAAAATTCAGAATAGATTTTTTTCATGACTTGCCCTTGACCATAGTTAGCTCCTCTCAGTGTAGAATAGGATCTACCCATGTTTGAATTATCTTTATTGCTGATAATGAAAGGTTTTTAGGGGGAAGATGGATGAATACCAGAATCCTTGACTGCAACTTGTACTCTGAGCAGAGATTTTTCTGGAATTTCCCCTAACATGTCGAAGACCTTTTTTTTGTTTGGGTTTTGGGGTTTTTTTTAACCTTTTTTTATCTCTCCACAGAGTTGAGTTTATGGAGTTCAGAGAATGGGGAGATATTATTCTCTTTCCTACCTGCAAGTGAATGACTGTATCTACTGTCTATGTGGGTTGAAACGAAGCTGCTACGTACTTCTTTTTCAGATCAGTCAGATTTTGATTTGGAGACTCTCTTTTGTTGCCAGATGCAGTCCTAATATTCATGTTACTAGCTGTTTTTCCCTTGCAAAGATGGCAGCGAACATGCATGGGTGGTACAAAATGACACACCTGCCCTGATTCAAAAAGGAAATTGCTTTACACCAGCAGAAGATTTACCGAAGAGCAGCTTCTCTGCTGGTCTGGGGGAGGCTGGATGGCTGATAACAACCAGAAAAAGGAATGTCACTACTCGTTTTGCTCTCCATTTTATCAGGGCAATAATGCTTGTACTGTTCAAGGCTTCTCTTTCAGTCCTTTTCTGTCAATACATTTCAAACCCAGCATCTAGTGGTACAAGCCAATTAAATCCCAAATTCACTTGTCAGAGCATTCCCTCTATGTGTCTGCCATATTCTGGAGCCAAGTTCTTCAGTTTCTTGGGTTTAGTCCAAGAGGAAACATTAACAATAAATAACAATGAAGATCTGTATGCTGGGAATTAAAACAATATCTATTAAAGGCACTCCACAGAAATGAACTTGAAATGCATGATGTGAAAATTAAATAAAATCTGCAAGAATATTAAAACTCCAAAGAAATAAATGGGATGACTGCTGAGAAAAACTGAAAATGAGGTGCCCAGTGTTTTTAAACTGTTCGGATTTTTGGCAGCCTGCACAGTAAGTAAATGCTTTAAATCAGAAAAATTCCAAACAACTTTCAATTGCCCTTAAGCATATTTTGGACTCAGTTCTCAGCGTGGACAAATGTCACGGAGGGGAAGAAATCTGGCTCAAACTATGAAGTATAAGTATTGAAAAAATCTTAAATATGCACAATGTGTGACTTTCTATTATATTTTTAACAACATTTCAAGGTTGGATACATAATTCATGGCATTTTGGATATCTTGAGAGAAAGTACAGTGTTGTAAAATTTCTGGATCAGCATCTCTTGGCTTGAGAACAGACCCATACCTCTGAAACTCCTTCAGTTCCCTTAAAACTGTTCTGAATATAAAAACTCCAATGCTATGATCCAAAGACCACAGAAAAAAAAATTAAAATTCTCCTTATTCCAAAATGTGCTCTGAATCTGTAAGGGAAGGGATTCATCCCTTATATGGAATGGGCTGTTTGGAAATACAAGGCAACAAAGCAGCACACAGTTCAGCAATTTCCTCTTCAAGAAAGAAGTAATCATCTCCTTGTGGAAGTGACCACATTATCTCAGGGAGTTTATTTGTTGTTGTTGGCTTTTTCATCACAGCAGCGGCCACAACAAAACGTGGGACGGCAGGTACTATGACTGGTGAACACCTCGGTTCAGCACCGCACCGAGCCGTGTTTTTAAGGTGACGTTGGGACAACTTTGTCCCAAAGCCACAGGTGGCTCCCACGCTGCCCTTGCGTGTGGCTGGTGTGGTGTTCATGGCGCTCGTCCCTCGGTCTGAGACTCCTTCTTGAAGCATGGAGAAGGAAATAAACCTCAGTGCTTGCAAACAATTGTGGAGTTTTTTTTCCCCTTGGGTGTTTTGAATCCATTTGGTTCTTTGCTGTTGAAAAGGAAAACTGAGTCGTATAATTGTACACAGCTCCCAGTCCCTGCAGTGCTGAGGTCAACCCAAGCTGAAACATGAGTTGCCTCTCCAAGCTCACCCTGGAGACAATCATCCTAAAGCCGACCGAAAACGGAGCCCAGCGCAAACACTTGAGTTGCAGTCCCTTTCATCTGCTCTGAAAGGCTTTTGGTGCGATGTCAGATGGCACCTCCTGGCCCCGCCAGTGCCTGGCAGCTCTGCCTCATGCAGAGGCTGCCTGGCTCACCGGGGCACTTCACCCTCTCCCCCTGCCGCCTCCGAAAGTGGGAGGCACCTGCCGCCCTCCTCCCCACAGGGGCCGCTGGGGTTGCTCATCAGCACAGTCTGCTCGACAGTGGTCTCTCAACTGGAGACATTCAGGAAGGTCCTTCAATGCGAGACCCAGCCTTGGGATAAAAGCCACATGTTAAATAATAGCTGTTATTCGCAACCCTATACATGCAGAATTTGAGGGAGAAAAGAAAAGAAGAAAGGGAGAGTGAGTGCTGTGAAAATAAGTAGTGTTCTGTGGGCTTTAGACTATGACAAAAAAATGCTGCTAGAAATGAAAATAAAGAGCAGGCAATGTCCTCACCATTAGGAAAGACATATTTCTTTAATAACTGATTTCCTCAGGTAGTCATATAGCAACTTCAGAGCCTTGTGGTCTTGAGGTTTTACGTACATTTTTGGTGGACTAAGACGGAACAGGGTCAGCCAAGTCCACCCAAAGCCTGTTCTTTCCATCATGTAATCCCAGAACCAAATCAGGATCTCTGGGGACTTCAGTGACCATGTTCCTCCCCTGGTGCTCCCTGTCCTCTCCAACAGAAAAATTTACAGCTGGGTAATGTTATAAACATCCGGCCAGAGGTTTTTTAATCCAGACCTTGAGGGCAACCGAACCTCCTGGATCTACGTGTCCTCGCAATTTGCCTTATTTCCTTCTGGTACCATGATGATAAGTAGCTGCAACACCCTTCAGGGTGCAGTTCTGCATGTTGTCCCCTTTCAAAGGAGGCCACCAAGAAAACAAGCTCGTCTGGGGCAAGAAAGAGATCACCCATTCCAAGATGGCTTGCTTGAATGCCTCCTAAATAACCCTCTCCCATAAGTACTACTAGCGCTAGGGAGTGCCAAATTAAGAGCAATGTGAAATCTTTGCAAATGGTGACTAAATGATGGAGACAATAACAATGTAAATAACTTGGTAATTTAAATAGCTGGTTTATAAATAAACCAGAGTCAATATATATTCCTGCTGGTCTCTAAAGAAATTAGACCAGTAAATTCCTGTGAATCACAATAAGGAACATATTTTGTGCTTTTAAAATAAATCTCCAAGCTGCATGATTAAGTACTTTTAATTATTGTAGAGTGGTACAGGCAGCAGCTTTATATATTATATCTCTCCAATCAATAACAAAAGAACTGCTTTGCAGGAACTGATGCTGTACTTTTGCAAGAAAATCAGTTGTACTTCAAAAGAAAAAGTCAAATGTTAACTTTAGTTTGTCCTTGCTAGTCATTTTATTTGACATGTATCTTAAAATTAAGTTGGCTATTTCATGAAGAGTCACAGTGCCTAGAAGAACGCAGTGTACCTTAAACTGGGTAAAAGTTTGGCCAGTTTTTGCATTTTAGTTGTAGCTGATGAGGGTAAAAACAATGGAGAAATACTTTTCTTTGACTTTATAAGCAACATGTATGAATGCAGAGATAATTCCTCTAAACTTCCTTTTATTTAAAAAAATATGAAAGAAACTCTAAAAGGTGGGCACTTGAGAATGGTATTTTATTTTAAAAGAAACGAAAAAATGCTCACAGTAGGCAAAATCCCCAAATGAAGCCTGTAGCCCGTTGCATTCAGCGGGTAGCCTGGATTGTTAGCATAATAGTAAAACTCCAACAGTGACACTTGAAGCAAAACTTTATGCATTTTTAAAGACAGCTAAAAAAACCCCACCCTTGATTTGATTCTTGCACTCTTGTTTTCAAACATGCCACTGGAAAAATAAGCCAATGTATAGTCTTAGCAACCAATGTTAGCAGCCTGGACTTTTCTCTGAACAGCTCTGTGCAGCATGAACTCTTGAGAGATATTGGTTCCATTCAAGGTCACTGCAGACCTGTTTTTCAGAAAACCCACCTTGCTTATAGGGGCTTCACGTTTAGATAACCACATCTGTCCTTCTGTGGCCCTTCGGGATCATTCTTTTGCTCTGCTGTCATTCCTAAAATAAATCTCTTACTCCTGCTTACCTGAGCAAGTAGTGATCATGCTATCAGAAAGGAATAGAATCCTGTAAAAATGCCTTAGTGGCACAGGAGCACCCAGCTAACATCACTGCTGACCACACTCAGAGGAACTGGACATCTTGGGGCTGCTAGCAGAGCTTGACCCAGACACATGGGAGGGAGGCTCGTCTCCAGACCTGGAGCTACTGTGCTAAACTGCATTAGCTTTCCTTGTCTTAGCAGTACAGGTTTTTTTCTCAGAAGAGAGAGCTGCTTACTGCCAGTAGCAGAGCCCACAGCCAGAAGGGCTTGCCTAGCTTTTGATATTTGCAGGTATTTTGTCCAAGAAACAGCCACTATTAGCTATTCATTGTGTCATTTCACACCTCAGGTCTCTCTCAAGCTCCAGCTGTGTTGTGGATTACTCCAAACCTATTGGAAATGGGTATCAGCTCAAGACGGCTTCAAAGATATTTTCTCCATTTAACCATCATAGAATATTTCGGCACCTACTTTCTCATCTTTGTCATGTTTAGCACATCTGGCAGAGTGGTTGCACTCATAACAACTGACATTTCAGTGGCACCCCTGCACAAAGGCATCCAGAAAACTTTGCAGAAAGTGTCCAGCTGGCCCCAGGGCAGCAGTAATCTGTGGCTCCTCAACTGCACCACGCAACATCCAGCCTGAGGATGGGCAGAATTAAATGCACAATTTTATAGTGACCCCAGGGCTAAAATTATACTGGAAAGAAGTCCTCGATAATTTTAATGACTGTAGCAATTCGGGACAAAGTCTCTCTATTAGGTCTCATTCTAGTGTAGCATCTTCCCAATGCTGCCTTGAATAGCAAACAGCAGTGAGGGGGTGTCCTCTGCCCAGCCTCTCTGCCTCAGCACTGCTCCTGCTGTCCCTCTTCTCCCACAGGGCTCTGCATGCCCTCACACACTCCTCCCAGGGATGGAAGAGGGCTCTCCCAAAGAAAAAGGGTAATAGTTGGCTCAAAATATTCAGATACTTGCTCTGAATTTCACATGCACCTGTATTAAAATGCCCTGCCCACATAGCTCTGCCAGTCAGAGGGGTGGGATTTCTCATCAGAGGGACAACAGCAAAGTGGCGCTTTCTCCAAGAACAGCTTGGATTTTGTCTGTAGGAGGGAAGGGCATTGATTTCAGCAGACATATCAGAATGTCCACGGGAGTACCTTCCCAGCCCAGCGTATCAATCCTCGCTGTCTGATAGAGACAGATGCACTGCTTCCAAGTGAAAGAGAATTATGTCCCGAGCAGTGGTGCTTGCTGCAGCTCTCTCCCTTTGCCTACACACCCTGCCAGCCAAACTGCTCACAGAATGACTCTGTTTAGTTGACAAGAGTCCCTGTGATCACAGTCCAAGGTGACAGATTCCCCCTTTGCAGGAAGCCATGGGTTAAAGTACAATTGACCTTCAAAACCCACCAGCACAGGCAGTGCTACGCTGAAGTGAAATGCAAGACTAATTTATGAATGGGGCAACTCATCAGCAGCATTTTAATGAATAAACGATGTGCCCATTCATTATTTTTCCATTTCCAAGTGTTAATAAACAGGCCGGTGATAATTAACTGAAATTCTACCTTTATAGAAAAGTGGCACTTCATAAATATCAAATTGTGCTATTATCGTACATATCTGCTGGATTTCCATGAATATATAAATCCGGCAATTACCTCTGGAACTGTTTGCTAAAACGTAAGAGCAGGTTAGCGAAGAAGAGGAAAGTCATACAGCAATTAAAATTTGAGAAACAAACAAAACATCCTCCTGATTCAAGAATTCAATGACAGTAAACAGGGCAATGCAATCAGGAAGGAAAGCCCTGTCCTAATCAACAGAGGTGATTTTTCACATAGCTTGAGATGTGGCTCAGCGAGCAGTGGGGAAAACTGTCTGCAATCAGCTGAGTGAGGCTTTAAGGCACTGAGCATCTGAAATTCCTACTCAAGGAAGCAGAGCCTGGAGTTGCACGATTATATCAGAAGGGCAACCTCCTTTTACAGAACAAACAGAAGCCCCCAGATTTTTGAGCCTTTCTAAACATTACCCTGAAATAAAAAAAAAATTAAAAAATGAACTGACCTTTACCAGGGCTGGGGCTTTGCACATCGCTGGCAGAGGTGGGAGCTGCATCTCTCATCTCAATGAGATGCAAATTCCCATACTCTCTTTCTGCAGGGAGACACCAGGTCCTGCTGGAGCAGGAGGCTGTGGGAGCAGGGTGAAAGTGAGGAATGGGACCCTCAGGCTGCAGCACTGGCTTGTTTTGGCTGAGCCCAGTGCAGCACAGTGACTGGCTAGCTGGTTGGGTCTGAGACGCTACACCCTGGTCCTGGGTTTGGTTATTCAGCATCTCCATCATCGAGTGGGGTGGTGGGGGGCACCTACAAAACTAGTGACTAGTGGCTAGTGACATCGGGGCAGAGAGGTGACACAGGCATGTTAGGGCTAGAGGGTTAGGCTAGAATTTAACGTTTGTTGCTCCTTCTTATTACAAAGAGGTGCCGGGCCCTCCCCAGGGACAATGCTTCTTCATTGAGTGGAAAAACCCGGACTCTCTCGCTCCCAGATAAGGGAGGGTATCCAGGGAATAGCACTGAGACAGGAAAGGTGGGAAGGGGCTCACATTGCTATTTCAGCTGCAAACCCAGATTCTGGCTCTGGGGCGCAGGGTGGTGAGCAGGGAGACCCCCTCCTGCTCTGTATTTACAAACACGACCCGAGCAGGACAGCGCTGTGGTCAGACCACGGCCACGGAGCACTCGCCCGTGTGCAGCAGCTATCCACCAGCCTGGATGAGGAGATTATCTTGCCCACAGCAGGTGACAGTGTTGATTCATGGCTCAGCCAGCCCCGGTTGCTTAGCTATGCAGCTGCCATCCCCCGGCTTCCCACATCTCCATACAGTTCCTGAAGCCAAGACTACTCCAGCAAGGGAATGCACTGGGCCTAGAAGGGCAACTTCCTTTGATGAGGACCTTTCAAACCTCTTTGACCTGACCTCACTGACAAAAGAGCCCTTCAAAGAAGATGAACTGTTTCATGTGGCAGCAATTTCTCATGTCAATCAAAAAGATTTTTTTCTTACTGCAACAACTCTCTATCCTTTCCCCACAAAATTATTCATTTTAATACAGCTATCCTCCTCTCTGCAGTGAACACCCTTGGGTAGCATCTTCCAGCATCTCACAGATACACTCTTCAATTTGAATTTTCATATTTTATTTTCTTTCAAAAGAGGGGGGGAAGGGAATGAAGTGAACATTCTTTGATTAGGATTCTTCTTTTGTATGTTTAAAACACACATCTTCTAAAAAGCAAATTTCTGCATAAGATCTCATGGTCTTCTGATTATCTTTTAAGAAATAGATGCTCAGCTTCCTTTTTTTTAATGACAGAATATTTGACCTGTTGGCCTCAAAATTTTAACTCAGTTTTCTCCCTTAAAATATTGCTGCAGCAGTATTTGAACTTCTATGACATTGGGAGATACAAGTCAAACAAATATTTCTGGTGTTGAAGTAACTATTAAACTTCAATGTGGATCCACAACCTTGAACCATATTTTTGCCAGGAAGGAAGTAATATGGATCCACAATCCAGAGGAAGCCATAAAAGCTTCTTGAAATGGCCTACAATAGATTTTAACCCATAGAATTGTACTGCATTGAAAGTCCATTCTCTCACATTCTTCCCAGGCTCAAAGGGAGCCTCAACCCCGTCTGTGACTCTGGTAACCTCTACATCTTTGGGAAGGAGAGGTTTCCTTCCCAGTGATATAAAGCATCTGTCCTGATGCTTGAGCAGGAAATACAAAAGAAACGATCTAGCAAATTAGTTTAGAAGAAAAGCCTTTATCTGTTTAGAGGTTTGGAACATCTCAAGAGCTTCAGCAGAGATGGATGGATGGTCAGGGAGTCAATGAGGTGGTCGAATACACAGGCATGATTTAGTCACACTGTCACTCCTGGCAGTTCCACGCTCGGCCATATGGCCGTCGTTACCCCAGATGTGTGACACGTGTGTATGTTGAACTTGTTCATAAACACAACTCTGTTCAATGCCTGCAGTTAGGACCATATAACCATTTTCACCTTCTCACCTGCTTCTGATTTGTTACTCTTCCTTTGCAACTGTCAGCATTTTCTCAGTTCTGTAATTATTCATTTATCCATTTATTTGGAAAGGTGGTTGGCTTAGGCATTTTTTAAACTTTAAAAAACCTAACACTTTTTAAAATGAGACCAAACTTGTCAAAACAAACATAAACTGGACATTTTTGAGAAAGAGGATGTGTAGAAGAGCAAAATGGGCTTCCTGTCAGCTGGTGGAAATTAGCTGCGATTTGAAAAAATGGTAAGGGTTTTTATAAAATGTCCTGTTTTTGTCATGCCCTCTGCATTTAATAACGTGCTGTGATCACAGCCTAGTGGTTCTGTGGGAATGCCTAGCATAGGAGTATATAAATCACACGCTGCTTTTCTCAGTGGCTATTGGAGTTGTATGGAAATCTTTCCGATAAGCTGCCTGAGAGATGCTTGTCACTGCCAGTGTCCAAGTTTTATCCATACAACTCAGGAAATTTATCCATATAACTTGGAAAATTTTACATTAAATGAGACAGAAAGTTTGATCCCAGGTTGTACATCCTGGTGCTAACAGATCTATACATGTGGCAGACTAGATCTATTCCAGTCATTTTAAAAAAGTAAAAAAATATCCATAGGCATTCTCTTAGAATATTATTAATGAAGAAAAATTAAAGGTATAAAAGCAGGGAAAAAGTGTAAAAGCGGCAGATGAACTTTAATTCTGGTCTCTGAATTAGTCTTTTAATTATGCCATCAAGCAGTCCTGTGCAGAATCCTGGGTCCCTGTGAATGCTGAAACCTCTTGATTACCTCTCGTGTCATTTCTGCCTCAGTTATCCCCAGACACCCCGGGATGAAAGAGTGGGAGCCTCATGACTCCAAAAGTCACAGTTAAAATGAGGAATATGGCTACGAGCCAAAGCTCAGGCTGAGCTGTACATGCAGCTGCAGTTTTTTTAGAGGTCAGCATTACTTTTTCCATGGCATACCAATGGCTGAGGAAAACTGAAGCTGTTTTAGTTGTTGATCTTTATTTACATGGACTTTATGTTATACCAAAATGTAGCTAACCTAAATATCTCTTAAAAGAGAAAATGGGCTTTTGAAAGAGGCTGTAACTGAGACTTTTGATCAGAGCTGTTTGTTGTAGCTTTCATTTGGAAAAGTGGATACAGGACAGGAATTCTGATAAAGTTTCCCTGTTTTGCAAGGAAAGAAAAAGATACTTACACCTTTACTTCCTGAGACTCAATCCCTCATTTTATCCCATCCCACTCCTCATAACATCTTTAATCCACTGATGACTGATGTAAACAAGTTTTACAATCTGTAGCTCTCAGATGCGCGATTTTATCAGAAACTGTGAAAAGCAGCATCTGCAAAAGGAAGAAGGATCCAAGGCAATGCTGTGCTGGAGATTTCCTCGGGGAGGAGCTCAGTGGCAGGAGCCTGAGCCCAGCAGTTATCTGCGGGGTTTGGTTGCCAGCTGGCCAAGCAGGAGGTGCTCACTGGCCAGAGAATCGACACCCTCATCCCTTGGGATAGGCCAGGGCACACGCTGTCACTCGGGCAATGTGGGGGATGGCAGAGAGGTGACAGTGCTGGGGGAGGACAAGGGGATGGGGGGAGGATGCTGTGGGAGACCATCGAAGCCATAGGGAACGTGGTGAGGATTTGGGATGGTTGGTGGGGAGGAGGAGTGGAACAGGAATATAGGACACAGTTTCATAGTAAACTAGGCTTCATTAACGATGCGGCTCTCAGAACTGCTTGTTTTCTAACTTGCAAAGAGTCTGTCAAGTGCTGCCTTTTTTTCTCTCTTAGACTTTTCTCCTCATTACTGTGTTCTTTTCTTTATTGCCATCCCATGCTGTGACTTTGATTCTCTGCTCTGAGTCACAACATATCCACTGCTGCTTTATATTTTGAAATGTCTTCACATCAGCATTAATATAAGAATGCATTTTGGCATAATAATTGTATCCAGTTATTGACCACATAATCAATAGTGCAGAGTTGGTAGAACCTTTGCTGCCATTTACATCAAATCATTAACCAAAGCAGTAAGAACCTAAATGTATAGATCTATAAATGGTCCTAACAGTTGCTTTATATTAAAGGGAAAAAAGGGACTCAAGTTTGGGGTTTTTTTCCTCCCAGTCCTACATAAAGCTGCCAAATGAAATGATTTCATTCTTTTGTTCATCTCTCGAGCAACACAGGATTAGGCACAAATTACCACAAGTGTCAGGCTGGGCTCCCAGAAAGCGAAGGGCAGCAGTGGAGGGGACTGCAGGCTGTGTCACGCCTGGATTGCACTGGCAGAGTGATCCAGGAGCCACAGTCACACATTACACCCCACGGATGAGCCCGGCGCTTGCTCGCAAAGCAAAAATCAAGTTGTCACAGGCTGTGTCTGCGCTGCTAAATTACACCGGGCTAGGGAGCAAGCCTGACTGCTGGCCGTCCAGGCTGCTTAGCGATTAGCTGTGAGCTCACATGTCGGAGCGGTCTTGAGATGTGCCAGCTTCCCTCCCTCAGGGAACACTGGGATGCAGCTGGCACAGTCGGTGAGGGCACACCATGTTCTGCTGCTTCTGTCCTGCAGTCATCCAGGATGCTCTCCTCACCGCCTCATCCCATGCAGTTGCAGCACAGTGCCTGGGGTTCCTGCTAGGGAAACATCACTGTCGTGGTCTGCAACCCTCGTGATTCAGCACCAAATACAGCAACGACAAAGCCAGAACGTCACGTTTATATCCCAGGCCTGTGGGAGTACCCTGCAGAGCCTGGAGGAGAGCCAGAGCCTAGTGATAAACAGCAGGAAAGGCTGTGCCTGTCTGAGCCAGAGAGCCAGAGAACAGGCCCTTCACTTAATTTAGCAGTACAGATACAGCTGCTGTGACAAGGAGTGCAAACATCTCAGGTGGAGGTTCTTCTGCAAGGGCTGGTGTAAGGTTATGCACTGAGCCCTCTCATCCCATTTGCAAAGGTGTTTTTTTCTAGGCTAGAGCAGCCTTTCAATATGGAATGTTGATGTCTTAAGTTTTAGACTTTGTTAATTCTCAGCATCATGGAAACTAAGACCTTTTCTAGACACTTACACCAGGCATCTAGGAGCTGAGGAGCCCCAACTCATAGGTTACTTTTGAAATTCCTGGTCTGAATCTCTGGTTCTCCAAATCATAGAATGGCTTAAAGTTCATCTCGTTCCAACCCCTGCCACCATGGGCAGGGATGCCACCCCCTAGACCAGGTTGCTCAAAACTCCATTCAGCCTGGCCTTGAACCCTTCCAGGGATGGAGCATTTACAACTTGTCTGGACAACCTTTTCAAGTGCCTCACTGGAAGAATTTCTTTACATCATTTAATCTAAATCTCTCCTCTTTTGGTTTAACTGTTCCCCGTTGTCCTATCACTATCTGCCCATGTAAAAAGTCACTCTCTCTTTTTTATAAGCTCCCTTTAAGTACTGTAATGTCTCACTGAGGTCTCCTCAGTCTTCTCTTCTCTATCTGTACGATACCTCATTATGATATGTAAGAATATCTCACTGCTGTACTTTCTCCAAGGACCTGACTCAGTTCTTGCTCATTCCAATATAAGGCAAATTACTCCCACTAATGGTAAAGGGGTTTCATCAATGTAAAGTTTCACAGATGTTTCAAGGATCAAGAAGAAATCACACTGACACTGGTGCTGACCTCCCTCTACTTGCTGCCAAACAGACAAGACAGCCCAATATTGTTTTGCACTCTGCAGCACGTATTGGCCGTGATGGACATGTGCACATCCTTAAAATTACTCCATGCTTTTGAGACTGCTTGTTTGTGTGGAGTGCTTTAGGAAGGCTGTGTTTTCACAAGGCTGACTAAAGATATTTTAAAACAGAAGACAATGCACTGCTTTGGTCCCTTCAGATCTTCTTTTTATATAACAGAGACAAAATTGTTTCCGTTCTCCAAAGCCATCCCTGCAGTGTGAGCATCGTACCCACAATTCAGGCTTTATGGTCTCACACTCTTAACTGAGATCTTGTCCTGACTATGGACTCTTTCCTCTCATTCCATCTTTTCTCCACCTCTAGGATCAGCTGAGCAGTTGTTACACCACAGCCCAGAAGAAAGAAAAGGAGAAGAAGCCTTCAGAGATCAGCTGCATCCCAGGCAGGACAGCTTCCAAAGTTGTCTCTCTGGTGTCTCTCCTGTCTCTTGGCCTCTCACCCCAGGGTTGCATGAGTTTTCCAGAATTCATCTTTTTTTACAGTCAGAGGGTAAAACCTATAATTCAGATGTCAATTTAATGTACAACATAAATGTAAACTGCACATATAACAGCTCAAGTCAAGGCTTTGATGATGATGGTGATCTGGAACATTTTATATGTGTGCTTTTAAAACCATAAGCAGACCATAAGTGGTCCTTCTCTGGTGGTTCACAGATCTTTTTGAAATGTGACTGCAGCATCTGCTGGCAATGTTGTCTACATATATGTAAGCTTTGTTTCTCATGCATATTCATGTGGTAGGTCATTTAAACACAGCATAAGCAATAACAGGCCAAGGACTATGTCTGATGGACCCCAACAGGACTAGGCTGAAAAGAAGATTTAGTGCTTCTAGTAACAATATTTTGTTGGCAATTTGACAGCTTTGACCTAAGCCAAGTGACAGCGTTAGGTGATACACAGTGTGCTGACAACTTATTACATAAAGTATCATGGTTGGCTGTCAGAAGCTTTCTTGGAATCCAGAAATATAGCCCTGGCCAATTTTTATGGCAGTGAAAATGTGTTCAGTAATTTCTACCACGGCAGTTGTTGAGTGGCTGAAAGACAGGACTGATGGAGAGTTATTTGATAACAACAACAAGTTGTCCACCTGCAATTGGGCAGGTTTATCCACATGGTTCTGTAATCTTCTTTGGCAGTGACTCAGATGTTACAATACAGTCCAGACAATTCCCTTTTCTTTCTGGGGGAAAATACAATCCCATCTAAAAATGAATTGGGAAGGACTAGCAGTGCATGGGGGTAATAAAACAATGCCAGTTGGATTCTGTGCCTCAGAGATATAGGGCACTTCATTTTATGCCTTGAGACTGTGAGGATTTTGAGGGCCAGAGAACGTTCCTTATCCTTGTACAGCCCTGGGAAGCTTTGGGGTATTAGCAGAGCCAAGGATTTGGCAGACCTACAAGTCTATTTTTTCAGTAATGATTTGGAAATATAAAATCACAGATCTTCAAATTTTTTTTTCTGAAGTTTTGCTTGCGATAATAGAGAGATGATTCTTAGGCTATGTCATACAGTTTTATGAGAAGGATTGATACGACAGGAATGGTCCCTTTTGAGTTTTCCTGAACATCGCTTCCTTTGCCTCTGTTAAGGGAAGGAGTCAGCACATGTCCAAGCAGCTGGAGGATACGCAGTGTTTTGAGAGGGGCAGATAGCTGCACTGCAGAGTGTAAGTCAGCAGGCACATGACTCACACCTGATGCTCAGGTACCCTACCTGCTCTGTTCAGATCTGGGGATTTTCTTGTTTGGCTTTTGCTACAGTGGTTACATTCTGTGAGTAACAAAGGTACCCGTATACATTTTAAATGTAAATCAAACATACCATAATAAACACGTACTCTGATTTAGAAGCCTTAATCTTGTTTCGACCAACACAGCAGTTGCTCCTGTAGAAAAAGAACATGATCTCAGGGAATTTAATAAGTTAGTGTGCTGTAGGCTGGGGAAAAATCCCAGGAGGATCCATTGCCCAGGGATGCATCAGCAACAGCTGGTCTCCAACTTTGGTCCCTTGGGTTTGATAGCTGTGCTCCAACCTGGCTGGTGGGATGTGGTGGGGAAGCAAAGCAATGAGAGCCACGATGGGAGGGAAGGCACTGCAGTTATTGGCAGGGACCCTTCCTCCATGAGATGCCAACCCATCTCTGCACAGCCCGACAAAATGAACAGGTACGAGTGAACTAACCACAGATAACTCTTTTTAACTGCCTGCACATGATCAGACACAGAGTCCCCTTCTTCTGGCATGTCTCGCACAGTCTTAATTGAGAAAGCCAGGAGCTGGAGTTGAAAATACGGTATCACATTTCCCATAATGTGAGAATTGATGGTTTCCTACAGTCAGTGCTGACAAAAATCTTCCCTTCCTCCAAGTTCAAAGTAACTGTTGAATATACAGATGGGCCATATCTACACCTTTCCCCTCACAACAAAAAGTGCTTTAGATAATTAAGATTTTAAACTGTATTATGAGCAAGAACCTTGGCCATTTTAAGGAATAAGGGTTTCCTTAGAAACCGTGAAAAGTAGTTTGGGAGCAGACGTTTATGAGGACGAATATGTACACCATCAATTAACACCTTGTTTCTTTCACAAGTTCAGTTATATTTACAACACTGCTATGAAGCAGTGAAAGCAGACAGTTTTGTATGTGCATCAGGGCTGTGAAAGATAGACTCTGCACTACCAGACAAACAGGGATTCACACCATATGGCTGGTTCAGGAGTTTTGACCGATTTAGAACAAATGCATAGTAATTTCCCACTGGGGTCGGGTTAGGATGAATATTAATACAGATCAGAAATGACAAACAGAGAAATGGACAAAGATTGCCCTCGGATTACATCCCTTGCTTCTGCCTTACAATAAGCTTTAAAGCTGTTTTCTTGGCAAAGGCGGTGGCTTGCACCTGATTTCCATGGTACTTTACTTACATCAGGTCCCTGTAAAATCCCACCAAATGTTTCCAGTTCCAAGCAGCAGATCATCGGCTGCAGTTTGACATCCAGAGGAGTTCACAGGCTGAACATGTTTAAAAAGCAGCCAAACAAGCCAAGAGCTCAACAGCTAACAATGTCGAGGAGGCTGTAGACACTGAGCTTGGCACTGACAAACGCTGCTGCCATTCCTACCTTTAGTGCTGGTTTTATCCAGAGATTGTTTTATACCAAGACAGTGCTGGAATACTCAGCAAAATGCATCTACATAACCTTAGAAGCTGCAGTACTAATACGTTACATATAACATAGCAGTTCAGCTGACAAGCAGAAAAGTAAACTGTTGTGGACTCAGCATAAAATTAAACCTAGTTTTATCTTATTTTCACTGAAGGAGGTTTATTCCCCTTCTTTGCAAGCAGATGAGTTAGAAGATAGTTCATAATTGTCTAAGAGAGTCTCCTCAATTCAATTTCTGATCAGCTTGTGTATAGTGAAAATAATGAATAACTGAGTTTGAGCCAAAATGTGAGTTCTATATTTGGTGCTAAAATGGACATTTTGAGTCATAGTCCTCCACCTGTCTTGTATCAGAGATACAGCACTGTGTTCGGCTCCATGGAAAGCAAAGGTACTGCCATTGGAAGTCCTGTTCCTCAGCTTCTGGAAGAAAGCCTTTTTGGAGATGACGCCTGAACGGTGTTGTGTCCCACGCGCTCACCACCTGCAGGAGCATAACAGGATAAGCCCTGCTACGCTTAGGGTACACTGATCCTCTCTATGGGCGTTCTGTTTTCAGCTGACAAGCTCCAGCCATGTGAGAGGAGATTTTTTCATTCAGTGGCTTATTTCAGGATGGCTGATCTGAAAGAATTCAATTAAAAATGACTCAGCTGATTCTGAGGACAGGTTAGTAGAATGACTGTCTTCCTATATTGAAAAAAATAATTTATTTGAGCAACTCTCTAATGCAAATGCTCTGGAGTAGTGCCTTCATATTTGGCAGGATGAGTGACTTTTCTGCACAAGATTTGCTTTTTGCAGTTATTCTGGATATCCTCATGCAAAGCCTTCTAAAAGCATAATTAGTACATACCCTTTAATATACAAGTCTGGTTTTATGAAACTGAATTGTTAAGTACGTCGACATGGGGATTTCCTTGTGATTTCTTAATTTTCTTTTTTTATTCATTCTGTATTTGGATTTTAGGTACCACTGAGCTAGAGTATTCATGTTATACCTATTTTACTTCCAAAGAGAATATATGAAGGAGTATTAAGCTAAGAATTCAAAACTTAAACAATAGCCCAAGTTTAATCTCTCCTTGCCCACCCAATGTACATAAGAAACCGCATAAAGCGAACCAAGTAATTCAGCAACTATGTGCATTTTAATTTTATTGCCCGGGTTTGGCATGCTTTATTTTCTACATGTCATTGTATTTTCTAAATGTTGTTCACATTTTGGTACAAAGACAAATTTTTGGATTTTTTCCTAGCTTGCAAGATGCTCCTCAGGGGTGCATCTTCATGTCTCAAACACAAGCTCAATTTTTGCAATACTAACTTTTAAAGTCTGATCTTGCCACCTTTGAAATAGTCTCATTAAGTAAACTGCTTATCCCTTAAAAAAATCAGAAAACAGAACAGACGTAGAATTCAAGGTTTCAGATAAAATGTCTGCATCAGGTTTAGATGCCAAAATGAAAGGCAGTTCTGAGAGACTTACATTTACTATAACGCACAGGAGAAAAATCAAAAACATGACCAAGATACAGTTCCTTTTGAGCTACGGCAAAATCATCCCTTAAGAATAAACGCACGTAAAGGGCCTCCTCCTGAATGGGATCTATGCAACTGCATCTTCTGACCCTTTGCAAACACGAGCCCTCACCTTACAAAAAACACAGTAGGCTTGAAAATCCGAGCAGCCTATCCCAGCCGGAGCGAGGCAGACTCCGTGAGCCGCAGGACTTGCTTTCCATCAGCGAGGCCGGTGCTCACCTCCCGAACGTTTCAATCAGCCCGCTGGCAGATGTGCTCCCGTACCAGCCCCGTGCTCGCCCCCCCCGTTGCTCCCAGCATTGTTTGGCAGCGCCGCGGCAGAAGCGAGACAAAGATAAATGGAAGTGCAGAAGCTGTATTTACACAGCATTTAAACATACTGTATGCTGGAGATTGAAGGGCTTGCTGATAGGTGACACTGCAGGTTTCAATAGGGAGCACGTCTAGTAGAGCCCTTCTGCCTCATTCAGGTCATGTGGCCCCCACGACTTTGCTTAAGGGTTGTTGTTTTCCCTGAAAAACATTTTTTTTTTTGCGGAAAAAATCCAAACAATAGTGAAGCCTGATACCCGCAAAGCAGCAACATTGCTCTCCCAGAAATGTTCTTCAAGTATTCAAAGATTATCCAAATCCGACTAAGAAATAAATATGATAAGGAACATACACAGAAAGCAGAGAACCAGCAAAAAAAAAAAAAATTACTTTTAAAATATGTTGATTTTGGTCCATAAGCCAAAAACATGAAGAAAGAATAGAAGTATTATATTAATTTTTCATCATTTGCCTTTCAAATAACATCCCCATTTGGCACACCTTTAGACACCAGCCTTACACTTCACTGAGTGTTAATATTACAGCTGGAAGAACATGAAGCTGCAAGAAATATTTATAACAAAACAGATTTTCACTGAGGTAGGTCTGTTTTCAAATTCACATAACAGTGACAAACCGGAATAAACTTTTGACATTTTAAAGACTGTCAATCCATTTGTATCATAGGATGACTTTGCAATTTTATGTTGAAGACTGGCATAAAGGAAATATCAAGAGATATTACAAGATGTGTCTTTAATGAACAATATTTTACTACATAGATATGAAGAAATCACCACACTTAACCACACCTATTTCACCTACTTTCAAGAAGTCCTTTGTTGTGTTGTGAGTCACTGACAGAGAATACAGATTATGAATGGCAATAAACACAGTGGTACAAAATAATAAATAAATTTTCATTGTAAAAGTTTATTTTAACCAGGTCCCCTTTTATTGGTGAATACAGTATTTATGGTACCAAGGCAGTCAAAACCTTGATGTTACTGCTCTGGGAGTGCAGGGGATGAAGGACTATTGATGTTACCAGCATCTCTGTCAGATATTAAATACAGAAAGGTAGTGTGTCAGGTATGCTAGCTGTGCAAGTAGTGCCTGAGCACCTTGAAGAGGTGTATCAGGTGCTGCACCACATGGGAGGTGAGATTCAGCTGCCTGGCTGTTGCCTGCAGGCAGGTGTTTGTGGAGGTTTGTGAGAACTGGCCACAGTTCTGTGGGGTGTTCTCTTTTCTCAAAAGCTGGTTCTGATTCTCAGAGGATTCATTCCTGATGAGACTTCATCCCTTTATGAATGGGGGGAATGACTATGGAGAGGGATGCTGCTCTCCCATCCTGTGCTGGGGGTTACAGCCCCTTCGGCTCCTGCTGTTCCCACTTTGCCCATGAAACTGTGCCTGCCTTATTGTAATGCAAAATAATTCAGCAGAAATAAAAGTAAAATACTTCAACCAGATGAAATTTAAATAGTATAAAATTGTGATTTGTGAAGCAAAACTGCTGAATGAGTAAAAGAAAAAGGAGCATGAAACATTTCGTATCAGTTTTCCCATTTCAAAAGGCTTGCCTGTAGAATGACCCATCCAGCATTCTTCAGGCTTCAATTAATTAAAAGCAGGGAGAAAGTTAGGATTTTGGCACAGGATAAATATTCCAGACTTGAACAGAAGATGTTGCTTTAATGACCTGGACACCATCCAGGAAGTACGCAAAGGCTAGCAGACACTTCTGACAGCTAATATATCTGATAAAAAAGAGCATTCTGGCCAATTAAAGAACTGGAGTAGAAATAATGGTTTGTCACCAAGTGTGTAACTGAGGCCAATTGGTCCAGATTAACCAATGGGTTATCCTTTGTAAGTGAATTTAAAGGTCACGATGAGCTGTCTGGGTAGGTAAAAGATAAAAATGTTAAATTAATATGGTGGCAAAAAATTTTCAAATGTGAGACGTGGAGATAAAAATTAGATTTGCAAATCATGCAAAATCACCTGGAGTGGACTAAGCAAATTGCTCTTATGGCAGAAGGTCATTAAGAAAAAAGTGTGAATAAAAGTATGAATTTCTATCCACCGTAGAAAGCAGAAGCTTTCTTTAAGTATTCATAGGCAAATGTACTCCTGAAGGACTTTATTATAAACTACCAGCTGGGTGCATATACCTCTCTATTCCTGGGAGACGTGAGGTGAGGCTGTTTTAGAGCAATCCAGTTTCCATCTTCTACAATAAAACAATTGGTTTTATCATTGATAGCTGACCTGTGCGATACAATTTGACGATGAAGAGATTATCTCTAATCTAGCTGTAAATGTTATCATTGCCATGTTGCAGAACGTCCCAGGACAAGCCCCACTGAAGAGGATTCTCTTTAAAATCTTCTGTTGCACACAGAGGCAAAGCTTGACACTGACTCTGGACAAAGATGGTCACAGACTTCAGGATCCCTACAAGACCCATAGGTAAGATGTCCTGCCCTTGTGCCCACGGGGCATGAGGGATGAAGAGGCAGCCTCACAGCCCTGGGTCTCGTCTGCCAGGACTTTTGGGCTCCCATCAAAGCACCAGGCCAGGTGGCCACTGCTTGCCAGCCGCTCCTCAAGCGCACCTCTGCCTCATCCCTCTCCAGAAAGTCCTGTTGTGCTACGAACATTAAAAAGACTCTGTACAACAAACACTTCTGATTTCATGTGCAACTCAGCCAGCAACTGTATTCAAATGACTCTGTTTGCTGCTACTTGAGAGATAAGATTCCCAAAATAAGGCAATAAATATCCACTGTAGCTGTTGCTTATTTTTACGAGCACCTGCAGTACAGGGGCCCCACATCATCACTGCAGTACATAAAAATGTAGATGCTTATAACAGGCCAGGTCTAGGCAGCCCTGTAGGGAGGCATTTTGGTGCTCACATCCTCATAGCTATGCTTGGTGCTTTCTTCCCACTTAGAGGGGTAACCCCTTGTCTCCCAGCCAGGAGGATGCAGCTTGCTGCTTTTTCTAAGTCCCTTTTCCAAGCAGATGAATAGCCAGGGAAGGACCCTGCCTGCCAGCCTGCTCGAGCTGAGCTGGTAGAGACTGGCGGGTGGGCACTTTCTTTATCTTCCAAGTGTGCAGGCGAGGAGAAGGGGAGCATTGACAGCCCTGAGTGCAGAAGCAAAGAGCAGAGGCTGCATTTGGCTGTCCTTTTCCTCCTGGCACAGCGCCAATATTTGGTTTTTAGCCTTTTTCTTCCAGCCACTTATCTGACTGTGTGCAATCTGCTGTTCTGGCCAGATTTGGGTGGCTTTGAAGGCACAGGCAAGAGCAACAGCTCTGACAGAGTTCAAGCACTGCTAAACAACATAGATTTCCATTCCTACATATACCATTGAGATCATCATCCAGGCTATGAGATTTCGGGACTTCAGATATGGGTTACTACAAGTATATAACCAGTGATCATAAACAGTATTTATTTTTCTTTATGGGAGTACCTAAAACACCCAAACCACACATAAAGCAACTATTTATTTCTCTGAGGAGCATTTAAAATCCCTGTTCTTTCATGGATTACTTGTGTGAGTGGATGAACTTAAACCACTAAAGAGCTGATTCTGAGCCAAATTTTCAATGGATATTAAAAAAGATGAACACATACCTAGGAAAGTGAGCATTGCCACATGAGGCAAATGCATGCAAATGAAGATATCCAAGTACAATGGCCATAAAGCGTTGATGAAAGGTATTTTATTGACACCGAAGTAACCTTGTTGAATTGCAAATTTGGACTTCATTTCCTTTTCTGTAACCAGTGCAAAAGCAAAGAAAGGATCTGATTTCCTGGAAGCAGGTTTGTCTTATCTGTTAATATATAGTCCCACCTTTTACACTGGGCCAATATATTTATATGCCCTTTGTTGGCATAATTTGGGACAAAAAGAAGGAGATATCTTGATTTTTCAGAGAGAAGCAGCTATTTTGAGGACAGAATCTAGGGAAGTATTTTGTCATTTCTTTAAAGAAAATGTTAAAACAAATCATGTCTAGTCACAGCATTAGCAAATTGCCCTTCTACTAGAAGGAATTAGAGTACCAAAACTTTTAGCACATGGTTTCCTATAGGTAGTTTACCTTGTAGGGTTTTGTAGAAAGTGAAACAGCCAAGTTGAAGTTAGCTTATGTGTGATATTCCTTATGATGGGAACTTCAGAAATACTAAGTAGTGCGTGAGCCTAATTTCAAATTTGAAAGTGACTGAGCTTAGAAACAAGAGACCATGTGGCAGCAATGGCTTGGAAAATCCTGATGGCTGCTTCAGCTCAGGCTGCAGCGGCATTCGCCTGAGTCTGCCTCTGCCTGGTGGTGCCTGTGTGCCTGTGACGGAGCTAGCAAGCTCTCCTGATGCCTGTGATGAGGCTGGCTCCAAGGCTGTGCTCATGTGATGCCATTTCAGGGACTGCTACGCCACACAGCTGCATTAAGGTCCCATTCATTCTCAAGTCATGCAGACTCTCCACTCCCCTACTCTCTTCTGAAGATTCACTTTGGGAGCTTCTGAAACTTTTACCTGAAGTCTCTTTGCTGTCACTCTGAAAAAGTGAGGGAGTGGACAAAAGCGCTTGTGTAAAATAAAAATAAACTTATTTAATATTTGAAAGTTCAATGGAAGTGCTGTTCTGCTTAGAGATGGCACTGTCCACACAAGTGCTAGAGTGAGAAGCATCTCATTTTTAACACACAGAGCTGGCAAAATCTCATTCTGAAATCACAGAATGTCTTTCATGAGATGTAAAATATGGGGAAATGCAGGTCAGTCAAACCTTCCCTCCACTAAGTTACAATGTAAACTAGGAAAAACCCCCTACACAAACAATAAGCAGAGTCTTCTTAACCCAGCTGACTTTCCTGGTTTGTGCCTTGTTTTCTTGCCTTTCCTTAGCTGTCACTACATCTGGCCCCCTGTGCGCAGCTCAGTCTCATTAAAGGCAATGTGGTGAAACTAGCCACATCATTATATTCACTTAGACGGGGCTCTTGTAGCCAGCACTTACCGTTCGTAATAGCTGCCACTTAGGCTTTGTGAACCCCCCATCGGCACCTTCCTCGTGGTTTGCTGGTTGCTTTTTTTCCTTTTTTTTTCCGTGTCTTACTTCGAAATTTACATGTCTTCAGAACAAATAAAATTCACAACAACAAACTAATTAATGGATTCCAGTTTTGACAGCTACAAGAAGACAGATGAGAAAGTAACATGCTTCTGGCAGCGTGTTATCAATTGGGAGGCACCAGTGCATCGCCTCTATGTGGTACAGTGAGCTGGAACCGACACTGACAGATGACACAGCCCTTGACAGTGAAGCCTGTATGAGCTGACAGCTCCACTTGCACTCAGGCAGGTCCACGCTCGGCACTGGAACTGAACCAGCTTGATGTGCAGAATATGCTTGCTTTTATCTGCCCCCGGCTGTACAGTGGGCAGGCTGAGCAGCACTGTCAGGTGGAGCCCAGGACCTACCTCAGAAAGTTAAAACTGTGACAAGTGCTAAGATTTTACCAGTAAAAATAAATTAAACCAGTTGATAAGTATCATTATCTTCCAGCCGGTGCCTTGCTCTCCTTTTTGGAAGCAGGGTGGCTCCCTGGCCAGCAGGACTGAAGGAGCTTGGTTTCCTATGGACTGGCGGGCGTCTCTGGTTGGATTCTCAGGTGTCGACTGAGAGACTTGCACTGAGCAAGCCTCTGTCACAGCTGAGCACTCTGAGCCTCCCTCTGTCACATGGATTCTCCACGCTGAAGAAGGGCTGAACACACAATCCTGCCTCTCTTTCAGGTGGATCTCCCTTCCTCGGGCAGCTGCCTTCCTTCACAGAACTGCAGGAGCTTGCATCTTTGGGCCTCTTGCTCCTCTGTCAAATTCGGTCAGAACTAGCCAAAGGTTTAGGTTCAGATGGTGCTGGGGTGTGGAGAGACGGTGTGGATGCAAAAAACGTGGCAACATTGACCTAATTTCCTTTGAAAACAGGGGTAATAAAGCATGGGTAGAGTTTCTTCACACTACCCACTCAAGACATATATCTACAGTCTTCAGATTAGATTGAGTCTGACTGTAGAGGCCCTGGCAGCCTTATCTAATTCTTCCCTAAGGGGACAGGGATGCTAGAGGCACATGGGTAACTGCTCCATGCTGTGGTGAATTACAACCCTACATCAGCTATCTCTTCAGAGATTACTGTGATAGATCTTTGTTCCAGTCCTCCTCTCTCAGTGTATGTAGATGAGCTTAGGAAGAGACTGTGTGCTTTTAAAGGAACAGAACACTAGAATCAGTATTTTCTGATGTACTGAAGAGTATATTGTCTTAATGAAGAAACAGTCTGGTCAAATTAGTTTGAATCAGCCTAGACCTTCAAGAAGCTCCCTTTTCTTCATCTCAAATGCTGTATTTTTTTTCTGATGACATTAGAGAGGAACTCAGAGCCCTATTAACAGAAAAATCCAAGTTTTATGGCTCCAGCGAGGGGATTTATTGCAGCCAACACATCCCTCTCCCTTGCTCCTTACAGCTCCATGTGGCCCTTCTGCCTGCTTCCCTCCTGTTCATTACAGTCTCCTTTGGCCCTCGAGAGCAGCTGCCAGTGCTCCCTTGGCCTCACGCCGGGGTGACACGAGCAATAACGCCGGCAGAAGCCAGAGTGGCACTGGGCATACTTGTCCACATTCAGCAGCTGTCAGCAGCAGCTATTTGAAAGATAGATGGGGGTTTATATGGCTTTGTTTGTGCACATGTGCCTCAGAATACGGCGCTGAACTAGAGGGAACATAATTCCACTAGCTTCACTGGGACTATTCGTATCCTTAATATTATGCTCATGTTTTAGGGACTTTGCTGAATCGGGACCCGAATTTGTGAAATTTGTGTTGTGTGCACATTTGCCTGGAGTTCTCTGCGCTGCGGCTACCCATGCATGCTGTCATTTCAGCTACTCCAGAGCTTGGTAGTACTATGTAACAGGAGGTACATTTCACACAGTCTGTTTTCAACTGATTTAAAGTGTAAGAAGAGAAAAAAGTTCATTAAAAATTGGTCTATAAAAAGACAACTGGGCAATTCTTTTTCAAGTGCTTTTCTCTGTGAAGCTCTATGAGGATGCAATTAAGGTCTGAATTAATTTTTCCAGATATTTATACTTTTGCTTATTGTTACAGAGGTAGGTGGTGTATAAAAATAGATCTGGTGGAAGTCTTCAGAAAAAAATTGTTAGGTCAGCCAAGGCAATGTGTTGGGGGGCAGCACTGCAGGTGCTGACAGTTAAAGTCAGGCTGGTCGTGTAGGACTGAAAGGTTTGCTTTGACGTCGCAGTAGCAATGCCATAACTATGTTTGACCAGACAGTTATTGCTAAGTTCTTGCTTTCAAGATCTAACACATACCTAAAAATTTACCTTTTAGAAAGAAATTCAAGCATTTCTTCTCAGCCTAAGCCAGTTCAGAATGGACAAAATATAGAAAACCAGTGATTTTCATCTAAAATTCTTTTCACAAGCAAAACCATCATATTTCCTGGACACAAATGTGTGAATATACATATTGCACCAGATAATTTTTTAAATGAAAAATCTTATAGAAAAGATAAGCTAAAGATACGTGGTTCTTCCTTTTGTATTTCATACCAATGGAAACTAATTTTATATAAGCAAATAAAAAATGTCACAGGTGTGCTTAATTTTTAGGTATTACAAAAACCCCAAAACTTCTCTGGGGATAAAAATATTTTATTCATACTGTTCCTGATTTAAGAAAAATCTTACCAAGCACAGAACAAACATTCCATAGGAGGTGGTCAACAGTGTTACAACTGAGTGCCCTGGGTGGTCAGCTGCAAAGGTCAATAGAAAAAGCTATTTAGAAACAAGGCCCTCGCTTCAGTCCCTCTAATATGAAATTGAGCAGCGAATTGACTACCCTCCAAAATGCACCTTGCAGCAAGAATCTAGGGTGTTTGACTAATCAGAACCAAAGGTATTGTCCTTCAGGAGTTTTTCTTCTTTGAGGATTTTTCAGTTTCTATCGGTTGTGAGAATCACATCCTTACACACTTACAAAACAAAGCAGGATCACTGAACAGGCAATTTGTGAACTCTGCCCATCTAGGTTAGGAGCTGAATCCAAATTCAAACTAGATCCAGATGAAATATTTATGAGTATGCATAGATAGATATTTACAGAGAGAGACATGGATATAGACAAATTCATATTATCTGTTTTTCTCCTGCATGATCAGACTGTTACTGGATTGCTCACTTAGATATATTTTAAATGGCTTGCATTTATATTCATGGTGTTGCACATATCTGTGTTCTTGCTGTTTTAGATAGATTTTAAAATATCATACTGAAATTTTATGGAGCCTGATAAAGTTGGATAGCAAACTTTCCTAAACAGAATAAAATTGTACTATCTAACATCATACAAGGCTATCCAAGATACTCTTTAACTCCTTTAATTACAACATAGAGCATGCAGTTCTTTTTCTTTGACATTTTTTGAGCAATTCTCTTCAAAAAACTCCATCATTTTTATCTGCAACTCAAGAAAACACGTAATATTTCTTTACAGCCTTGTTTATCAAGAGTATCTCAAGCAGGGGAAGCTATGGTGAACCAAATTTTCCTGTGGTTTACATGGGGAAACTCACTGACCTCATGAAGACTCTTGTGATTTATACTACTAGAGCATGACTCCTCTGGTGTATCCGCATTACGAAGATTAACAAAACATACTTAAATTTTCAGCTGAGTATGTACTGTGGTCCCATCAGCAGGGAAACCAGTGCATTTTGCACTAGGACAAAAAAGCTGAATTTTGTTTTGTGACATTTTGACTCGATTGACGCCTGCGTTCAGACAGGTAAATGTGGTAGTGTCTCTATCTCGTTCCTTGCTTCTATTTCAGAGCCATTCATGGAAGAGAAATCCACCACTGGCTGTTAAAAACCAAACACTCTCTCTGGTTCAGAAAATCTCTGAGATGACAATTTGTGGTTGCTAGGAGAGTATTTTCAGGAAACACCACTACGTGTTTTCTACATTCTCATACTTTTCTGTAGCCATCTGCCCTCCAATCTGCTGGAAAAAGTGTCTTGGGCTAGATGGCCTTTATATTCATTAGATTCAAAGAAGCTAGATGCAGACCAGCTGAAATTCTCAAAGTTGTCTTGTAAATAGGAATGTTTGCTGATTCTCAGAGTGCTTTAGATTCTCATAACAACATTTTGCTCTTTTCTAATGACCAGGTTGGCCAAGCCTAATTTACCTTTAGTGAATCCATTCTGTGCACAGATTTTCTGCTGTTACTCTGGAAGACAGAAGTGAGGAGCTGAAAGTGGTGACAGCAGCAAGAGGGAAAGAGTTTTATTCTGTTGAGAGCACTAAATACTAAATAAGAAACTGGAACTGTCTTTTTTCTGTTTAAAATACACATATTTAATGTATGGTGGCTTTTCACAGTAGATGAAATGAGGAAGAGATTCTCCAGTAGATGCATAACAGGGCTGAGATTCGGGACATGCAGCTTCAGTTTCTACTCTGTCCCAGCAACTTCCTGCATTTCTGTAGGAGCCAGTCTGTACTACTAAATGAACGAAGAGCAAAGAAATGCACTCTCGCCCAGTTATGCACCCTCTAAATTGCCTTCCCACTTCTGGCTTTGCTCGGGATCACTGCAGGCAAGTCATACATGGACAAGGCAGAGATATCTTCCTGGTTGGATTCACCCTCAGGTCTGTTCCCGAAAGGCAGGATGGAAGATTTTGCACTCAATTTTGTAAAAACACTGCTCTAGTGAGCTACAGCACAAGTTTCATATTAATCCAGTAGTTCAAACTGAAGAAATACACGGAGGAAGTCACTACGAAATCTAAGATCTGCAGAGATGCTACTTGGCCCTGAAGACACCCAGGTGATGTGTGGATGATCTGAAGAGAGACAAAAGGAGTATCTCCCTCTGCTTTTCTCCCTGACAAATCTGAGTCAGCAGCCATCTTTAACAAGATTTGTTAAGCAGGTAGATTAACACCTGGAAACTCTAAGCACTACCATAAGCTCAGTAAATAATAAAAATGAGGCTAGCTTTTTGATAAAGTAGTTCTGGTAGGAAGGAACAAGACTTTCCATTATACTTCCTGAATGTGATGCCTTTAAAGGATGGCTCATCAGAAATGTATACAGCAATCCTGTTTCAAGACATTCTCAAGAATTCCTTTAATTAGCCATCCATGTTTACTGTACTTATCCATCATAATATGTGCAGTGTTGTATTTGCTATCTGTAATCTCTTTGTTGGTTTTGATTCTTCTGAAATGCATTTTCCCCCTCCAATGAAAAATACCAAAAGAGCTTTCATTCAAGAAAATATGCTTGGCATCTGAAAGTTTGGGATATGTGGGAGTCACATCCTTTTTGTACAGTTTCATTTAGTACAGTGGGAGTTTAACTCCTTGCTGTCTCCAGCAAAATGAAGTCAAGCTTAGGGAACTTGCAGTGTAGATGCTCAGTGAAGGGAGAAGGTTTCAAGGGAAAGCCCAGCAGCAGCTGCTCTCCTGGAAAGAGGGAAAGGGAAGAATCTCTATTTGTGTTCACAGTGCTGTGTCCCAGAAAGGCAGAGCGCCACTCTTACCACTGCAAAACAGCTGTACAGCAGCTATAATTTTGGTTGGTGCTGGATAGGGAGGACTCCCTGGAAGCACTTAGCTTTCTGAAGCTGGAGGGCTCTGCAGGCTTAATAGGCTGCATTTTCAGTTGTTATAGATCTAAAAGATAAGGCATAATATCTCCATGTTAAGCTTTTTGCATGGCTCCTCTTTTATTTTCCAGTACTTCTCTGACTCCAGAGCCAGGTTAAAAGCTGAAGAAACTGATGTGAAAGTATTGGGTACCTGGACTGGAACGAAAATAAACAGTATTGCGATTTTGTTACCTTCTTAATTTTGGTTGATCTGGGTGCCACAGGGGCTCCTCCACTCCCTGCTATCTGTAGCTGTTCTGCCTTGACAACCTTGTGTACTGTCTATGGTCTGTGCCACTATGCACACTTTGCACATTAAATACATTTTCTCCCACTCACGAACCATCATCTCCCTCTCTTCACTAGATTTGTTCATCTGAGACTATATGGCACAGGCATAAGAGCAGTACAAATGTAGGAAATGTTGGTTCTGCAGCACTAGAAAACTGGCTTAGCATCCCACCAAGGTCTGGACTGCACAGAAGCAAGGAAGCTATAATGGTCTCTAGCAGGGCCTCTGAGAACACTTGCCCTGTGGCAAAGGCACAGCCATGGGGCTGATTTACTCTTTCTGCACCTGGGGAATTGCCAGAGATCATTACAGGAGGGACATAAAAGAAGGCAGGATCTGGCTCACTGACAAAGAGATTTCAGGCCAAATGACTCACCTCTGGAGGAGTCAGACAGTTTTTCAGAGGACATGACTTACAAGGAAATTCAGTAGCTGGGATTTATTTCTTTTCCAGGGCCTGTTGAGCTTTTTTTAGCTCTTAAACAGTAACACAAAGAACACAGACTTCAGAGTCATGAGGTTTGAGGACAGACTTCATAAATGGTCACTTGTTGTGACTTTTCCACAAAGGAAGAGAAAGCAGGTTTTTAGCATCTTATTGTTGCCCAGATCATAAGACCCTGGTGCTTGTTTATGTGACGATAACAAGCTGAGCATTTGCCTCTGGTTATAAACACATCATTTGTGAAAGCATCCATCCTGAAAGATAGAAGTTTGCTTCTTATGAGAACTGTCTCTTTTTTCCCCTCCAGCCTCATTGAAGCTTTGCCAAAGAGTTCAAGTAGAGAGTGGTCTCACAAAACTGAGAGTCATCTAATGTACTTTAGTGTATTCCTAACTCTGACAGCTTCTAAATATACTGCCAAAGAAGGGCCAGGGTGTTCAGGAAAAGACCACACTGATAAAAGTATGAACATCCAGTACAAACAGCCAGACACAGACTAAGGTGTAATATAATAGACTATCTGGAGCATAACTCTAAAGTTGCATTACCTTGACATTCTTCACATTCTGTGCAATATTTTATACCTTAAGTCATTCTAGCATTTACTGCAGTATGAACTATGTGTGTCGCATTAAACTTCCAACTTACTCTGGATATCACTGAAAACTAATTTTGTTAATTAAGTTTGTTTGCCTGTCTGAAACTGGGAATATTATAATTTGTGATAGTTCTAATGAAAACTTTACTTTTGCCATAAAAACTAGAAGTGGTTATACTATACAGTTCTCAAGAAGAACCTCACCAGTAAATTAAAAGGATAGGAAATGGCTTAAAATAAATTGATATTTATTCCCCTTTGAGAAGTTATATAAAAATTTTGGTAGGCATTTTGTTATGTTAACATTTCCATCCTCAGAACAATCTCTTTTACATGGGACAGAAAATTATGTGATACCTACTCATGATCAAATTAGAGTCTGCTTCACTAAAATATGTGAAATAGTCTTGAAATAGTCTGAATTAAACTCGAAAAACAACAGATTGACAGCTTTTGGGTACTTTGCAAGTCCATTTTTAATTAACCAATTTTGCTACAGATAACATAACTGCAAACAAAACACATTTACAGACAGCTTTTTGTGTTTAGAATTTTAAATCTACCAGTTAAAACCTTGCCACAGCAGTGGATTAAAAAAAAAAAGTGGTATTTTTCTGTTACACAGGTGTTAATTGGGGTTTACTTGCCACAATGAAGTGTTATACAGTATGTGATCTGAAGAAACTTCTTAAAATACATCATCCCAGTGCTTATAGATGGCACTTTCACTAATACTACTGGCTTGACTTACCCATTTCACTAGGATTGCTTAATATTACTACGTTTATCTGATGTAAAAGCGAACAACAGTCAGACATAGTGTAGGAAGTCTCCTAATTAGAAAGAAAAACATATGTAAAAAGTTTAAAAAATATTTTACTAATAAACGGCAGCCGCATTTTACAATTACAAGGAATTGTAATGCCTTGATGAGATAAATCATGTAGCTTGTCTAAGCACAACAAGGTGAGCTGGCAAAATAAAATACAACCTCTTTCTGTAAATAGTTCTTGTACTGGGACCAGACCTTGTACTCTACTACCAGGCAGAAATGGGAGCAGCAGTGGAGGTTGACTGCGGAGATATGAGGAAGGTGCCACGTGCCCAAGAAGCTGAGGAATACGTAAATGGTCCTTTGCATGCTATTTTCCCGCCAGCAGCAGCGTGCAGCATTAGGCAGGCACCTATTCTGCCTCTGTCTAAAACCAACTCTACTCAGGGTGCTCCAGTTTTGCCACAGCTAGAACTTTCAGCATTTATAGATTTGTAGACCTGAGGAAGGATTAAGATACTTTTTTTTTAGAGTTGCAGACATGAGTTTTAGTGGTATTTTGCTTGCACTAAGCCTCCAGCTGCTCTTCCAGAGGTGTAGAAACTGCTCATAGTCCTGTGCAGATGCCTTAGATTGCACAGACTATTTCAAATAACAAAAAGTGCCTATATTTAGGTAACTAAACTGAGACTTAGGAGCCCACATGGAGATCTCACAGGTGAACAAGATACCTCATCTTCCTTTGTAATCAGTGGAGCTCTACTCTTTACAGTTAACAGAGACCTGACTTTGTTCTCCGTGGTCCTGTGACAGTATTGACAAGGTCTCAATTTACTGAGATGAGAGCTTACATACCTGCCTCCTACACACCTATATTTGGAGCTGAATCCCACCCTAAATTCTGGTTTAAATTCTGGGTTTTTTTGTTCTCATTGAAACGGGACATGTTTTTATTACTGTTTAAATTGTGGTGATGTCTAAGATGTCTGCAGTTTGAGATTGAATAGGTCATCAATTAAGTCAACTTTAAAGTCTAGCTTGGTGGTGACAGAAGCAGCACATTCACCTGCGTTATGCTGGCAGGATGGTAACAATGTGAACAATTTACTACAGAAGACTACAGAGAGCAAACTGTGAGTTAAATATGAGCATGCAGGTTCTCTCCCTGCTGACGTGTTCAGTGGACTGCTCTGGAAAGCAGCACTGCTTTTAACCGAGCATTTACTCTTCTTCGTTGCAAGACAGCAAGCTCCTCTCAGTCTAAAAGGACATGGGATTACCAGAAGGTGTAGAAAATGTTCTTTGCACTTGGCCATCTGTAAATAGCTCCAGCCATTCTGTTTGTTCCTCAGCCCTATCAAGACCAAAATGGACTAGAAATTTAAAAAAACCCAAAACAACCAAACCCCTATATATCTGTCAAAAGTGAATTATTTGAATTATTAAGGGATTTCTTGATTTCCTTCTGATGTTGCATCTGAAAAGTCAAAAAAGAGGATGAGAAATAGTCTACTTCATCTAGGTACTGACTATAGATTAGAGAAACAGCAGGAGGAAATAAAAAGTAACTGAACTAGGCTGAACTTGAATGGTCTTAGCTGGATGAAGAGGAAATGCCCATGGACAAACTTGGAAAGCTCAAAGATGGTGTTCAATTTATCCAAGTAAGTTTGTTCACCTGGATTCAGCTTGCAAAGCTTGGTGCTTAAATAGGATATATAGTCCCAAATTTGGATGTTGTAATGGGCAATTACCCTTGGGTGAATAAAAATGAGGCAGATTTTCTTCATCCTCTTGCAAATACCTAAGAATGAAAAGTTGAGTTCTAAATATTTGCCTTCCTGACTCAGGACAATTATTAGACATTATATCTTAGAGAGAATGCTTTATGGCTTGCAAATAACAGTCATGTGTTTTAATGTATTTAATTTTACTGGCCTGACTTTCACATATTTTAAGAGCTCTCTACCTCTCCTTGGCAGCAGAAGAAATTTATCTTGCCAGAGGAATATGAAGGGCCTGTAAATGAAAATCAGGGCTCAGTTATTCTGTTTCTGAACATCAAGGTCTCAGGTATTAGGCTGTTTGAGATTACCGTTACCTACCCGACCATAATGTGAAACTGAAATCATGCAATGAAGAATGTGCTAGGATGAGTAAAATATTTCCCCCTTCTGTTGTTCTATTTTGTTTCCTTACAGTTAAGAGAAGCATAAAATGTGCAATTGAATCCCGTTTGCTTGATATTAAGATAATAATTTCATGCACATACCCATACAATGCTGCAATGAAAACTGAATGCATTCCTGCAGCCTATGAAAACCTGTAGTAAATGGCCTTACTCTAAATTAACTAATAAAACTTTCCTAATTATGCATGGTAAAAGGGTAAAGGAGAATGATAGCAGGAAATTCCTTTTGCCTCATGCTATGGGTTTGGAAATGCAGTGACATCATTCCTATTGCCAGGCACTAGAGGAGATCATAATGGAATATAATTGTTGCTTGCTCATTTGATTGAACTCCAAAACTATATCAAATAACACTTAATTATGCACTAGAATACCATTACAGAAGAGAACTCAGAACTGAGAGCTCAGTGCAAGCAGAAGCATTTAATAATTACACAACTCCTGCAGAAGTAAAGAGATAACTTGCTGCTAATTAGTCTGGAATTTTACGCTCACAATATCCTAAGTAAATCTAGTGAAAATTAGTTGGGAGCCTGAACATACAGTTTTACTATAGCTCCATCTGGTACGTGCCCTCCAATTACCCAGCACGTTGGCTGGCTGTTTGAGGGACACATTTGATATCTGGCCAAGTTTAAAGGTCTGCTGGAGGTAAAACAATGCCCACCCTTTTACAAGGGGATCGTTGTTGCTCAACAATAAAGCTCTCTGGCTTATTTGAATGTCAACAATTCAGAAAAGTTGATGTTTGGAGCCATCAAATAAAATGTTTTTGTGAAACAGTTTATTATTTCAGTGGTAATTATTTGAATCATTCATGGTAAAGGATGTTTGCTAATGAGAGCTTGGCTGCTGTAAATTCCAGGGAGACTGAATGCTCTTTGTGCTGACAAAAAGGCCCAAATCACTGGAGAGCGACTGACTGGACAAATCATTCATCTATGCAAATGCCAGCTGAAATGGTCAGATGCATTTATTACCCTGCTCATTATAGTAAACAAGGCAGAAATCGTGACTGGCAGTTATCAACTTGCCCTGAAGTGTGATTTGTTCTCCTACCACTATTTAAATGAGAGGAAGAAAGGCATGCCACCAGGGACTTTGTCGGTTTATGAAAGAGTAAATGTCACATAGCCCAGTGCTTAAAGACTTTTGATTGACAAATGTTTTATTTGACATATCAAACAATAATGGTTTTCATATCAAATAGCCCATATTTGTTAGCAGAAATTTAACCCCTGGAAGAGTGAGAACTGATTTTTCAGAATGCACTGAATCCAGATGGAAAGTTAGATGTAAAAAGAAACTCTCTAACTGGGTGGACTGGAAAGAGAGTAGTGTAGAAAGATGTTTTTAATGCAGGCTTCAAATGAACTGCTGTCTCAGTTGCTTCAAGAAAGCACCTCACATTGGCAAGGCTAATAGCATGTAACAGAAGGAAATAAAAGAGTGATTTATTGTTTTTTTCTTAAGGGAAACACAAGAGCCATTTGGGAGTCCTAAACAGGACCTGCCTCATCCTCCAACTATGTTCCTAGAACACTTATGCTTGTAATAGGACAGGACATAGCCTGATTTGTTCGAGGAATGTATGGGTTTGACAACCAAAAATTTTACTGGAAAAAATAAAATCAAAAAATAAGCAGAAGAACATAGATCAGAATTCTTATTTGTATTACAAGTGTGTAATTGCTCCTACCTTTTATTTTAACAAGCACAGGCTTGCACAAGTGGTCTGTCATCATTGACTATGAACCAATTTTTTTACAGGTGTTTCTAGGACCCTGTAAAAATATTTGCAAAATCATAAGTCCCCTGGTATTAAACAAGAAAGAAATGACACATGACGCTTCATATAATTTGCTGATGATGTCTTTTCACGTTTGTTAGCCAGTGCAAGGACCAGATGGAAAAGCATGCATGCTTTATCCAAATGACATACACTGTTTGAGAATGACCTCTTTCAGCTTTTTGGAAGTGGGAGGACAAATTCTGAGCCAGATCCTGTTAACACTTTCCATCCAGAAGAGTAAACTGGATCTCAAGAATAAGATCCTGAAACTGAAGAAAAATCAGAGATCATTAGGTATTGTAAGAGGAGAATAGAATTATTTGATTGTGGCCCTTGGGGGAAGGGGGGATGGGGACACACACACGATCCCACCTGCCTGTATCTTCTAACCAATGCATATTGTTGAACTGAGACTCTGCAACCCAGGTAGCCTGAAAGAGAAACGCTAAGTGAAAAAGAAGCAAGCAAAAGGGTATAAGAAAGATGCTTTGGGTTATCTGGGAAATATAATGTGATTTTAATAATGATATGAATATGAAAAATACTACATAATAGCCAGAATGATAGAGGGAGGAATTAAAAACAATTAGGGTCTATATAATGCTTTACAGCTCCTGTGAATCAAACATTAACTGATTCGTTCTCTCATTAGCACTGTGAAGTAACATCATTAATCCTCCTTTGTGATGGGGGAGCATCTGCATACACAGATAAGTGACAAATATTTAAGGTCACTCAGCTGGCTGCAGCTGACCTGGGTGTTACTACCCAGAGCATTTGATTTCCACTTGTGTGCATAGCTATTACTGTAAGCAGGAATATGTACAGAGAGACTTCCCATGTGCTGAAAATGGGTCACCACAGCATTAACTTGCACTGCACACCTCTGCTATCAACATTTAAAGGTTCCTGCTTTTTAACACCATAAAAAAAGCACTCGTCATCGTGGTTATCACTACGGTCATTAAAAACACAGGATTTTTCATTCCAACCTGAAATACTGATTCTTATTCCCAGTATCTGGTGTGTGTGGAGGTAGGTTGGCCTGGTGCTTGAGAGTAATATTCTTGGCTAGTCAGGCTGTGTTGCCTTGTATATGGAAGGAAAAAATCATCCATAGATATCTTGAAACCACAAGGACATCTGTTGAGATATACCTTGCAGACAGAGGACTACAAAGATTCTTCCTGATCACAACGCAACCGTAGTATTTGATTTTGAGACATTGCGCAAGGATAACTGTCAGAAGATAATCATTGCAAATACAGGGAAGAAAATATTCCCATTTTTTTCCTAACATGGCTTCTATTATTAGGGTTAAGTGCCCTCTCTCACTCTGATCATAATACATTTTGGATACACATATTAAAAAATTAAAAGTAATTTGTTACCAGCATCTGCTTTGTAGGCATTTTGACATTACCCTCCTGTCTTGGGATACATCCAGCTCTTATTCATGGAAGTCCCTGCTCCCGCTCCTGCTTCCTCCTATCCCTTTATGTTCCCCTTTGATCATCCTCATTCTCCTGATTTCTGACTCAGTCTCTCAGAAGCTGGTGTGTTTAAATGCTCCCATCGGTTCCCCATTCCAGCTGCCATCCATCTCCTTCAGACCCGCCACGTCATTCCAGAGTCATTGCTTCTGCGCGTCTTGAGGGTGCTGTCACGAGGAACTGATTTAACACGGTGCAAGAAGCAGACAAATGGTTAGCTGCAGACACAGGACAGGCCAAGGGAGCTCTGTAAAAGCTATAAATAGCCTTCTTGTGTTTGAGAATTTTGCAACTGAAGAAGGCAAGGTGCTAATGAGGCAGGGAGGAGCACCTGCTCTTCAATGACATTGCTGGCCTCCACCTTCTTCACTGGAGAAAAAGTTAAAGGAGTTGATTAATATAGTTCAGAAAGGTTTCAGGATTAATTTTCAGGAATGTGAAGTAATCAACATTTTCTCAAGCAGTTAGTAGGTTCAGTCAATAACAATGCCACCTTCAGGACTAACTATGTGCCCAGAATAAGTGATCATCAGGAAGCCAGCGACAGGACAACACTCAGTCTAAAGGGTTAGAAAAATAGAAGAGGGAAAAATTTCATAAACAATAGTAAATATCTTTCATTAATGAGTACTGGAAGCTAACAGGAGGCAGCAAAAAAAAAATGCCCTGTTTAATTTTGCTGGTTATTCCAAGTAACTTGGTGTCCCCTATTTGGAGGTGAGTGGGCTGCTCGCACATAAGCAGTTTTCTGTGCATCCCAAACCCATGCAGGAGCTGCAGATGTCATTGTAGCTTCAGGCTTGGACTAGTGATCCCTAGCTATGTCCTCCAAACAGTAAGGAAAGCTTTTGATGCAGGAACAGAGAAATCAACAGATAAAAACCAAAAAACCAAACCAACAGATTCAAACCAAACCACTCTTCAAACCACTCTTCAGGTGAAACTGTTCTATTTAAAAACTAGGAATAAAATCACTGCCCTGAAAAACATATTCCAGTGTTCTTAGCAACTGCACGCTATTACCCTGTTTTCAGATAAACTAATTAATTGCATTACCAGTAACTCACTGACAAATCTCATGACCTGCTGGAGGAAAAACCTCCAGGAAGAACTGACCTACCTAAGATCTTCCTTATGCTACCTTATAATGGGTCAATTCCAGTCACTTCAAAGTGTACAAATCAGTACAGAAGCAGGCCAACTCTTTTATATATACTTGTAGTCAAAAACTATTGAATGGTCATACTTAGGTGAAGTCATTGGCACATGTGCCTAATAGCCTGAAACTGAAGGGACAATGGAACAAATGAAACAAACTGTGAAGATATTTCTACATTAAAGAAATCGTCCCTCGCAAATACTTCAGAAGTGACTTAGTCCAGTTGTTCCTATTGCTGTAGCAAGTTCATTACTAAGCAGAGAATGCTTGGATCAGACATCTGGCTGTGCTATTTTGTATTTGTACCACATCCATACTTACGGGACTTTCACAAATTAAGGAGATCAGAAGTGTTTCCTGAGTGTGTGTGTCTACACATATGGAATTTACAAGCACACATACACAGCGTACCTTTTAGCTGTTGGTATAGCAGGGAAAAGAGGGTGGATACAAGCTTCTAGTTAGAAGCTGAAGCTCATTAAATCTTTCCCGAAATTGGCTCCTAAAAGCTTATATATTTAGAGACGTGTCAGTTTCTCTACTTCTACATTATCTGCTCGAAACAAAAAGGACAAAGATCAAAAACTGGAGACTTCTTGTCAGCTTTACACACCTGCCCTAGCAAGATGAGCCCCCTTTCTCAATCCATTTCCCTAGTTTGCTCTACGGTCTGAAAAAACGCTTGAATGACAAGCTCAGATGGACTACCAGAAACCATTTATCCTCAACTCTGAGAGGACTGAATTTCTGCTGGTAAATTGACCTTATCTCTTTGAGAAGATAGCTTCCTTTTTTGTGTCCTTTCTTGCTGAAGAGGAATCATTAGGTTAACCAAGAGGTCATTAGGTCATTATCGGCCCAAGTTGTGGCAGATTTCCTATGACTTTTTAAAGCTTGCATATGTTTAGACCTTCCAGACTTTCCTTCACTAAAATTCAGGAATAATTTTGTTTTAAAAGAAGGTAACAAAACAGGATGCTGAATTCTAATATATACATTCTGAACTGTTCCATCACAAAATAGGCTTTTCAAAGTGCTTTGTATATTTCCTCTTCTCTTTTTTTTAATAAAACACAGCAAGCACTATAATCTCCTTAACTTTTTATAAACACATTTTCTTATATTGTCTTTTGATCCATCAATTTTACATTTCATACTTGTGTGATATCTCTAGCAATGGAGAAAGGTACTAAATAAGCATATGGTTTTACTGTTGGCTGCTGAAAGCAGATTTTCTGCATCTGTGGATGCACATGCTATTTCTGAAAGAAAACTTTTGCCCATCTGATCTATCATATCGGAAGCCTAAGACATCATTTGCAAAGAACCACCACCAGCTTCTCCAGTCAGTGCTGCTGCTAACAATGCTCACATTGATCCAACTGGAACAGCAATATGAACTTCACAGTAATTTTCAGTACTTTCCAGGTTTCTAAGACCTAGAATCATCTTACTGTTTAGCATCTGTAACTCTTCAGCTCTGCTGAGTTCTGATTTTACTGATCACGATTGTGAAATGTGACAGCAGTGGATGAGCCACAGTCCATTTTGTAGCCATGGAACACAGCTGAACTATAAATATATCTCTGGTCATATGAACGTATTGTAGAGAGTTTAAAATAGTTATGTGATACTTGATGAGAGGATGACAATGTCTTTTTGTGAGGCTAAATGACATATCTCTATTGAGATCAATACGGCTCAGATGTGCAAACACTGAAGTACTGCACTGCAGCTGTATTTATTCCCCTGGTTTTTGTGCTAAAAAATGCACAGTGTGGACATTATACACATCTATCTCAAAACTACCCATACTCTCCTCCTTGCTGCCAGACAGTTCATACAGCCATTATACATTAAAATATTAAATCACTGATAAATTTCTAAAGAAAAACTAATGGCATGATAAATGATACTTGAGCTGATTAACAATTACTACCAATGAATATCATAAGTCTGCTAAAACACTAATTGTCCTTCTAATTGTTAGAACCTTCTTTTCATCATGAAATTACAATGAGACGTTGTTTAAATGTACCTTACAGCTCTCTCGTTATAAAGAAGGAACCAGTTGTCCCTGTTCCTTGAGTGTACCTGCCTGTGATACCTCTCTGCACTCCTAGCAGGCTGCAAGGAAAGCCTAGACTAGAAACAGCCAGCAGTGCACCAGGAGTGCTTAGTTTCAGAAATCTGACATTCAGAAGGTTAAAGCAGCAGGTCTGGTTTGAAGAAAGTAGGTGCTTTTCCAGAATTGCCTCTGGGAAAATTTTTATGGCATAGACACCTAGAGCATTTACTTGTCTGCTGGAATAGAAAAATGGTGGTAGCCCAAGGGCTAAGGGAATTTCCTGCTTATTCTTTCAATTGTTATTCAGGTTTCAATGTTACTGTATATCTTCCAAAAATGTTATATAGGTTTTACAGTCCTGCTCTTAAATCTCAATTGAATGCAGTAACAAGCTGTGCAGTGTCAACACAAAAGCTTAATAAGATTGTATCTATCTCTGTCTCTTTAGATCCCTATATGAAGCCTATTGCTGGTTAAAATTAGCATATTATCCTTACTAGATCCTACTGTTGCTGACAAAGGATTCTGGTCTAAAACTTGTCTGAAGATTCTTACACCACAACCTCCTTGTTTACAGTACATTTTGCTATCTCAGATTCCCTAATCCTCATTAAAAAACTCACAAAGACTTCAGTCAGCACATCCTTTCCAGGCTTTAGGATTACTGCTCACACTTCTGCAGAAAGACAAAAAGGAAAGAAGAAAGATGTTTAACCATGATATGTCCAGGTAATATTGCACTCTGATAAATCAGGATTTTCTCACCCTTTATGCTTTTTTTCTTAAAGCTTGATTACATATCATGTGGAGTGTTTACACAGTACGGGCAGTGCTTAGCCATTCAAATGCTGAAACTATTACTGTAATATAATTTATAATTTATATATACATAAAATCATGTATACTAGGAACTTTACAGAAGGCAAAGCAAGCCATCACCCTTGCTCAATGAGTCTATAGCCTAAATTCTATGTGATCGACCAAGAACTGGTAACAAGCAGCAGAGACACAGATGAAACACAGCATTTGTTTAATAGCATATAAAATTTAAGCACATACTTCTACTGTGGCACATTCTTCTCTTTTATCTTTTGATAAGATACATGAAAATAAAGATAAAATGCAGTAAATATTATCAACTACACCATGCAGCATTTTCATAAACCACAGCAGAGAAAGAGAGAATGCTACACAAAATATTGTTACAGGGGAAAAAAACCCTCAGGGAATAAAAAATTTCCTCTGCAGAAAAGAGTTCAAGCTAACATAAAAGCCAAAGAATTGTTAGGCCTGGCTCATGGAAACACCTACAGACTTACTCAGTCTCATCGACTTAACATACTTTCTCTTCCATTTCGAAGAATATATGTAATTTCACATATCAAAAAGCAGTAATGCCGGTCCAAAAGGCAGTGAGATGTTTTCCATGCTGGGTTAATATCCTGGGATGCAGAGGAAGCCAGAAAGAACAACTCACACCAACGGCAATGGTGTTATGCATACGCACTCAGTGCTGCTTTGCAGTAAGCACTTGGCTAAGTTTGCTGTATTAAAAATAACTCACTGATTAAAATGATTTCATTATTTTTAGGGTTCAATTTAACACTTTAACATACAAAGCTTTGCAAAGTGGTAACAAAATTCAGATCAGTTCCCTGCTGGGAGCAGGACCTGGTGACTTAAAAGTCAGCTAGTTTCCTATAGGAATTGTTTACTTAGAAAATGTTTTCTCAAACGATACGTTAGAAATAGCAAAACAGGCCTCCTTTGTTTGCAAACTTAACTAAAGTGTTAATCTGTTTTCAGTAGGAGCTGTCCTCTAAGTCTCTACACAAGGCTTAGGTAAGCCTCACTGCTTCATCAGCAGATTCTTTGTTCTCACTATAAATCCCTTTGCTACATGTGCCTTTCCAACAACCGCTTTGCCTTGAAAAGTAGATCTGGACATCTTTTGTGAGTGCAGAATAGAAATGAGCCTCGGACCTCCAACGACCAACAGCTGGTGTGTGGAACTTTTACCTCCTCCTACGGAAGGTTTCCCTTTGGACATTTTAATCAGTCATCACAATGGTGCCTTGGGATGAGTTAAAGTACCAGACTGTGGACCCAAGACCTAGTCACCTGTCTTGGGAGCCAAAAGTAATAGAAATGTCACCAGTCATATCACTCCCTTATGTGCCTTTGGTATAGACATAGACATAACTCAGTCTCATTTGTCCACGCCACTTACATGGCCTTTCCACGCTCTACATATATTTTTGAAATAACAATATTCCTACTGACTTCAGTAAGATTTCCCCTCATGAACAAGACTCATTACAATAATGAGAAAAATCTGAAGAAGAAGCAGGATGCTCTTCAGACATAAATTTGGTGATTACAAAGTTTGCTTAACACACAGCAGCCAAGTTTCACTCTTATGTTACAAACAGAAGGTTTCCTGTACTGCTCTACCAGTGTATTTCCTCTCAACACAGTGGACTATTTCTGGGACATATTCTATGCCTAGTTTTACTGCTGATGTGGATACAGAAATATGTACAAAGTGTTCATGTGCCATAGCTCACTGGAAATTATCTGTCAGCTCCAGATGTGGTTAACTGTTGAATAAAAACAGATCATCAATTGATTTTTGCAAAGGCTGTGGAATGACAATTTGACAGTAATTTGGAGCACATCTTGAATGCACATAGCATGACTTCGAGACAGCAGCCTAGACAAAAAGGACACTGTCACCCAATGTCCTCTATCCCCTTCAATAAATACTAGTCTCTCTGCAGTTTTAAAATGCTACATGCCATTGGGCAGCCTCTGTGAAGAATGATGGAGTTGGTTTTGTAATTTCTCTAGCTTGTTAAGGATGTGTTCACACATAGCACATCCTATTTGCTGTCTGAAAACTTGAGGATGGTCTATGCAAAGTGAAGAGAGATGTACCTCCAAAGAGTGAAACCTCCTGTGCCCCTAAGGCACCTATCATAGGAGTGAATAGGATACACTGAATCACCTGGAGGTGTTCATGTCTCCCTGTGATTTATAGAATAAGCCCAGCAGACTAGACCAAACACAGAACTTTGATAATGCTAATTTTAAGAGCAATCTGTTCCAGCCTCTGTGAGCTGGCAGATGAGTGGACTGAGAGAAAAACCTTTCATATCCATCTACCTTTGGCACTGACACAGAATTCAACCTCCATACAGTATTAAAACAAACAGAGGATAGGAATAATTTGGCCAAACACAGACCTCTGTACAGATGTCTCTTGCTTGCTTTCTCTTTCTAGCAGACAAGAGACAGAAATAGAAACTTTTGGGTTCCTGTTCCTAGGTGATAGATTGAATGCTAAAATAGAAGTCTTAAATGGGTTAGATAAATTGTGCCTTCCAAGTATTCCCTCTCTCTTCATTTAATTTGAAAAGGGAGGATAGCATGAGAGGTACAAAACCTAAAATGAAAACAGTAACATAAACAAAATAAACTACAAAAATTCATCTTCATGCCTAACCTATTTTCTGACCCACCAAACTTATTCATAGTCTTGTTTCCAATTTTACTTTGTATTAAAATTCAAACTTTGGGTTGGACACTTCCTGGAAAGGTGGTTATTGAAAGCACCTTTATAAATACTCTTGTAGCTTGCATTTGATTGTAGGATTGAGGTGAGGATAAATGATTCCAAAAGGCACTCTGCACTGCTGTCACTGAAACCTGAAGAGTCTACCTTCCTCTTCCATAGAAGCGGTGTCTTAAAATTTGGGGCTTAAATCATTATTTTAAAATAGTACGGTGGTGTCTGAGGCACATAAAACATGTGTGTATACATATGCATTTCTGTATATGTGCACACAGGTGCATGCAGGTGTACAAATCACCTATAAGCTGGTCATCCTGGCACATCACTTGTGGAAAACAGGGTTGTGTGGTGGCTTGTCTGCCGCTGCAGTTAGCAACCGAGATGTACTCTACACTAAACTTATAGATTTCTATATCTGCAATTTATTATAAATGCATAGAATTTATATTAAAGCATTATACAAAAAGTACCTTAGATAGCAAGCATTTGCATATTTTCTGGATTTTTAGAATTGTATTTGACCACCTAGTACAAGTCAACAACTCTATTTTCTACTGTAACTGAACGATCCCAGGTACCATCTACCATGGAGCCTTGCTGGAGACCTGAGGAGACCAGATGGAGTAACAGCAATTTTGGGGATCATTGCAGAAGCTCTGACTGGAAGGGGTGGTTGGGAGAGAAAGCACAAGTGCTTGAACACGTGTACAAAATTAAATTGTATGGACACAAACCATGACACTTCCTTTGCAATACCCCAGGTAAGAACCCAAGAGGCACTGCAGTGAGCTGGAGCAAGCACTCACCAAGATCAGTTAAAAACAGGGCTGCCCTTATGACATGCTGGGAACTCAAACATGACATTGAAAGCATAACACAACTGACCTGGGGCTCGGGCAGGACATGATGCCTGGTAAAAAGCTCTGTGAGAAAACAAGCCAGGGCTCTTCATGAGCAGGTGGGCTCATGGCACCCACCTCACCATGGCCTTCGTGTCTGCAGAGGGAACACAACGCAAGGCAGAGCGGGCCTGAGTCACAAACCACAACACAACAATAATTCGACACCCTGGAGGGAAAGGATGCCGTCCAGAAGGACCCTGACACACTTGAGAGGTGTGCTGGTGTGAATCTCATGAAGTTCAACAAAGCAAAGTGCGAGGTCCTGCACCTGGACTGTGGCAATCCCAGACACACCTACATGTTGGGCAGAGAAGTGACTGAGAGCCACACTGTGGACAAGGACTTGGGTGTGATGGCTGATGAAAAACTCAACATGAGCTGGCAACGTGCACTTACAGCCCAGAAAACCAATGGAGTCCTGGGCTGCTTCAAAAGCAGTGTGGCCAGCAGAGTGAGGGAGGTGATTTTCCCCCTCCACTCTGCTCTGGTGAGATCCCAGCAGGAGTACCTGTACAGCTCTGGTGTCCCGAGCGTAAGGAGGACACGAAAGTATTTAAGCAAGTCCAGACTAGAGCATTTCCCCTACAAACGCTGAGCAAGCTGGGGCTGTTCAGCCTGGAGAAGGTTGCACGGAGACCTCACGGCAACCTTCCAGTATCTGAAGGGGGGCCGACAGGGAAGCTGGAAAGACTCTGCATCTGTCCTTGTGATAGGACGAGGACTAATGGGTATAAACTGAAAGAGGGTAAATTTATGTTAGACATTAGGAAGAAATTCTAAACTGTGAAGATGGTCAGACACTGCAACAGGTTGCCCAGAGAAGCTGTGGATGCCACATCCCAGGCACTGTTCAAGGCCAGGCTGGATAGAGCTTAGAGCAACCTGGTCTAGCGGGAGGTGCCCCTACCCATGGCAGTGGGGTTAGGGCCCCATGATCTTTAAGGGCCCTCCCAACCTCTATAATCCCACGACTCTCCCACCCCATAACAAACCCCCCCGCGCCCGCTGCTCGCCGGGCCCGCCCCGCGCCGGGGCTCGGGCAGGNAGTCCCGCCCGCAGGCTGCTCGCCGCTGTCCCTGGGCCTCGGCGGGAAGTGCCCCCCGGGGAAGGGAGCTACCCCTGTCGGCAGAGAGCGCGAGGGCCCGGGGAGTGGGGAGCGGTAGGGATGGGATGGAGCAGGGAGAAGGGGAGGAACGGTGCTGGGACCAGACAAAGCGGGCAGCGCTGGGCACGGGTTGTGCTCCTCTCTCTCCCCTGCGGGTCCTCCGCCGCTGCTCGGTCCCTGTGGTGTTACACACTCACACGGCTTCACCCGGTTGCCCGATCACAACACAACAGAAAGCAGGATAGGAGCTGAACTAGCGGTATTATTTTATTTTATTTTATTTTTTAGGTGTATACTTTGGGGTGTTTCACTTCTTGTGGATTGTTATTTGCTACCAGTGCAGGCTGCCGAATGGACATCAATTGGACGTGAATGCACATGATTAGGACGAGAGAACAGTCTTAAGCTGTGCCAGGGGAGGTATAGGTTGGCCAGGAGGAAGAATTCCTTCTCAGAAGGGGTGATTAGACATTGGAATGGGCTGCCCAGGGAGGTGATGGAGTCACTGTCCTTGGAGGTGTTTAGGGAAACATGGCACTTAGTGCCATGGTCTAGATGACATGGTGGTTTTAGGTCATAGGTTGGACTTGATGATCTCGGAGGCCTTTTCCAACACAAGTGATTAGGTAACTCTGTGACAGCGGGAGACAGCAGCTACATGGCCTAATAGCTGCAATCAGTGCAGTGAGGAAGCAGCTGACCAGCAAGTAAATGCTGTACAGAGTATGCCTGCATGGAGAGGCAGTATGGTATCTCAAGAGAAAAGTGAAAAGAAAAATAAGACAAATACATGCAAATTCCTTTTTAAAAGTAGTATAGGGAATTTTAATTTTTTTTTTTTTTTTACATGAAGAGGAGAGTTTCACCACAGGTGGAAGGGTAGTTGGTCAGAATAAAGTGGTATAATGCTGGTAACTATAGGCTTTTAATAGAAAGGGCTACCTGCTGATTTACTCATGTTGAGAAACAATTCCTGTTATCTGGGAAAGCCGCCTCCATAAGATGAGGTGGCCACTTGGAATGTGTAATAGGTGCTGAAGGAACTTCTGTCTCCATTATATATCAATGCTAAACCACATAATGAGTCTGGTCCTAGCAGGAATGCAGTCAGTGAAGTAATCTGAAATCCTTGGATTTTGTGTGTTTTGGTGCTCATGAAGGCAACACAAGATTTTAGATAGATAAAATTTCCGTATATTCCAATTTTCAAGCAGAAAAATTAGAAGTTAGAAATGTGTAAAATGGCTTGTTTTAGTGCCAGAATATATTATGGGAAGAAATACCGCAAATGAGGCATGAGTTTAAAGTATACTGTAAGAGCCTTTTAATTTTTAATTAATAATAGCTTCTAGTTTCAACAAGTTGAGTGTAGATGTTGGTATAATCTAGGTAATTAACAGCAAGAGATGCTAACCTGTGGTAAAAGTACTCTGTTTTAGACTGTAATATAAGGATCCAGTATTCCCTCTGTGCATTAGTGTACAAAGATAATTAAGAGATTTCCCATTTACCATCTTTTATCTAAGACACACATATTAAATTGCATTAATCTTTCTTCAGAGATAGTACAATCCATTGTTTTTGTCATTTATACATTCTTTGTAATTTGTCAGTGTTGCTGTTTCTTTTATAGTCAAATGAAAGAAAACTCTGCTCAGTGCTCCCAAATGGGAGATTAGCAAAGCTGGTGTAAACAGAAATTATTACTTCACTGGCTTTAAAAATCAAACCTGGTGTATGCATGACTTGCACGTACAACATTTGCTTCTCTTGAAATAGTACAAACTCTTGCCTATCGTGGTTTTCCAGGGATGGCTCAGGGATGAAATGTGGCATATTTCTTTTTTTTTTTTTTCCTAAATCTAGTATCTGCTACTTGTTATGTTTTCACACACATCCTTCATTTCACAGCCCTTTGAAATCTCAAGTATTTTTCTGTGTATTTCCTTCTTTTTCTCAGCAGTCTGGTTGGTGAATAGCTCTGTTTCTGCTTGTATGGGGTAAAATTGTGGTTATTGAGGAGTTGCATTTGCCAGACCAACCAAAATGAATAGATAGAATCATAGAATATTCTGAGTTGGAAGGGACCCATCAGGATCATCAAGTCCAACTCCTGGCCCTGCACAGGACACTCCCAACAATCACACCACGATGTGCAGGAGCATTGTCCAAATGCTTCTTGAACTTGGACGGGATTGGTGCTGTCACCACTTCTCTGGGGAGCCTGTTCCAGTGCCCAGTCATCTCTGGGTGAAAAACGTTTTCCTCATATCCAGCTTAAACTTGCCCTGGCTTAGTTTTATGCCGTTTTTTCAAGTACAATAATTGGATGGGTTGCTTCAAAGCCAGAAAACAGATTTGTATACAAAAACTCCCTGTAAAAAGAGGCAAAATAGGCTGAAAAGATCTAGTGCTTTTGAATGCTTTAACTTAATTGGTGCCTTTTCCCACAATATCTCTACAGAAGCTGTAAAATGTTTTACTTTATCAAGGTTTGCTGCTGGAAGAAGGAAATAGTGAATTACAGTCTTAGAAGCGTTCCTGTATGCATAGCATGAAGAGAAGAAGGGTTATTTGGGATAGGAAAAGGGAGTTTGCCCATATAATAATAATAATTATAATTATAATAGCTATCAATTAAATAATAGTCTGGGTAGGAGATATTGTAAATATTGTGATGGACTCTAATGTATTTTGAAAGAAAATATCTCTTAAAAATGTCTTATTCCAGGTCTAGTCCAAAGTGGTTTTCTGGGGTCCTGTCTTGTCTTGTAAAATTAGAGATAACATTTTGGGGGCCCTTTGAGCTGGTCTGACTTGGGGCCTGTGCAATCTTGCTCCCCCCTCAAGCCAGCACTGACACATGTTGGTTTGGGGAGAAGAACAGACTGAAAACTACACTTGCAAGAGCATTTCATGTCTGGCTGGGCAAGCCTCAGGCCTCATCTGGCTCCCAGCAGTGGCGGCTGGAAAGGTGGCTGTGAAGCAGAGAGGAGTGGGCTGCATGGTGCATGGGGTGGGAGGACAGGGCTCGTGCAGCCCCAGAGAGCAGCTGGGAATTGGATCCAGCCTCAAAGTGCACAGTGGGCACGTAGGCATAGGATAGCAGCTCACAAAGTCATTGTGTTCGTAACATATTGTTTTTTGTTCCTAATCAAATTGTTGGCACCTTCTGTGCTAGTCTCTGGTGGCTGCTGGAGGTTCTGGTATTTAATAGCACTATTTCAGTCCATTTAATGGACTGAAAACAATTATTATATGAAAGAAACACAAGAGAAGATGTGGAAGGCTGCTGCTTGGGAGGAGGATAAAAAGACACACTTATGAGAAACCTTTATTAGGCTTTAGTTTGGCATAACTATGCCTGTACAAAAAAAAATTAATGGTGTACAGCAGGCCAAAGACACAGCCAGAGATCAGAAGGCATAGTTGCATGGGCCTAAGTGGATCTCTTTAAAATAATCAAGCAATTTGAGGGAGGGGGGAGTTTTCAACATAAACTTCACATGTACATGAACTCCAGAGCTGTTTATCTTGATGCTTTGCATAGACCTGAGTCTGCATTTTTATCTTTTTTTGCAAAGGTAAATCCTTTTAATTAGAAATCAGCTTGACTTCTGGTAGTCCCTGAAAAAACTCCGTGTATCATCTAGCCCTACTGATCTGTATTTAATGTAATTCTTTCACTAGCTTATTATCCTTTAACCTCTGAAGCAATTTTTCATTCATCTTTTAACTCCACACAATTCTTAATGCTTCTTTTAAATGCCAGAAGAATTCCTATTTGTATTGTAGTCCTAATGCTTATTTAATCCTTCTTTTATAATAGTTTTGTCTTACTTGTTATAAACTACTATATCCGATATTGTTCTTAACTCTTTAAAACTAATTTGCCTCCACTTGTATTGTTTAGACTGATAAGTTTTCACAAAAGCTTTCTGTTCCTGCTTACTTTTGACCCTGTTGACCAATGCCAGCCAAAATTGACAAAATTGTGACAGTGTCAAGAATATGAAATTTTTACAGGTATTATGGAATCATCAAGTTGCCAGAGGGGGAATGACCCAAATTAACATCACTGCTAATGCAGCAGGATTTCAGGTTATTTCCTCTGTTAGACCTGGCTTAAACTGGCCGTCTAGTTGGCATACAGCACTGAATTGTCGGATGGTTTTGCTGCTCTTGGACAAGCTTAGATAAGGAGCTGGGTTTCACAGCAGTGCCACAAGAGCTGCAGGCTGTGGCTGGAGGAAGCCTGGAGTTTGCAGTGCAGATGTGAAGTTGTGTTGGTTGTGTACGTGAGATAAGTGGTTCCCTTGAAGTACCACAGCTGAATGATTCTTAAAATTGAGATCTATAAAGCTGTAATTTCCATGGAGCAGCCTTCAAATCATGTTAATCAGTAAAATTTTGAGTTTGAAGGTGGTGTATATGCTGATCTACCCATGATTCCAGGGCTTGGTCACAGTACATTTGTTGAAGTTTAATGTCTGTTGGCACATTCTTCAAATAGATCTTTTTTTTAAAGAGGGGAAAAATCCAGAAGAAGAATGTATTTGTAATCTTTACTTACATCTTATAGCATCTCTGCTTTGAAAGAATAAAATAACAATTTTCAGTTTGGAGTTGTTTCTTTTTTTTTTTCTTTTAAGGAGGAGAGGTTCAGGGTTGTGCTACATTTTTTCCCAGTGTCTCTTCCGAAAGGTGGCTCAGGTTGTTTGGGGGAAATGTGACATTACTGGTTGTTGGTGTTCTGGGGGAGCTTGAAGTAAATCCAGCGTATTGTCTTATGCATGCCCTTCTGCCCTGAGTATCAGAAGTAATTCATGTTGTTGACGGCTACATCAACGTGTGAAACTAAACAAAAAGCCAAAAATAGAAGAGGCAAGAAAGTGAGAATTGAGCAGTTCATTAGTAAACTTTCTGTCATATGTAAGACAGGCACATAGTGCAGCCTGTCCTTATCTGTTACCACAAATGCCTTCTTGCTGGAAATGTTCAGGCGAAAGAGCTGTTTGTACATATCTGTGTGTTTGTGAGTACAGGAACAAGCAATTGACCCAAAAAACATACACTGTGGCTTTGTGTAGAGACTTCATAAAGTTTCCATTTGTTTAATTTTTTACCCTACTTTAAGCTTATGCTTCCAAAAGCGCTGTAGTAGGGTCTCAGTTGTACCCACTGCAAACGTTAAATACGTGGTTTGTCTGCCTGGCAGTGCGAGGCATCGTGTTAATTGTTGCTTGAGTTATCTTCTGCAGTAGAAGGGTCACGTCTGTTGGTTCAGAGATTACCACAGTGTTTATGCTGGGGTAAACTAAGCGGCAGCTCCAGCACGGGCTGTTGAAGAAACATTTATTCTATTTTGAGACATGCTTAGTCATCCCTGTTTTGGCCTCTAACGGGTTACAGACATTACTCCTTATTATCTCCTAGTAAAGCTGATGGACAAGTTAATGAGAAGGCCACTTTGTGAGAAACAGTTTGTGGTGCTGGAGGATGTGAATTTGTAGCCCGAGTGTGTTGTGTAGTGCCAGCAGAAATCGGAGAATACGCTGCACATTTCGTTGTGTGTTGGTAAAGCTCACAGTTTACATCACGCAGGTATGGAGCAGCTGCTCAATATGGGACAAGCATATGTAAGAGGATCTTTATTAGTAGGGAATCTGATACAGCCCTCCTGTGTCCTGTAGCGAACGTTCATCTATAAATGTTTCTTCACTGTTGTAAACAGAAAACTTTAGTAAAGTAACTTACCTTTGATTTAGCTTTTTCTGATTGTTAAACCTGCTTATTTGATTGTTTTACTTGTGTTGGTGTAGGCTGTGTAAAACACATTGGTATCCTTAATTAATAGTATATTTTGTGTTGAGTTTTTTCGGTATGCAGATCTACTACATTTTGTGTTTAACTGTATTGTTACTTTAATGAAAACATTTTCTCTTGTCAGAATTAAAATGCTTTCTATGGGGACTTCTGCTTCTGATGCCAGGACTCATTTGAAGGCTTCGTTTGTTGCATGGCTTAAAGGAAGATGATGTTGTTAGTGAATTCTGAGCATCCTTCAGGAGGCTGGTGACCCTTCTGTCGTTGGTGTGTGCTGTCATGGACAACTTCAAACGGTAAAGGTGGTATGTTTGTGACTGTTTCAGATTAGCGCTCTGATAGAGGAAGCAGTGGGTTAAGTTTAGATTAACAGGCCAAAAGCTCGTTCTTCTCCTTCTTAAAACCATTTACAATGTTTTTTTAAGAAAGGAAAACCATTCACAATGGTTTTAAGAAGCTGTATCTTCACAATGGGAAGGTGTATCTTCAGATATGCTTTCACTGTTGTTTACTGCGAGGGCCATATTTCATTTCATACTTGAATTCATTTCCCTGAGTCAGTGCAATTTTTTTTCCCCTTAACAAATCCCTGAAGATAATGCTTATTTTGACTATTAGTTTTTTTGTTGCTTGAGGGCTGGTTTTGGCTAATGTTTCTTCAAAGTCTTCTCTTTTTTTAAGCAAAAAAACAAATGGGAAGTAAGGTAAAAGGTAAATGAGAAGCCACACTTAGTAGCTTCCAACTAAACAATTGTCTTACAATAAAATACAATAATTTATTAATATTTTAGTAGCAGTACTTTGTTTAAGAGGATATTCAAAAGAGCACAGTTTGCTTTCTAAGAATGCTGTACCTGCTCACTGTGTTTATTCGTTCTGTTTTATCAGCTCTTTTTCAAAACACCACAGGCAGTTAATGCACCTTATGAAGGACTCCTGACTTTTTGCATCTTCCTGAGTCCTATCTAGATGTCACCAGTGTTTCCCATGTTAACAGTTCTGAGCATGTTTTACTACATGTGCCTTCGGCGCCGAGCTAGGACAGCGACAAGAGGAGAAATGAACAGTCGGAGGGCTATCGAATCGAACACCCGAGCCTTACCTATCAATGTTGAAATAGTTCAGTATGCCAAAGAAGTGTTGGATTTCAGCTCTCACTATGGCAGTGAAAACAGCATGTCGTATACCATGTGGAATTTAGCAGGTATTCCCAACGTGTACCCTAGTTCTGGTGACTTTACCCAGACTGCTGTCTTTCGAACTTACGGGACCTGGTGGGATCGCTGCCCGAGCGCTCGGCTGCCTTTCAGGAGAACACCATCCACCTTCTGTAGCCAAGACTATGTGGAACTTGCTTTTGAAGAACCAGTTTATCCCACTGCAGTGCACATTCTGGAAACTTATCATCCTGGAGCTGTAGTCAGGATTTTGGCATGCTCTGCAAATCCTTACTCACAAAATCCACCAGCTGAAGTAAGGTAATTTTTTCTCCTTTATGCTTTCCTGTGAGATGTTAAATGCTACAAATAGGATGTTTAGTGAACTTTACTTCCTAGTATTTATCAGTTTTGTATCTAACCCACTAAAATTTTCTTTATTTCTTCATGTTTTTAAAACTGTGGTGACTTGTTTTGGTAGCAACTTCAGAGATGTAGACGTTTTGTAGGAATTCATGCATCTCCTAATATCAATTTTAATTTGTGTAATGATAGTTTTGGTGTTGGAATTTTTATGGGCAATAATTACTATGTCTGTATAAAACACTACTTTTGAAATGGTGGGTCTGAGCTCTTCCTCCAATAGGAAGAGGAAATTGTGTAGAAGAGGCTGAGAATTCATGGTTGCTGCATCATTCTGCTTCAAGTAGCCATGGACTCTTTCTTCTCTGCATGCTTAAGGTTGCCTACAATCAGGCACTGTAACTATTCGTATAGAAATGGAGCTGAAACCAGAAGCACAGAAGTCAGACAAAAGGTGCCATTTGCCTGATCTTTATTTTTGGTCTGATCAAAGGGTGGGAGCTGCACTTGTTTGTACACTCACTTCAGCTAAAGGAAGCAGATGTGATCCTGTTGGTTTTCCTTATTTTAGGAAGTCTTGATGAAATTCCAGTTGCAGGGTCAGGGGTGTGGTAACCTGGGGAATGGTAAGATAGTAAGGAAAAATGCTGTGTATGAGGTGAGAAGCTCTTAGTGAGGAGGTGAGGAAATAGAAATGGAAGGAGAAAGACAACAGGTCAAAGCACATAGTGCAGAAAAACATTGGGAAAAGCTGTCAGTACATGCAACTGAAGTATTCCATATCAAAAAGAGATTAAATAATACCAGATACAAAGGAAAGGAAAGCTGATAGAAGAAATACTTAACAAAATGTGTCCTGTAAAAATTAGTATGCCAACAAATACAACAAATACTATGTTGCTATGATATACACACTTTGGTGGTATAAGCAGTGCTAGCGTGGATGTTGGGTGATTTTTTTCCTGACTTGCCTTTTACAGATGCAGCTAAAAAGCATATTTTTAGGTCTAACTTATTATCCCTTACTTCCTAATACTAGGCCATTGATACTCATTCAAAAACCCTTGGAAAATCGGGTGTCATTGGTTTATATTCAAAATTCCCAGTTAATATATTTTATATGATTCTGTCGTCTGCTGCGGTTAAGTGCAGTTGCTTGTTTTACAGGTCTGATGAGAATATGTTGTATAGCTCTAAAGTAAACATCCGAATTCAAGGAACAGTGATAGGTCAAAGTAATAATAACAGGCCACCTAACTTTAGAAGTATGAGTGCATTTGGCACTGTAATACAGAACTTATTTACAGAATGGTATGTGGTGAAGGCAGCTTTAAGACTTTCAAATTCAGAACCTAATGTGAAATGACTTTTGTGCAATTACTCTGTGAACTTTCAGTTTACTTTTTTATTTTATGATGTAGATTTTACTTCTTTATGATGGAGCACAAAATGGAGAAAAGCTCAAAAACAGTTAACTTAAGGACCTATTTAATTACATTCACCAAAAAAAAAAAAAAATAAAAAATTGTACAGAGAGCTAAAAGGAGATGGAAGTGAAAATACTAATATAAAACTTTGGGGTATGTGCTTTATGACCTCTCTTGAGGTGTGGTCAGAGTGAGAGCTCAGATGCCCTTCCTCATAATAAAAGATGAAGTTTCTGTAGAATCTTGCTTTTTAATTTGTAGGCAAGAATACCTTCTCGCCTGCCTACATAGGTTAACAGCATTTCTGGTCAGAAAAAGGTTGTCGCATGCATCCTCGGAAGCTGTGCTGCCGTTTCAGTACTTGTTAGTCTTGATGCTATAGAAGTGTTAGAGAGACCTTTTTTTTTCGGTTGGCTTACCTTTCCTCAGCAGGACTTGTCTGTTCAGAGCTGCACATTTGGTTTGTCTCCTTTCTTCTGGAGGAGGCAAATGTCTTTTGTATGGTGTCTTGAAGGGAAGATGAACCCTTTCTCCACATGAGGTACACAGTATTTTTTCTCTGCTCTTTTGCTCACCTTTATGAGGGGAATCTGAAGAGTTGCAAGAGTGCAGTCTCTTTTCTCCTTCTGTTCTTGGTCCCTTGTTTTCACTTCCAAAAATTCTCTGAGATATCAGCTAAGAATTCTTCTTTTTGAAGATGGAATGCTGCTGTAATCTCAGGTGATTCCTTTTTTAACTGAAGTTTTGGTCTTGAAGCACTGCCATACTATTTTCTTCTGTTAAAAAAGGCCATGGCCTACTTACTCAAAGGCACTTAGAACCTTGTTTTCCTCTTCTGACTATTTTGATACTTGGTTTTAAATCACTTTATTACCAAAGAAAACTTTCAGTGCTGCTTTGTTTTATCAGCTACGCTGTCTCTGTTTCTGAACACCAGTGTAGAAAGGGCAGGTCATTAGGAAAGTTCTTTTTCACCAGTTCCTACTTTTGATATACAAAGAAGGCCAAGCTATTGGTGAAGTCAAAACTGTTGAGAGGAAAAAGTCTGTTCAGGCTTGCTTAAATGTTATGTTTAGTGGATTATACTGCTCCAGCTAGGTAATATTTTTTCTCTTTGGTTATTTGAAACATCAACTGTTTGCTGTGTGCAAAAACTTCTAGGCTACAAGAGTCTCCGTAAGGAGTTAGTGTATCGCAGTTCTTTCTCAAGAGAACTTTATGTAAGAAATGACTAACACCTACATATTTGGTCAATGTATTACTCACTTTCTGCTTCAGTTGCATTGAAGAACAACTCATGCAGATGTTAAGAAAATGGTCTTTGGTCACGTTTGTTTGTTGCTGGTGCACTGAGTACTGCTATTGTATGATGCTGTCTCAGGTAAGCTTTATTCAGAGTGTCTTTAGAGGTGGGGTCAGATCTTCATGGAACGGGAGTAAGCATTTACTTCTCAGAGGGCATGTAATTCTTTCTAAGTAATCTTTATGCTTAGAACACAACAATTAGTTTGAAGTTTTTTTCCTTATGATTTAGCCAGCATCCAGCAACTGGAGGATTTTCTGTCCTCTCCTATCTTTTGCTGCTTTAAACACAGAAGGCATTACATCACTTTTCTCCACACAAAACAATTTTTAAAAATCATGAATGTCAGAGAAACTGCTGTTCTAACACATGGAAACCTTTTGTGCTTTTCATTTGTGCCTCTCGTACCTTGACTGGTGAGAAGTGTTGGTAATTTCTTAAACTATACTGACATTTCATGTACCGATTTGTTACATGAATTACCTGAGTGCCGAAAACCCAAGAAAAAATTATTAGTCTGAAATTAAGGAAATATTGTAACATAAAGTCTCAGTTTTTATGTGATGAAGGAAATCAATCCCTATTTTTGATTGTGTTGTGTTATGATTATTATACTAGCGTGGCCCTGGGACTTTATACTGTAATGTAATGCACATTCTGTGTTTGTAGTGTTCGGTGACAATGCTGAGTTGTCACCAAGCTTCAGCCAGTGGAAGAGGCAGAACTCTACACATGTGTGTTGGGGACAAATGCAGCTGGTGTTTCAGCCTGAGCTGAACCCGACCAGGAGAGTTTTCTTTGTTTTTCATAGTGTATTAGATTGATGGGTAAGATATAGCCAGGTTCTGTGATGAGAAAAATGATTTCTTTACTGGTTTTTTCCTCCTTATTTACCCAGAAGGCTTAGTCTTGATGATTCCCTGATGGCTTCTTCAGTGTCAGACCTTAAGAATATCAAAACGTTTCAAAATAGTTAGCTGTTGTTAGACTTTGTTTAATGGGAGCTATCAAGTCAAAAATAATTTTTGCAGAAGTTTTTCAACTTCTTTTATAAAAATAACTTCGGTTTCTAAATTTGGAATATAAAAGAAAAAATTGGTCCCTATTCTCCTGTTGTGGTCTTTTTTAACTTCATTTGACGGTTGTTTTTATATCATATATGTTACAGTGACACTGTATATTCATGTGCTTTTGTAAAAGCTCAAAATCAGAGATTCCTAACTAGTCTGGAATGTGTGGCTGTACTTGGGGTGATATTTCACAGCATATGTCCTTCCTGCTATGCAGTGATTGCTTCTTCAGTAATTAGAGATTATCTTGTGATTAATTTTTTTCTTGTTTTGTGCACATAAAGTGTGACACTGATTAGGTTTTTTCTCACAGGTGAGATACCATGATCATTTATGTGGGACCACTTCCATTCTGCCTTGTGTATTCCTGTTGTTTATTTCTATTTAATTCGTTTAATTTCATGTCATTCAGAATTTTGTTAGAAAATTGAGCATGACTCAGTATTTCCAAGCTTAGCTGTGTTTGCTGTATTCAAAGTTTCTTTCTGTTTCTGAAAGTCTTAAAGCCTGTGGAGGCAGAAGCTGCTACAAACCAGAGGAGCAGGCTAATGAAGATGGACAAAATAAAATGCTCCCTCTCCTTCCAATGGGAAATTTATTGTATTTAAGCGGCTAGGACAGGGATCAAAATGTTTGATGGAAAAAAAAAGTCCCCCCTTTTAAAAAAAGGGACCAGAACCAGAAAAGCAGTGTACTGAATGTAAAATATCATGAGTTGTTACTTGTAGAGAGTGGCATTCAGATGGTTCTTTCACTCTACCTTTTATTCCCTGTGAATCTCAGATGAAAACATCCAAAACACTGCTGATACCATCAACACATTGGAGTGTGATAAGGAACCTTCAGGCCTGTATCTCACCTATGTGTAACACACAAGTTCTAGACATTTGCATCCTTACTTAAAACTTGTTTTGACATCTTCAGGCAAGCAGCTTTTTCTTGCTCAGATGCCTGTCGTAGAAAAATGAATTCTGGGTTTATGGAATACAGTCATTTTTGAGAAACTCCTAAAAAGGTCATGTAGACAGAGCAGTTACTCGAAGTACCTTTTGCTATTTTAAATGGCCTGAGCATTCTTGGAGTCCTGTCTTCTGTCTCTGGTATTTCAGAATTGAACTCTTGGTAGAAATGAAAATTTGCTTTGTATTTTCCCATAATAATTTGACTGCTGTGAACTCTGCTTATCAGCTTAATCTCAATGATTCTTAAATTGTGCTCATGACCTTCCCAGTCTTCCCTGCCTTTTGTGTTTATGAGCTCACGGCTGAGGTCAGGGGTACACTTTCCAGGTTGGATTGAACTAGTGTGCTGAAGCATCCCTGGCATGTTTGCAGGCAGGAGATGTTTTCTACTTTCTTGTAGGTAATCTACAGATTTTTGCAGTGCAGTTGCTAAGAGCAGCATGTGATTATAATTGTTGCAGAAGTTGCATTTTCGTCCAAGGGGTGGTTATATTCTCTGAGCTTCCCGATGTTCTCCTTGTTGGTCTGTCTGGAACTCTCCCTTCTATTGGCTTTTAACTCATCTATTGGTTTCTTGAGGCAAGGCATTTATTGGATTGCTTGTAGTGCTTTTTTTACTTTCTACACCTATCTCAATTTGACAATACAAGAAACCTCAGCAATTGCAAGCAAAGTTTAATCTGGTATTGCTGGAGAGAAATCTGATTACTTATCCTAGAAGCCCTTTTTCCAAAGACTCTCTCTTATTACATATATTTCTTCAGAAGTAACCGGGTCTTATCAGGCATCATCTTAGCCATTAAAAACCTTTCCAACAGCATTAGGTCAACAAAAAATTAAGCAAGCATTAAATATGTGCTCTCATTTGACACAGACCTTACAAATATGATTCTCAGCCTAGAAGTCACTAGACTTTATTTTCCTTCATGGTGAAGAAAGAGTAATGGGAATCTTTTTTCTTTTTCTTTTTGCCACATAGGTGTATGGACTAATCTTTAGTATCAAAGAAAATTGAGTTCCTGTCTGTCTTCATGAGACAGAGAGAAATTCAATAGGAAGTCTGAGTCCATGACTGAATGGCTGAATGGAGAAACTCACTTAATGTCTTCCTTCTCTTCAATTGCTAGAGAAAATAAAACAGATGTTGCTGACTCTTATTCAGGCTTTGCCTGGCACTCCTTGCTGGAAAGACTGAGGCTTTCTAGCACATTGCTGATGAAACCTTCTTATCAAAGCATTCTCATTGTGACATCTTTGACCGGCTTTTACTGTATATCTGCAAGACTGAAGGACAGGCAATGTACTACCTGTATTCATTCGATTCTACTTGATTTTTTTGAGAGCTACCTAATTAACTTGGGGTGTGGGACGTGGGACAGGCAGAAATCCTTTGACTTCTTTAAAGATATTTATTGGGATTCAGTTTCTCCTTGATTTGGGTTAAATAGTTTATTGAGCGTTGTAAGCTTGAAACAAATGCAGGCAACCTTCTTAGGGAAACTGATTTTGATACGTATCCTCAAACCAGGACTGACTGTAATAATGCCTTTCTTATGAAAGATTTTTAAATGGATTACCATAACAAAAGAATGTTCCAGAACAGAAGAATGAAATTCTTGCTGAAGCCTCTTAGAAATTTAGACTTCTTTGAACCCATTGTGAATTCTTCACTCCCATTCTGATTACATGCAGCCCGTTTAAGTATCACAGTGGTGATCCTAGAGGAAGAGATGACTTCCACTTGCAGTAATAGGTTAAGAGCATGCCTACACATGGCATGGAGGATTTACCAGCCCTGACTCAGAGCAGTTGCTATTGCCCGTTCTTGTGTGTGGTGCCACCATGCAGAGAACATCATCAAATCAACCTGGTAGACTAGAGGTTTTCCAGACAAACCAAGAGCTAACTTCTTTGAAGTTAGGTTGGTGGGCTGTTGATGAAAAGTAAACAGTATGACAAAGACAGTGGAAAATTGTCACTGGTTTTGTTCTTCATCAGCATTTCGTATGTGATGTGGAGTTTCACAAGACTGTGAAGTCATGCTATGTGTCTTCCATTTTCTCTCATTTATTACAAAGACTGGAAACTGGGTACCACTTGCTGGAGCTGGTTATTGCACTGCAGTTTGATGAACCCAGATCTCCAGATGCGTTATTTTTTTTCCAGAGCTCTGCTGCTGCTGGATAATCCTCTCTCCAGAGTACAAAAGGAGAAGTCAATAACAGACACATTCTGCTAAAAGTTGATGGTCCAATGTGTGTTAGATTAGTGGAAAAATAGCCTTGAGTTTCCCTAAGGATACTTTGAGTGGGTATATGGAAGTGTCTAAGCAAAATGTCAGATGGTGATCTGGATGTGTTCAAGGAAGGTCATGTGCATTGCTAGCATTAAGTATTTGCTTAGAGAATCGACCTATGTGAGAGGGTGTGATAGTGGGACTACAGCTGTTACTTTGCCATGAGTTGACATTAATTTTGTAGATTAAAGAAATCTTTTCGTAATACTATGTCTCTCTTACGAAAACTGTTAATTTTAGGGTAGAGCCGTCCACTCTCCTATGTTAGTACTTTGATGTGCCATGTACTCATGAGTCTTGTACGTTTGTTTTTAGTTCATGATGTTTTTGGGTTTTTTTTCCTTTGGACATAAGAGTTCTGTAAGTCTCCCATTCTACTATAAGGTACTTGGAGAGCAGCATGATGTAGGATAGGAAAATTTATCTGTGCATATCTGAAAATATCCATTGTGAAATGGAAGTTACAGCCAATATGGATTAATTTTCTTGATTTTCCTACTAGCAAACATCAAACCTCTAAACCTTACTTATACTGTGTGCAGTGTTCTAATGAAAATCCCTACATTTGTTTTGCTTTCTGTTACGATGGAAAAAGTGTAAGCATTTTTTTCTGAAAGTTAAAGCGTGATTGATTTTGTTTTTTAATTAATATTTCCCCTTTTATCCCCACAAGAGTTCTGCAGTAGGTACTGGTACTGAGCAATACTTGTAAGTTCAAAGAAGTGGTGTCTGGTAGGGAAAGCCAAGATGCTGAGGTGCTGGGGAGCAGATAGAGTGCTTCTGAGATTCATGTGACAGGACAAGTAGTCTGAGAGAAATCCTTGAAGCTGGGACTGGGGTGATCAGAAAGAGATGGAGTACATGGGGAAGTGTCTGAATTAGTATTGAGGTAAGCATATTGTCAAAGGGAATAGCAGTAGTAACTGCTGGAGGCTTTCTTCCCTAGGAATTAACTAGACTTGAGGAAGGAAAAACATAGACGTAAGTGACTGAAGGATCTCCATTCACTGAATGAGCACCCGTGCACATATAAACAGCATATTTGGTTGCAGCCCTTTGGCAAGTTTGGGAGTGCTGGAGATCTAAGGAGTATAAGATTTGGTTCTTCCAGATTACTCAGTTGGCAGCAGGTTTCCCTGTCACTTACTGGAGGAGATTTGAGGTCTGTGTGTGAAAGTAATGATGTATGTGTGGTAGTTCTGTGCATGCCCTGGACTTCTGTCTGTCATTGGACAAAAGAGGAAAAAGACTTTTCAGTTCAGCAGTTGGGAAATTCTGATGTCTTTTGCAAAGAGCCCTTTCAAAAATTACTTGAAGATTCTACTTTCTTTGCTAATTTGTCAGTGAATTACTTCTAAAAGGAACATTTTGCTTGCCTAGTCAGATAAACAAAGTAAATTTAATTATTTTTTAGTAACTTGTAATACTGTAATTTGGACAGGCTTGATGTGAAAGAGTCTGAGTGGTGGCGTTTTTTTTATTTTGGTTTGTAGGAAATGAGAGGTCAGATGACTCTGGCTTACATGGCAAGACTATTGTGTGTGTACTTACACTAACGTGCCATCATTGCGAAGACAGCAATCCATTTGTTATGATTACCTTACCTGTGAGATGTCAGAAAAACTTGGGCACAGATAACACTAACCCAAGTGACTATGAGTCTACAGCTTGTTTTGTTATTCAGTGATGCAGAGAAAATATGCTAAGGTCATTAGTGTGTCCTGTTAAATTCATCCATAGGATATTTATCAAATCTAGGGAAAACATAGGATTTCATAAATCATCTTTTCAGCCATGTTTCTTGCTTGTTAAATACTTCTGACAGAAAATGTTGCCCTCTTACTGTGCTCAGGAATTGCTTTGGTAACTTTGATTTTAATTCTTGTACTGTATGTGTGTCTTTTTTTTTCACAGATGGGAAATACTTTGGTCTGAGCCACCTACAAAGGTGATTGGTCCTCAGGCTCGGCAATTCACACCTTGTATCAACCAGATAAACTTTCCCACTAACTTAATCCGACTGGAAGTGAACAGCTCTCTTCTGGACTATTACACTGAGTTGGATGCAGTAGTACTACATGGTGTGAAAGAGAGGCCTGTGCTTTCACTAAAGACTTCAATGATTGATATGAATGATATAGATGAAGATGAGGATGAAGAAAAGTTTGGCTGTGGAATGGACACCCTTAATAAACAGTTCAGCATTGTCACTCTCAGGGAATGGCCAACTAATGGATATTTTGATAAACTGCCTTATGAGGTAAAAAAAGCATTTTTACGCTCAATCATTGTCTTGATCATTAAGGGTGCAAAGGTGCTTTACAGGGTATTGGTCAGGATTGTTGTTTTTTCTCGGTTAGTTTCTTGTATTCCTTGTGAATCTCCTGCCTTTACTGTATAGGTATGTCCAAATTCTGTAAGTCTGTCTGCTTCCATGGGTGGATGTTAGGTATTTGTGTAGTTATTGTACTCTTACTTCTCAAGAATCTGTGCATTCACACACAGTTTTTACACCAGTTATTCTAGCCTTGAATTTCCAGCTCTTGAACTTAAAAGCTTCTAGCAGTTTTCTGATAGGTTTTTAGTCCTCGTGCTTGACAAAGAAAATATACAGAAGAGATATGAAAAGATTCGGTTAACATCTGGGAGTGGAAATAGTTTGCAATAGGCTAAAAGTTTGTGTTCCTGTTCTCTCTCTTACAAAACTTACAGAACTTTGTTCTTGGAAGTGCCATAATATTTTTGTATTATTATTAAATGAGCTTTTTCCATCCAGCTAAGTTTTCAATTGTGGTGCAGGTAAAATTTCTTATAGCTGGCCCTTCTGCTCACTGGCTTCTTTTTACGCTTGCTAGTTTTTATTCCATCGTTAGCACAGAAAACAGTCGAGAATAAACTCCTTTCATATTCTCTGCCAGCATGACGGTTGCAAGTGTGCTCAGAGTCTATAAATGAGTATTTTCTTTCCTCTAATTTCCAGTATAATGAAATTGTGGACTATGATTGCTGAATACCATGTGCAGGCCAGGCAGTTCTCAGTGGGGTGTAGCTGTTCATGGAGGCTGGTACCCTAGTTGGAGTAAGAATTGAGAGATGAAACAATTATCTTCACCTCTCCTGAAATAAACTGTTGGTACATAGTGGAAAGGAGCCTTTACTTGCTGGTCAGACCTTCAGGCTTGGGCAGAGACAAGATTGTTGCTGCTCTTCAGTGTGCTGATATCTGGCAGAGGCAGCAAGTGTTCCTTAACTCAGCAAATGCTCATAGTGCTTGTGGCTTGAACCTGACTTGCATTTGAAAGGGAAGGGAGTGTGGTGAGGTGCTGCCATGGATTGAAGGGTGCTTGCAGAAATACCTGGTGTAATCAAATAGTATTTCGGTCTTACCACGTCTTTTGACTCTGAGTACCCCAGTTTGACACATGAAGGCCATGGCTGGGTGACCGTGTGCCCTAGTAGCCTGCAGAAGTCTGCTGTGCTTGTAAAGAGGAAAGAGAGGAAGATAATGTAACAACTCTTGCCTGTCTTCTCTTGAAACTTCTCTTGAAACCAACCCTCTTGAGTTTGGTTTGGGGTTTTTTTGTTGTTGATGCAGTGGAATAATAAATGAGGATGCTAACTTTATTATAAAGTTAGTTCTAGTGATGTTTGGTGTTTTGTTTGTTTGTTTGTTTCCCCAACAACTATGTGTTCGCATAGTGTTTAATGTATTTTGCAGTTGGTGCTTGCATAGCAGTGCTGAAGTAAAGAAAGTACTTTCCAGAATTGTTTGAAAGTTTGAAAACATGTTCATTTAAGTAATTTGAAGAAATTAATTGTAGATAAAGATTCATTTAAATGTAGGAATTTTTCTTGTTTGAAAAGGCTGGATAAATTGATTCCTAGTAAAGTAGACTATCAGGGAGATTAATTAATCTCCTTTCTGTTCCACATGATCACAGAATCATGCAGGTTGGAAAAGACCTCCAAGATCATTGAATCCAACCATAAATGGTTGATTACACATGTTAAAATTTTAATTTAGGAAGTATTTGTGTAGTCTTGTACTCCTATGAACTTCTGTCTCCATGTACTTTAGTGTGTTTTCTTGCTTTCCTGTTTGTCTACCAGCTTCCTTTTTTATCCATTTTTTAGCATGTTTGGGTTCATGAATAAATTTATATGGTCTGTCAATACCAAGAACATTTTTTTTCTTCTGCTTTGATTTAAAGAAACTGAAAATATGGGTGGAACATTCGTCAGAAAACTATAAAAGACTCTTTCTAGACTGGTTTTGTGACAGCAGAAATCCCAGTTTCCTTCTTTCTAGTCCAGCTGGACGGGTTGGGCATCAGAACAACAAAAATGTTGTACTTGGTACTGTGACAGTTTTTTATCACATTGGATATGGGAGCAGTACTCTGCATGCTGTATTGAAGACTGACGAATGTCAGATTTTTCTGGGAAGTGTTCAAACTGTGGATGAAGTAAGGCAATTGCTGATTCCTTCCGGTTTTGATAGGTGCAATACATGAAAAATTGTACACTTTCCTACAGGTGTGTGTTGATTGTCAATGTGTAACTGTCGTAAGTCTTCATGAACGTGCCTATTCCTTATTTGAGCTGTTTGAAGCTTTTTCGTACTACCCTCTGTAATTCACAAAATACACAAGCTGAATGGGTTGTGCTAAGTAGGCAGTTCCTCCAGCCTTTTTTTTTTTTTTTTTTTTTGCATTTGTTGTCTTTCTGAAACTTCCATAGACTATCCTTTCATAGAGTGAGGTGTTCCTCAAAATGCCATTAGGAATGGCGTGCTGCAGCGTGGACTCTAAAGACATTGTAAGATTGCTCCTGTCTAAAAAAGAGAAAGATGCTTGACTTCTCAGGGCACAGACTTCTGCCGAAGAAAGTGTAAATTTTTGGATGACCCAGTGAGAGAATTTTCCTTCCCTAATCTTGGATGGTGTTAACCAGCCCTTAGCGGCTGTGAAGTACTTGTACTATCTATGATCTCTTCTCCAGACCTACCTTAAAACTGAGGAAGGATTTTAGAGAAGACACTTCATGTCCTTGACTTCCTTCCCAGTTTATTGACTAACTTGTGCTGCTTGTAAAGTGGAAGGAGTAAGGCCTTAGTCTTAGCTGGCTTTGCAGGAATACTTGAGGCCTGAAGGTCTGAACAAATTCAAAGCTTGTGTGAAAGCTGAGGAATATCTGCCACAGCATAGATATTGTGCAGTTTGAAACTCACCAAGATGTGCTGGCTACTAAAAACCCAACTTATTTTTCTCCAGAGAGGGGAGTCAGAAGACTCTGCATGCTCCAGTCCAAAATACATTTTTTATAAACATTTTGGTACAGAAAGATACAAATGACATCTTTGTCATTCCTTGAATCTGATTTTTACGGAAGTTGCCTACAAGATTTATGAGCTGTTCATGTCTGTTGTAGTTCACATGCACTATTAAATGTGTGTGCGTTTGCTGGTGAGAGTCATGGTGTTGTGGAACCAAGGATGTGTGTTTTCTTAAAGCATACTGTGAAATATCAAAAGCCCTAGAATACCATCTTCTTCTTGCCTTCTCTCTTTGTCTCTTTGTGCACATATCCTTTGTCCTTTACCTGAGCATGTTTTAGTATCAGTTCTAATTAAATGGATTCTAAGCTGTAGCAGCTCTACCTGCAAGAGTCAAAAAATTGTAAGTCATTCATCTGTTTCTGAATGAGTGATTTGCATAGGCCAGTGTATTTTTTTATTAGAAAACCATTTCATCTTCATGTGGAAGAACTGAAAAACAAAATTTGTAGAAAGTACAGATATTGTAGGTTCGACCAGCATCCAGGCATTCTTTACTGACCAAACCAAGTTGTGCATTATTATGCTCTAGTCACAGGAAGTATTTTATTAGGTACAAATGGTTGTTGCTTGCTGTTTTTCAGCAAAAAAAGCTTTAAAAGCTAAAGAAACTTTTGGTTCAATAAGAATTATTAGAAACTACATCATTGTAAAGTTTTGCCTCCTGTACTGAGGAGTGAAAATTCTGTCTGGGCTTAAAAGCAAACTTTGCAGTGGATAAGATGCCTTTTTTTTTTTTTTTTAACCTTTTTCTTTTCGCCTTTTTTTTTTCTTTTAAGGTGTTACATTTTCTTAATTGGTAGTTCAAAATATATGCCTGCATGTGAGATGCTGCAATCAGGGACTACCATGATCATAAAAATATGGATGGGGTAGGAATCAGGATCCTTTTTGTGCTCAACACACAGTGGTTGTATGTATTACTGTTTGTTGAATAGTGGAGAATTATGATGTGGAAACCTTCTGGTTTTGGAGGTGTTCATTGTAGTGGACGCTGATCTCGCCACATGTTTAAAGCAGGCATGTGCCACGTTTGCCCTGGAAATGGGAGACAAAGTACTTTTGTACTTTCAGTCTATCATAGCCTAAAAAGGCAATCAATGTTGTATAAATTAAATTTTGTTTTCCTCTTCCTATTGGTTTTTCCAGTAAACTTGGTTTTAGTGATTGATTTATAAAAAAGTGTGAAATAATAATGATTGTTATAGTTTTTCATAAAAGCACAGTAAAAGCTTGTTTGTGAGAAACTGCATTATGAAATTAGCTTTCAAAGCAGATGCTCAGTTCTGTAGCATTCTTGGAATCGCCACAAACACAGCGTAGCACAGTACAGCACATCATGTCACATACTCATTATGATATCAAATTGTACTTTATGCTAGGATACACAGGCACAAAAAGCGTGTTCCTGACAGACACCAGACTCCAGGCTAATGGTGATTAATGGTTATTAGCCTGTACGTTTTGAACCTGTTATCTTTGTTTAATCAAAAGCCAGGAAAAAAGCACTTTATAACATAATGTCATAGGAGTGACATTTCGTTGTGTGTTTTCATTCTAGATATTACGAAGTACCATAATTTCAGTAAAAGATAGAGACGATTTTTTTGATTGAGACATAAGAGATTTCATCTCAGGTGTGGAAAGACATTCTGTGTGTTGCAAAATACTCATTGAAGTCATCAGTTAGTGTAAAGGGACATTGTTCAGTCATTTATAGTTTCATTCACCATTCTCTGTATTTCTCAGAAGTTACAAAATAACTTTTTTCTCATTGAATGCAGAGACAAAAGCCTGGGCTGTTTTTAGGGGAAAGGACAAGCAAGCAAGGAAAAGAGAAAACGAAAGGCTTGAAACCAAGCATGAAAGAAACTGGAGTATATCAAACACAGTATTTTTGCATTGGAGTTGAACTGAAATTTTTTAAGAGACGTAGATCTTGTTGGAAATCTAAATACTAAATCTGGAGCTGAGTAGGAAGTAACATTTTCCATTTTGCAGGAAGTTGAATTGTTTTGTTGTTCCAAAAATGAAGGGGGGAGGAGGAGAGGTGGAAAGTAGCTGCATAATAAACTGGTGCATTGGAAGTACAATCTGTTTGGATCTCACAAAAAGCTCCATTTTCATTTTACGTCACAGATTTTATTCTGATTTTTGGTGGATTTCCTTCTAAGACATTAAATCTAAGAATCCTTCTAAGACATTAAAATGAAACATGTTGGTATTTTGAAAGGACCACAGGATTCTCTTCCATTTAAGTTGATTTGTGAATTGTGTTTTTCTTAATTTACCCTGATTCATTTCAGCGAGTTACTGTTTTCCACTCTGCTTGAAAACAGTCAATTTTAGTTATATAATTTGAGTGCAGGTACTTACATCTGCTAAAGACAGCTCTGGTAAAGTAAACATTAATTTTTAGATTTCATTTTTCAAGTGCGTTTTCTCTCAGTTCCTAAGCTAAAGGAGATTTATTTATTTTGTTGGGCATTTTTGTTATTTCTTGATGCAAGTATTTATGTCTGTGTGCATGCTGATCTTTCCTTGGAAAGGAAAACAGTGTGATAGGAGAGGAGGGATATTTCTTAGTTTGAGTGTGACACAAGTTATTACAAGCACTGTTACAGTGATGATAGTCAGAAAGGCTGGTGATTATTCTGTCGCTGAGATGATTTAACTGATACAGTTAAAACAGTTAAAAAGGGTTTTTGCCTTTCAGATTTGAGTCTGGTGTAGAACAAAAATGCTCTTGAAGTACTATAGCAAGGAAGAGATTGTAAAAGGAGATCTGATAATGTTGAATTTTGTACCTGGTTGCATAGGCCAGAGGAGAGGATATAAGATAGGAGACAAAGCACTGAGTTTTATAGCAGGGAGAAGAGGAATAAATCTGAAATTCATTCAGGGTATGGGGAAACTGGGACATGGTATGGTTTTCCCATGTACTTTGCAAATATCTCCCATCTTAAAAGCCAAATACGGAGAAGGAAGATGCCAGTTCTGTATTATGTTCAATGAAAGACCAGACTTAGTGAAAGGAAATATATAAACATAGTGTTTACATATATATCACTGTTTAAATTAGCATGGGTAAAGAAACTTCTAATTTGAAAGCTTCCTGTCACTTTCATGTGCTGATCTGCTTTTTCCTTTCTTGTTCAGCATGTTGTCAAATTGGGAAGGCAGTGCAGTTCTATTTAATAGTTAATCAATAATTTGAGAAGTTACTTTTAAGTAAAAGGTTTTACTTTCTTTTTAGTTAGAACATATTTTCTTACTCCTTTGCAGTTTTCCCTTAACATTTTAGGTGCTATATGACCATCTGTGACCTTTTTTTCCTGTTTTTAATATAGCTCATCCAGTTGATTTTGAGTCATCTTACAGTTCCAGACCTGTGTAGACTAGCACAAACTTGTAAGCTACTGTATCAACATTGCTGTGATCCTCTACAGTACATTCATCTCAGTTTACAACCTTACTGGGCGAGGATTAATGACACATCCCTGGAGTACCTACAGTCTCGCTGCACTCTCATCCAGTGGCTGAATTTATCTTGGACTGGAAACAGGGGAGCCATCTCTGTTTCTGGATTTAGCAGGTCAGTGTTAAATGTACAGAAATGTTTTCACAAGCTCTGTTTGCAGAGCTGCTGCACGGTAGTTTCACTAAGTATTTGAAACTTTATTAAAAGGCAAGAAATGTCTTGGATTTACTATAAAGGGTGTGATTGTTATGACGTAGAAAAAAGGAACAGCTAAAACAGTAAGAGATCCTAAATATAGCAGCAGAAGTCCATTGCGATCTGTAGAGTCTGCATGTTCCAAACTGCTTGTGACTGAAAGGCTTCTTCCAGGGGGAGCAGTGTTTTGCTTTCTTCTGGGCTTCTAAAACACTCTGCTAGAACTGAGCTGTCAAAAATCCATCTCTCAAGGAAAATGTTTGTGGTTGTTCTTTGTACAGATGAGTCATCAGTAGGACTGTATTAGAATGGCTGCAGTAATAAACTGATTGCATGCTCACATGGTATGAGCCAAGTAATCACTGGAGTCCAATGTAAATGCAAATATTTTCATAAAAATGATTTAAAACATTAGGCCTGTTGGAAAACAGGGGGTTGCATGTGCATATTCCAATGAGCTGAAAATATGACTGTGCTGTAGGTCATTAAAATAGCAAATTTGCAGGGATTCTTCTCTGTATAACAGCCATGTTCTCTGCTTTCTTAAGATATCATTTCTTGCTTCTTTGCTCATTTGCATTAGTTAAACAGCTTCTGTCAATGCATTTCATTTAAGCAAAAGTTGCTGCTTCAACTAAGGGATAATCTGCAATGGCAGGTGAAAGCAAAATTGACTGATAAGAAACAGAAATGTTTAATATATCGGAAAAAGTTGCCTTAACTCGCATTTGTTTTCTGAATAAAAAGGTTAAGTCAAGTATGCAGACGTTTTCTTTCCTTTCATGCCTAAGTTCCTTACCTGAGGAAGTAAAATATTTTGAAGAAATACTTTGTCAAGATGGGAATGTCGCTTCTGTTTTTCCAGACCCTCCAGAATAATGCAAGAACCTTATGCTTTTTTGTGCTTATCGATAGAAAAACAAAATAGACATCAGCTAGTTGTTGAATTGGGTACAAAAATTTCTCCTAAATTTGGATTTCATGTTAGATATGTTAGGCAGAGGATAAATATGCAGGCTTTAATTGAGAATTGATAATTGAACTCTGATATCATGAAGTGCCTGCTTTCTGATGCTTAGCTATTAAGTCTGTCTTTTGAAAACTTAACATATGTGCATCTTTGTGGCAACTATTTTTCATTTCCGTAATTTTTTTTTTTAGCATACAGTACTGTTAGAAGTCTTTATAGTGTTGGAAGAAATTAATGCCAATTCAGAGACTTATAAACTTTACAGTTCTGGCCTTTCTGACTTCTACTTAGTTGAAAATGACTTTATTATTACTGATTTTTTTTTTGCTTCGATGCTGAACTACTAGTAACATTTATGTGTATACAGCATTTTAAAATGATAAATATTCATTACTTGACTATTAATAATCTGTGAGTAAATGTTTTCAATTTATTTTTGTTATAAGGGATTATGTTTATTTGTTACAAAGGGGAAGAAAGTTTTTTGACATTGATACAATTCTGAAATTATCTTAGTTTAAGGAAAAAAGTATTTCTTGGAAGAGACGGATGTGATCTGGGAACGGGAGATGCTGTTCAATTGTAAATTTTAGAAGCAAAGTTATAAGCTAAATAATTTGCATGTCTAAACTGTGCTTGTCATTTTTCCTTCTGAAGCAAAAATTCTTCACTGTAACTAGGCCTGGTTTTAAAATTTTTTCTATTACAGAAATAATTTTGCAACCCTTTGTTCTGTAGAAGTCCTTTCTAGTAAAATTTCCCCAACAAAAATTTTTCTTCCGGCAGTCTTCATCAGCATATTTGTCAGATTTTTTTGCTGGCCTCCATGAGAGGAAGATTTGCTGCTCATTTGCTATGAAAGTATCTACTGATAGAGGAGACTCATTAGAACAAAACTTGCTTTTCAAAAGTGTTAATCTAACTCTTGTTGAAAAAGGAGCTTCCTCGTAAGAGATACTGTTCATTGACAGATAAATCTGTCAATAAATTCTTTAGTTCTGTTGCCCTGTTTGTCACTAAGACAACACCACCCGGGGGATATTACAGCATCCAGGACACTAATAATCAAGCATTCACGCCATTTTTCCTTTCGTCCGAAACCAGGACACTTAAATTTTTGCATTTTTCTCAGCATTTGGAGTTACGGTTGGCAGTGCTGAATTCAAAACCGGTAGAGTTGGTTTAATTCTTAGAGCTGTACAGTTTTAAGTTATGATTTCTACAAGTCAGGGTATGTTTAAATGCTACTCTTGCTTAAATCTTATTTTGGAAAATATCTTTCAAAGATGTTTTTATCTGTTGTTTCTTACGACAGTCTTAAAAGTAGTATCTTGTATAAGTTTGTTGTTTTGAAATGTTCATATATGCATGAAATGATTGAAAATACTAAGAAATTATAGGAAATATATATTTTCTTCAAAAATGTATTGAAGTGAAAAGAAGTTAAGAGTAATTTTAGGAAATGCGACTGGAGCAAATACTGTATTATCATGAGAAGACAGAATGCTTCAGGCATATGAACATCCTGAGGCAAAGCTGAAGGTATTTTAACTTATTGATAACATCTATTCCTTAGGGCTAAAAATTGCTATAATAAATTTTTCATTTCAGCATATAATATAAATTAACTAAACTTTATATTAGACTGAACTAAAAGTGTACAAAAAAGTGAAAGGAGTATCTGAGCAGTCTCAGGAGTCTGAAATGCCAAATGACAGGGAATAAGTAAAGCTTTCACAGCAAGCATTACATAAGCAGCACTGCATTTCTCTTGGCTTTGGAGGTCTGGTGGGAATGCCGGGGGGAATATCAGTGTGGGAGGGTAGGACCTATATAGGAAGAGTGAGGGGAGTTGATTGGAGGTGTGCTAAACATCGAGATGCTGAATAAACGCTGTGAGGTTTAAACAGCTCAAGGACAACGACAGTTTAAAAACAGAGTTCTGCATGCAGATTTCCTTGGATCACTGATAATGTCATTAACTTGTTTAAACTCTTTTGCTTTAAATATCTGAGGAATTAGGATTTTTATTTACGTCTGACATTTTATGCTGTGAAAATGAATTAATAGTGTTTTATTTTCAGGTTAGTGATGCAGTATTTGCATGTCAAGCACGTCCAGGAATATTTCTTTAACAATTTTGTTGTTGTTCACGTTTGAAGACTTTAGTTGCCTTTAGTGAAAGTGTGTTTTGACAATGTTTAATTTGGTGAGGCTTTGCTCTAAGTCAAACTAGCAGGAAGGTCAGAGAAATTACTGAAATATGCATCAAACAGACACAGAAAATAGGAGTAATTTGTGACTTTACAGGGATTCTCAATTTAAAAATCAGGTCTGTCTCTTGCTTTAATTTCCAGAGGTTTTTAGTAAAACTAGGTTTGGCTGTAACTGAGAGTAAGTTATAACATCTGTTTTGCACGTTTTTCTTGAAATAGTTTAATCTGTGTTGAGAAAAGCACAAGATCAGGTACTTAATATTCTTCATACTTACCTGCCGTGTTTTAGGATTTGCTTACCAAGAAGGAGGTGTAATACATGCTAGAGTAGAAAATAACATTGTACCAATTAGAATAGCTAGAGGAAGGGAAAGTAACTTAATTTTAAAACCAAATTGCCTTACGAAGTCTCACTCTCAAGCGTGAATACTTGCATGCGCCAAGAGAACCAAGGTGTGTGTCCAAATCAATTTGTTTAGCATGTGGTCTCACCATCCTGTGCTGCTCCTGTCCTTCATCTCCTAATCCACGTGCCCTGAGAAACTGCTCACACAAATGTTCCAGGATCTCGGTGACCTGCTAATCTGACTTCCACCAACACACACGTCTGTACCTTGTATTGCCATTTGTTCTTTCTCGTGCTTTTACACCTCTGTGTACCCGCGGTTGTTCTCCACTCATACCAACCTTAAGACTTTTTTTACAATTACCTGTGCTAAATGCTGCTGCTGCTGTCGTGTAACATGGCAGTCTTGAAAGGAAAAGCATCACTGTGAATTTAAAAATATATTAACGTGTCTTTAAGAAGGATATTAAAACATAATTCCACAAACCATTTTATTAAATGCAAGACTAATTGTAAGACAGGAAATCCTCTGTGCGTTTGTGTGAGTAATCATGCAGATAGAACTAAGTAAGAAAGAGGGGACCTCAAGATCTTGGAAGTGAAATGAGGAAGAATAAAATCTAAGTGGGTTTTGACATTTTTCTTGTCTGGTGGCAGGCTCTGGAAACGGGAAACCTGAGTAGCTGGAGGGAGCATGTAGTTTACTTGAAGCAAACAGAAATTTTTTTTTAATGAAATACTGATTCTAGGAGGCTTATACCAAGGAAGGCTTGGCAAATGGGGCAGTATTATGTCTGTCAAGTAATAGAGGTAACGTCCCTGATGTGGATGCTAATGTGAGGTAACACTAAAAGGGAAAGTGCTCAAGAAAAAAATTCTGTCCAACCTTGTGTTGTTCACAAATGGAAATTGCTTTCCTTTTCCACCCTCTCCCTTGGATACCCAATTTTGATATATGTCAATGAGTATAAAATCAGTACTGAAGATTTTGATTGAAAAAAGGTTTGGTAAAATCAGCATGATCGAAAACTGTTGTGTTCATTGCACTAAAGGAATATAAAACTGTGTAGCTAATTGTGTTTAGGGAGGATGAGTAGATGAAAGAGAACAGGACTTGTGATTCCTGCTTGTTGTAGGGTCTTTAGTAATTTTGAACTGGGGAATATAGAGTATGTGAGGATCATTAAGCTAACAGTGAAGTGTAAGTTCTGGATCCGCTGGAAACCATTGGAGGAAATGTGATGTGTTCAGTACCTGCATAAGCACGTGTCTAAAGGTATTTTGAGAATTTTATTTGGGACATGTCATATCCTGATATGAAGAGTACTCTCTCTTGTACCTTGGATTTTAATTTTGGATCACGAGATATGCTTATGATGTACACATGAATTACGAGATTGGAAATTGTTAGTGGGCTAAGTGACCCTGTGATCATGATGGGTTTAACATCACCATGAGCAAATATCATCCTGCCTGCTAATAGATATATTTGATGTTTCAGAAAAACTTCACTGGGACTTACTTCCCAAAAGCTGAAGGGATTGGAATTAAGCAGCAGTTCTTGAGAGTAGGCAGAAGATGATGGATAATGAGATTCCTTTTTTTATTAAAAAACAACAATCCTCTCCCCACCAGAAAAAAAACCAACAACAACAACAAAAAAAAACAGGGCCCCCTCCCCTCTCCAAAAACCAAACCAAAAACCAGAAAAAACCAGAACTGAACAACTAAAAAGCTTGAAATACTGCTGTCTAGAGTGACGATAAACTTCAAGGGAAAGGCCTAATCCAATGTCTAGCAAAAGAAACGTACATGTTCACATTATTCTAAGTTGTTTAGTCATACTTTATAGCAAACATGAAGGGATGAAGAGAAATCACTTCAGAAATGGTGTATATAAAATATTGATAATAAAAACAAAACTAAAGGGATGGATGACTGCAGAACAGAGGAGAGACTGAGAACAGGAACCAGTCAATCCTCAGTGATTAAAGGAGAGGTATGTGAAGAAATGTGAAGAAATTTTGATTTGGGTAGAAGGTGCTTTTTTGAGTGTTGTTTGTTTTCAGATTAGCTAAATTGAGCCAGTCACTCAGAGACTGTTAAGTCTCAGAAGTATGAAGATCATGCCACATTTATTTTGAAAGCATGAGAACTGATATTTTACGTTGCCATATGGCTTTACATGGAGAGCCACGTAGAAAGACAGCAGCAAAAACCTCTATCCTGAGCAGTCTGTTTAATTCAAACAAAGATCGGGATGTTCCCATCATTCAGAGAACTGTGCGCTTCAGCCTGGTGTTCTCTGCCCTGTGCTGGTTGGTGACTTCCTCAGATTCCTCCTTCTGTTCCTGTTCCTCTCTTTCCTACGTGCATGTCCACTCATTCTTGTACCCTGCTGCATGTACCTTATCCCCCTTCTATTTCTGTTTCGTGTCTGCTAAATAACCTTTTCCAACAAGGCAGCGAAGCCATGAAGGGCAATGCTTGTTGCTGTCGCCGTGTTTGGTTTCTGCCTGTGTGTTTCAAGTGTAATGAGTTTAAACAAAACATTATGAGGATAATAACTCCTCAAGCTGGTGAGCCTGGAGTTCTTCTCCAAGTCTAAGGGATTAACTGAGAGTTTCCCTGACCTCGTAATGTTAACTTTTAATAGTCCTAGAAAGAGAAAAGCATTGATCTCTACTAACATTTATAACAGCCAAGCCCTGTTAAATTATATGGCAGTTAAACTAACATCCATTATTGTAATGGAGTAATTCATAAAATATTTATTTGTTAGCAAATTAAAAGCTAGAGGTATAATAAGTGGTGACTGACAAAGTTTTATGGAAAATACCATCATTCAAACAAACCCGATAATTTGTTGATGAAAGAAGCTGTGTGAATGTATTGTTAAAGCACTCATTAAATAGAGGAATTGGCTAATTGGTAATCAGCAATGTATCCATATATCTCCGCTCTGATTTCCAGGGGATTTCCATTCTGCATTTCTCCATAACATTGTTAAACTCTATTGCTAGTCTAAAATAGCACTTAAATGTTTAAATACCCGATGTTAATTGTTATGAATTGTCGTGTCATTTCAGCTCTGACATTCCCACAGGAAGGCTTACCAGTCTCTGTGAATTCACTGTATCCAGTATGGAAACTGCTTGGTGTTTGATTAAACTCTGACTTTAAAAGCTAAAATAGATTCTAAATAGAGACTGCAGAGTTAGAAAAAACCAGTAGAAGAGTAGACTTGAAGACCGTACATGGCAGAACTCCTGTGGCTCTGGGGCTTATGTCTCCCCTTTCGTGTCTCAGACCCTCTCTTTGTTTCTGTTTGCTTAGGCTCATAGAAATGTTGGATGTTAGGGACCTCTGAAGGTCGTCTACTCCAAGCTCCCACTTGAAGTGCCAGTGTCCCCAGCGCTAGATCAGGTCAGTCAAGGTTTCAGGTGACTCTTGGAAACATCCAGGGATGGAGATGCCACCCTGGAATCTCCTTTTCCCTCTGTATTACATAGGATCTGCATAATCACTGTAAGGCCATGTAATATGCAAGGTGAAAGGAATAAAGAAAAGTGATGATGAATAGCAAGTATGACTTCAGTGAGTAATGAAAAAATAAGGAAAGGAGGCGGCTTGAAAACTTGGATCTTGAAAGATGGATTTCAAGTCTTGGGCTACTGTTGGTGTCATTGAGGAATGCCTCCCTGAATGTGTCTTCTCCTAAGACCAGCAATTTCATCCTAAGCTTTGGCATGAGCAAATGCTTGGGAGGGCTGGTAACGCTTTTATTGTAGCAAGAGGAGTTTTTGTGCAAGCAGGAGCCTTGTGTCTGTCTGGCATTTCTATTACATCAGTTAAACCCAAGAAGTAATACTAACTTCATGGTGGAAGTGTCAGAACCTGAAGCTGCTTTGTCTGCATGAATGTTTTTGTATGACAGAACTGGTAAGAGAGCAGATCAGAATATTTATTAAGAGAAACTAATTCATGCTCTTTCGCAAGTAGCTCTATTATTCTAGGAAGTAACATGGGAAACTCATTATAGCCAGTAGTTTAAGAAACTAGTTTTTTGTACTGGAGAAACTATCAAAATACAACAAAACCATGGCAAATGTGTGGGGTTTTTTATCCTATTAAGCTTACAAGCCTAGTGATTAATTTATGGTTTGAAGGTTATCTTTGCGATGAAAAGGGACTAAGCTTATGTGGTTTTGGTTAAAGCTTGGATTAGAGATAAAAGAGCTTGAGTTTCTGACACGAGATCTCTGACAGGAAAGCAAAATATAGGGACCATCAAAGTTTCTAAATTTTGAGTCTTTTGTCATCTGATACCTTAATTTTTTATAATTCCAATGAAAGTCAAATATTCCTCAGAAATTTGTGTTCTAGAACAGCTAGCAAGTGTTGATTCTGACTTGTTAATGAAAAAAAATGTGATTTTTTTTCTGAAAGTCTTAAAACACTTCTGAATGTATCATCCATTTAAAAGTATTTGTTTAACCTCATTTTTACATTTGCAGATTTTTCTGAGATAAATATTAAATTATTGGTGTAAACTTGCAGGGCATTGTCAAAATTGGCTTTCAGCTGTTTAAAAGCTTTTCAAACATGATCAGTGTTTTACTTTGTGCCATTGTCTCAGAGTTAATACCAATAACAAAACATGTTGCAACTTCCTAAACCAAAACAGAATTTTCAAGGCTAGTGTCTTTTCTTTGTTGAAAGGAATTATTTCCTGGTTTACGTGGTTGAGGTTTTGACAGTATTCAGACTCTCACCTGAAAGTATGTTAATTTTTCACTTAAAATGTGGGGTTCTTTTACAGGTTCTTGAAAGCCTGTGGCTCTGAACTAGTACGTCTTGAGTTGTCTTGTGGCCATTTCCTCAATGAAACATGCTTGGAGGTCATCACTGAAATGTGTCCAAATCTTCAGGAATTAAATCTCTCATCATGTGATAAAATACCACCTCAGGCTTTCAACCACATAGCCAAAGTGGGCAGCCTGAAGCGTCTCATTCTCTACAGAACAAAAGTGGAGGTAGGAATAAGTATTTTTAAGCTTCACAATAAGTATTTTCAATCTTAATAAAGTTGGCTTTGGGTTTGGGTTTTTTTTTAATAATGAAGAAGTAAATTAGTATTTTGAGAGAGCTAAATTCAGAAAATCCAAAGGTAGTTTCAAAAACCTTAGGATGGTTTTTTATTTTCAAAATACTTTTGGCCTTCATGTTTTAACTTTCATGGTAGGTTGGTGACTTTTCACCAGCTGTTTTAAGCAATGTGGTAAAATTACAAATTTAAAGCTTTTCTTGTATTTTGAAGTGTACTCTAGACAAACTGTATTGGCAAATATAATTGTAAAATTATCGTGTTTAGTAACGTTCCTTAATTCTCAACATTCTCTCCTTTAAAATGGCTTGCTAATTACTAGATTCCTACAGTCTTTTTATATTAACAGCATTTGAGACACAGAGCACAAGTTTTTTATACAACTTTTCATTTACGGTGTAAAAATTACTTCTTTATACAGTTACTCGATTGCCCAAATCAGAGTTGTTACTGCTTGCTGCAACACATTTCCTCTCTAAGATGGAATGGGTTTATGTGCTGCAGCTGAAGAGTCTGTTGTAGTTTGCAACATTTTAGAAATGTTGTATCCTTGTAAATGCAGCAGTTCGAATCAGAAGAATTCCATTCCCTCTCACTAGCTGCATTACTGCTGTGTTACAATCTTACTGCTGTGGTTTACCTGGGAGTTGTCATACTTCTGTTGTTGCAAAAGCTGCTCCGAAGTAGGGGCAAACCCATGTCTCTGTAGGTTTTCTCCTAGCTTCTAATCCTAGATTAAACATTTGAAGAAGAGTTTGATTGTGTGTGTTACTTGTGCTTGTGCTTTTGGTACACAGAAGTCAGGCTGTGGCACTGGATTGTGTGGGGTCTTAATCTGTAGTGTAATAAAAGTAATGAAGCTAGAACAGTAGGTTCTGTCAACTAGATGTGCAAGGGACATCTGAAATTAAGAGTACCATACTGCATTCGTAAGCTATTCACGCCTGACACGTGTGTTAGAGTTAGTTGGGTCTTGTTGTCCTTTATTTGGTGAATGCTAAGTGTGTTTGTGCCCAAGGTCTAGCGAGGTGTCTGTAATGGTGAGTGGGTAACACAAGGGAGTTAGATTAAAGGGAAGTCTACCTGGAATGATTGGCGCTTGCTATGGGGTTTGCAGTGGGGTGTGCAGACAGTCACCGTGAAGCCAGTGCCCTCAGTAACTTGTTACTTTGTGGTAGCTGCTCTCTGTATTGGAGCAATTATTATTTTCTTCAAACCAAAGAGCAAATTGGTGAGCCCTGCATTTTTTGAGTAGGACTGTATTGGTGCCTTGGGTGTATCTGTTCTGTTTCTACATTACTAGTCTTCCTGCTAATCTTGGATAAATCTCCTTTATTTCATTTTGGCTGTTGGCTCTAATTCACAAAGCTTTTTCAGATCTGAGAAAAATCATTGTATCAGAGGTAGTGATAGTATAAATTTTTTAATTTCTACTGTTGATTGATTAGAATCTTCTTGATTCTACTCAGGTAACTTCTGAAGTTTGAGAATTCATGTAACAGTGCAGCAGATGAGATGTACTCTGAAGTGATTGGTAGCTGTCATTCCTCTGCTAACGCTTTGCTGAGCAGAGCTTGAAATTAGATTGAATGTAGGTGGTAAAGATTTCCTGACTTTGAATCCCTTAAATTGTGAAGACTCACTTCTGCCTTTCATGTGTATGGACGTGCCTCTGCTTGTAGCTGACAAGAACATTCATTCATAATCAGTTTATTTAAGGTTGCACTTCCATTTTGTACGTAAGTATGAACAAAAGGCACTGTTCCTAACAAACAGTGGAAGAGAAATTTATGGAAATTTAAATAAGTAAATTGGAGACGATGCTTGTGTGTTACTTGTTAATATGAAGCCACTTAACAATATACATTGAGCATCACAGGTCAAAAAATAAAAGGGAAAGAATGAAGATGTGGCATAGGATTTGAATTAGAGCATTAGAGCTACAAAAGTCACAGATTTGTAGAAATAACATTGTCTTTCTTAACATTAGCTTGTCTTAGTGCAAATCGTTGGTTATCTGTACAAAATAGGCTGCCATTCCTTTACTTTTCAGCTGGTACAGAAATGCTTGTTAGTAAGGGATGGCTCTATGCAAAAAAGGATAGATTGATCAAGCATGCTGTGAAGTGATCGAGACTTCTCTAAAACTTGTCAAGGAGCTGTAAGTGTTCTTGATTTTTGTGAAATTTCTACTGCTGTCTTCATTGTGAAAAGAACAGAGCTGATACGATGTACTGTTAAAGTTCTGTCTCAAAACCCAAGAAGAAGAAACCACAAGAAAAATCTGTTCATTTCATTTAGCCTGTTTTCTTAAATAAATCAGTGGATTGCTTTTTTTTCTTAAACCAAGCAATGAGCAAAATAAACCACAAAATTTTCACTTGTTGGAGCACATCTGGGTAAATAGTACAACCTTTTCTTTTGGTTGTGGATTTGGACATGTGATTAAATAACATAGGAAGAGATGAAGATTCTCCATCCTATTTGTGAGTGTGTGATAATGCTGTTTCTGGTTTTGCATTATGCCTAATAAAAAATACAGAATTAACATTTTAATAAAAGAAATGGTATTTCTCCCATATGCACTCCCAAGTACCTGCCTAGATACAGGATTTTCTTACACAGTCTAACTCTTGCCGTAGCCTTTCCCTTTATTTTTTTGCCTTTTAGTACTAAAAAAGAGGAAAAAAGTTCTTTCAGCATCTAAATTTAAAGTATTTGTTGTACTTTTTCCATGTATATGATTACTGTGACATTAATAGATAAATTCTAAAGAAACACTCTACAGAAAATTGACTACTGTTGATGATTTTTTTAGGTGCATGGATTTTGAGGACAATGGAAACAATAAAATTGATAACGTTGTGTTGTCTGAGCCACTGTAATTAGTTTCTTCTTATTTTAGCTATTTTCTTCAAATAAGTTTTGTATTTAAAAATGCTGCCATTGTCTCTGTAATCAAAGCTCCAATTTTTAAGTATATGTTTTTAGTGAAATGGGCAGTGCTGGTGTTTTGCTACTTAGTGCACTGCTACTTTGGAAGATTGCTGTACCATCTGGAGGACGTTGTAGTCTTTGGTCCTAACTCTGCTGATTCTTAAGGCCATAAATAATGTTATTTCCTTGACATAATGAGTGTGAGGTTGTGTGTATAAAATTTTTCTCAAACCTCTGAATTGAATCTTCCAGTGCCTTTGAATTATTTCAACCTTTCTGTTAGAAGAAAGTCCAGTGACTTTCAGTAACTTTTCAGTAACTGAAAAAAGTGTTCTGCATGGCTATGCTCCTCCCCAGAAAATATGGCTCATTTTTCCAGCGCTATAAGTTCATTATTAAAGGTTCTCAAAGGTTGATTATGTATATGCTTGAATAATTTGTATCTTGCTTTGAGAAGCTAATCTCAACTTTTTATGAATGTAATTTCTTTGTGCTCAAGACCACTATTATACTTCTGGGATTTTTGTGCTGGTGGTTTTGGTATTTACTGATACATAACTCCTTAATGTTTATTGCTTGAGAGTGTATTCACAGCATAACTTAAACAGTTGCTGGCACGGATACATTTGAAAAATACAATGAACAGTGGAAGCATTATTATATACAGTAATTGGCACTGCACATCTTTATCCTTGAGCATGAATATTATCTTAATTTAATGCTTATTGTGAAGTATTTAGTCCATATAAATAATGCAGCCAAAATTGTATTTTAAAGAAACCAAAGACACAATTACGGTAGGAGGACTTGTCAGTCTTCTTATTGATGGGCGTAAATTTTAATGTAAGATTATATATTCCATGTTGCATGATATTCTGAAATCTTTCTGATGTGTAAAGAAAAAAAAATTTAAGGTTTTTATTGCAATTATATTTGAGATACAAAATGAACTAAATTCAAATCTAATTACAGTGAACAAAGGACTTTGTTTTTCACACATTTTAAAGCAAGCGTTGTATTTATAGATTTTATCTCTGATAATTTTGACCAAAAGCAAATTTGGAACTTGGGCAGCTGTGAGAGGGGACACTGGAAATCTTGGATACCAAAAAGAAGCAAAAAATCATAGCAGTAAACGTGATAGCTCTTATTTTCTTATGCCATGAGCAATATAACAGTTAATGCTGTCATAAAAACGTTCTACGGAGTTTTCGGAAATAACCTGTTATGGGTCATGCCATACTTTTGAGAGCTATTGTTTAAAGGGTTTTCAGTCTGGACAAAATTCCATTGGCTTGGGTATGAATCTTTAGGATGAAGAGTTGCAAGCAAACAATGAAAAAAAAAAAGGTGAAAGGCTCTAGCTGGAATGTGGGTTCTTGGAATCAAGTTGAGTCAGTGACAAATAATCATGCGATACAGGGCCTTGGTGGTGCTTTTTGGTTTCATGTCAGGCATATAGGGTGGAATTTGGTTGTTTGAGCCTGTAATGTGAAGTGAGGGGGAAGAATGAAGGTGTAAAACAGATTTGCAGACATAAGGGAGGACATAATTTGACCAAATAAAGCAAAATCAAAATACAGTAATTTACTTAACTGCAGAGACTATTACTTTCATTGAATTAATTCAGTAATTGCTGTGTTTCTGTGTCCCAGTCCCTTCTGTGCCCCTGGCACTGCCAAGTAGCTGTAGAGAACAAAAAGGTGCCCCTGTATATTCTGAATCCCAGCTCGCAAATGATACTGTGTCTGTTTCTGAGGAGCCAAGTTGTTCTGACTTTTGAAAGGCTACACCTGCACTCGTTGATAAGGCTCATTCCACGTTGTTCTTCTCTTGCCTTATGCTTATGAGTGTTCATATTGCATCAGTGTTTTTAAATGTGTCATAAAGTTTTGAAGACAAAAGTTTTATCGCTGTCTCAAAAATCGTATCTCAAAAATGGTCCTATAATCCAAGTGCATTAGGGGGAGATGGGGAGCTGATTTTTAACAAATACATTTCTCACTTTTCATCATGTTTCTTTCCATGTTGTATCTTCCAAGGTGATAGCTGATGGCTGCTTGAGGGAGAATAGAATTCCTGTTCTAATGCCAGCTTTTACTGGGGAGGAAAATGATTTGCTGCCATGTTTATTTTGAATCTATAAATGAAAATTGCCTGCATTAATGTCAGAAGGCATCCCTCAAGTACACTTGTAATTGTGATATTTAAGGACAGGGTGGGGGCTTACCCTGGAAAGGGACTGGATCCTACATCTCTTGACAGCGTTTTTCAGTCAGGCTGGAGATACCAGCTGAGCTGGAGCCGGGTGGTCTGGGCTAAACAGTTTCCAGAAGTTCCTTCCCACATCTAGCTCTTCCGTGATTCTCTGACTTCGTGCTGATGACAGTAACTGGGGACTTAACCTGGGAGCTTTGTTCTCATCTCTGGCCAGGACCGTGCCCGGTTACAAGGTGCACGGTTTCTGTATGCCACACTTCTTCTGTCAATAAAATTTGTGTGGTAGCCACTGACTGATTTTGTAGCTGTGGTATGAGGATAGATATAAAGAAGACTGAGATTCTCTGATGTGTGTGGTACTATATAGGATACTCTACATAGGGGTGTGTGTAAGGACTTGAAATACTGTACATAACATAACATGCTTTTTTAAGTTGCAGGAAGTTCAGTTTGTTCCAAAGCTCAACCTTTTTTTCTCTGGAAAATTTGAGAAAAGGGTTGTTAAAACTTGCTTAAGAGGTATAATTATTTCTGGGCACAAAATGATTGGATACTTGTAGTGGATATCTCTGTCTGGGACTACATAGGCATCTTGTTCTTCCAAAAGGCCACAAAAACTACCTTGTAAAGGGTGAAGTGACCTCCTCTATTTGTTTTCTTATGAAGTGGCTCGGGGACTTAAGCACTTAAACAGATTTGGCCACCATTTAGTACTAATTTGACATATGATTCTCTGCCAGTTTCTATAACTGACATTTTCTGAAACATTTCATTTAGCTGAAAATTAACTGATAGAGAAGTAGAAGTAGACCAAAATAAGGTGAACAACTTGAATAGCTCTGTAGACCTCTAGATCCAAGTGTAGTTTCAAGAAATAGTGTATTATGTATTTTGTGTGTTAGTGAATGTTTGTGTACTAGTAGTACACAAGGTTTTTTTCTGTAAGAAATAAGCTACTGAGAATTGGTATTTATCCTCAGAACTCAAGTGCTTTCTGGGCAACCAGCAGGTATGAAAACTTTTTCTGAAAACTAAGGCTAGTGCTTTATAAGTATCTAAAATTAATTTTGTGGGTTTTTTAACTGGGTAAACCACTGCCTCGCAGTGTTTATAAGCATGCATCTCATCTTATCTCTATAAACCTCTCAGAGTACCTCGTATCTCTAGCATAATGGTTTTGAAGTATCATAGACCAACAAGTCTGTAATTGAAATCATCTGATGCCTTGAAATACTGTGTGTGTGGGTGTGGCAGGGGGAATGGGAGGGAAAATAATCCTGGAATCATATTTTACAATTTCTTTGTTGGAGCAGTTTTAGATGAAAATTGTATTTCACCATTTCTCTACATTTGGTTTTCTGCATCATTAATGTATTACATTCTCCTTCTTGTGAAAAAACCTGCTTTTGGGGACTACTGCAGCATGTTTGTAGGTTTTTAGATGCGGAGGTATGATACCTTGAAATTCATGAAGTAGACCTTTTTTTTACTTACAGACAATATTGGTTTGCCCTGTTGTACCTTCTGAAAGACATGGTTTAATAGAAGTTTACAGAATTCTGGCTGTGCATCCAATCAGGTTTTTAATTGTTGTGGTAGAATAGCAGAAGCCAAGTAATTTTGGACTTAGTTCTTTCACAGACTGTGCCAAGAAAATCCCCTCACCCAAACAGTTGATTTTTGGCTTTCTTCTAATGCTGTGTATTGCCAAAGGGAGGAAAAGATAAGTATTGTGAATTTTTGTAGATTTTTAATTACTTTTGACACTCTTAACAAGATCATCTTTTACATTTGCATGGGGTGTTTGTAATTACAAATATTTATAGCAGTAGTGGCACTCAGATTGAAATAGAATAGGTTTTCTTCTGAGGATTTCCTTGTTTGGTTGGTTGGGTTTTTTACTTCAGGTAGTTCTAGTCTGCTAAAACTTTTTTTTGGTATGGTACCTATGAAATAATACTTCACTTGCTTCAACTATTTGAAAATACAGTTTAATTTAACTACATTAAGAACCACTCATGTTGTGCTGAAGTTAGAGATGTTTTGGGCTAATCTGTTCCCGACAGTTGTGTGTTTCTCTGTGTGAGTCAGCCAGTTCCAACATCCCTTGCTGTAAATTTAAGCCTTTTGGGAAAAAAAAATGAAGCTTCTGCCCCGATCATAAACAGAGGAGCCTTTCTATGCAGTTCTAAGAATATTATGATTTTTCTGCTAAAGAATCAGCTTCTGAAAATGATGGATGTGATTGGTGGGCTTGAGAGAGACATAGATTTCTTTGGCCTGGCCATAGTCTGCAGTTCCCCAGTTCTTCTTTCTTTCAGTATCTCAGATTCCAAGAATTTTAAGGAGTCCATTCAAAAGTCATTGACTTCAATAGTTTTTAGGAAGACAGAATATTTAGAGCACCCTGCAGAGTTACCTCCTCATTACCACGTTTACCCCTCCTCATTGAGGCAGGGTTGTGGGGATGGGTATTGAAGGAAATATTTTCTACTTGTAACTTGGATTTTTGATGTTAAAAATACAAAATTAAATCCTGCATAATTCAATTTTCTTCAACAAAAAGGTTCACTTTTTGTTGGAGAGTTAGTAAGGAGAATTAGTAACCCTGATTAAAAACATAGCGAGCAAGGGAAGGGAGGAAGCAGTCTTTAATTATCTTAAGATAATCTTTTGGTTCCTTTGTCTTAGCATTAACTTCTGAAAAAATTTGAAGAAAAAATTGCAGAAGAGTAAAAGTCTTGTAAAAGATTTAGGCTCTTGTTTTAATGAGGGGCTGGAAGAATTCCCAATTTATGTCAGACACAGCTCTTCTGAGAAGGGGAAAAAACAACGTGTTGTTTGTCTCCACTAAAAAAGTAACAAATTTTAAAGTATCTTCTAAGATTTATCTATAGAAAGTTAATTAAAACCTGCAGACTATTTCTTCCCTAACCTAACCCCAAAGCAATGTTTTGTTGTTTTTCGTAAGCTCTTCCTTTAATCTTCCAGAGTCACACTGCTGTGCACTTTTTTCATGCCTTATATGGTAGTGCAGCTGTTATGTGATAGCCATATTATAGTGCATCATTTGTATTTTTTAAACCTTTTTACATTTTTTTAATCTCTGACTACTCGACAATGAAACTGCAATGGGTAAATAGTCAAATGTTCTAAGTGCATCTTTCGCAGGTGAGTCATCTGCCACAGACATAAGGGTTTTCTGTTTGAACAGACATTGAGCTCAGGCTATCTGTTGGATGCTTTCTTTATCGTACTAACATCAGAGATGATTTGTGCTTTCTGCTGGATCATGAATGTAAAAAAGTCCTGAAAAAAGTCACGTAAGATTAAGTCTTGCCGAGTGTATTGCTCTGGCACCAGTGTTAGGTTTCTCCAATAGTGGGTCGTCTGTTCAAACCAGCAATGCTTTTGCAGCATCAAAGTCAAAACTTGTGTGATGGCCAAGGCGTTTACAAAGACAGGTAGGACACAATTTAGTCCAATATCACCTGTTTATTTGAAGTATACCCAGCACATAACTGTCTTCTAGTAAATATTATTGTATGTACCCAGGCATATATTACAGAGTGGAGGACTTTGATGTTTGGACAGACCTGTCACCTGTCTTGTGCAGAGTGAAGTAGGATTTCAAGTGCTAATCTTGTCTCTTGTTCAAGCCAGGATCAGCTCTGTTCGTGTCCTTTCTGACAGACATTTGTTGTACCCGTATATAAAGATTTCAGAGAATCTTCAGGCCGCCTTCCCTTTTTCTGAGGTTTATGACTAACTACTATGCCCTAAAATATTTTTGAAATATGCTCTGTAATGTTGTGTTTAGCAGCACTGTCATATCCTTCTGATCAGTTTGACGTCAGAGTCTCCTCTCTGAAAGCAACTTCTTCACTGTATGTTTTCCTCATCTAAAAACATCTTTCCTGGGAGTGGAGGATAGGGCAGACCATTTTATTCTCCCACTTTGAACTTTCCCTGTTGTCTGTGGATTCTTATAAAAATTGATTATTTTGGTAGGTTTTGTTTTGGCTTGGATGACGAAAGAAATTTAGACCACTGAAGCCATGATTCCACTAAGCAAAAGTAAATCTTACCTAAAATTTGTTTCCAGAGTGGTTTTCTGTTTTAGTGTACTTTGGGATTTTTATAATCATCCACTCTTCTCTCAGTCCCTGTAAAAGGGAGCAGGTACGAAGCTAAACTTTGCCTTTGGTTTGGGGGAAACTCAAAAAATCTCCAAACTATACATGTCCTGGCTACTAGGCTGAAGGATGTTGTTAGATGGATAGTCTTTGATTTGACTGTCTCTGCTTGGCCAAGAAAGTGCAGTTAGACTCCAGTTTAAAGCTTGCTTATCCAGAGTTTAGGTGGCTTCTTATCTCCTCTTGTGAAGCACTCTAACATTTGAAAGTTGGCCTGTGTTACAGCTCCAGGATCGGGTGTTTGCCTTGCTGTTCTCCTTTGCTGAAGTAGGAGTGTTGTCGCTCATGTTGTTGTACTGACAGATGGCTTGACACAGACAGGTTATTACAATGATAGTCCTTCTATATGTAGTGCATATGGATTCTGTGAGCTGCCATTCTCTCCTGCTATTTTCATGTCTTTTGCCACCTGGATTCTCAACTGACTGAGACACAGCTAGGCATGCACAAAGGTTTTTTCTTCTTACATGACATATGCAAAGCCCACCTCAGTTACAGAAGAACAGACACTGTGTCTGAAGGAAATCTGGTTTGCTGTGTGTGGGCATGTATGTGCCCCAGAAGAGGAATTAATATAGCCAGTGGAATGAATGTTGAGTATGTAGTTGTTTACTCTTGGGCTTGACTTGGCATGATTTGTGATGGTATGACATGGTGTTCTACCAAGCTCCCTTCTATTACTCAGACTTCTAGTGCTTTTTTTGAAGTTGTTTGGGTTTTTTAAATAATGGTTTAAAAGAATTGATTGTGAAAAGACCTTTGAAAATGTGGACTCAGTGCATGGAGGTACAGGAAGGACTGTCTTAAAAAAGAGAGAGAGACTAAAAAGGTACTCCGAGAGATCCATGACATCCCTGTTGAACTTAACACATGGAGCTCAGTTATCTATCAAGATAACTATGAATACTAGTCTTCCTCTCTATTTCATCCCTCTCTGAAGAAGCATGGAATTATCTCACATCCTACAAGCTGTTCAGAATGACTGTTCACTTTGGTACTGTTTGTGTCAATTAAGGAAAGAGATTGCTGTTTTCCATCCTTTCAGGCCAGTGTTTAAATTCCAATCTGGACACCATTACTAAAAAACTTGGTGGAATGCAGCAATATATTCAGCTTTCCTGTGGAGTTATCTGAATACCTGCAGAAACCTTGTTTGGAGCTCTCTGTGCAGTCAGACACTGATTTGTTTAGCTCTGATATTTAGGGTTTGCAGACAGAGGTTTGGGGATTTTGTTTTTAATTTGTGCATCTGAGTGGGTTCTGAAGCTCATCGTTTTCACTGAGTTGAATAGGAAAGACTGTGTCTCATTCTCTATTTGTTCCTCTTTAATGATCCAAATGCGCAAGTGCACGATTCAAAATGAATTGGATATTTACACATTTACCAACCTTAAAATATTCTTAGTGACCTCTTAAAAATTACTTTAATGCTTGTGTTTTGTTCCCTAGCTACCTTTTTCTTTAAAAACATGAATGAAAGTCAAGCAAGCAAGGGACAGTGACTTTGTAGGACTTCTACCAAGATATATGTGAGGAAGGCTTACTCTTAGCATCTACTTTTAGGCTGCCTTTGGGAAATCAAATCTTAGAAGGCCAAGTTGGAAACAAGATTCAATACACGTCAAGTGTTGGGTGTTTATAATTGCTCCCTGCAGACACCTAAATTAAATGTCTGGTATGGCCTCTGTGGATACCCCATGCTATGTCCCTCTTCTGTGTCTGCCAGTCTTTCAGTGCAAGGAATCAGAAGTTTCTTCTTGGTGAGATGAAGGATCGTGTTTCTGCCAAGTTTCATTGGAATGTAACAAACTGAGGAAACTAAGTAAAGCATTTAACTATAAACTTTCTGAAAACAAGTAAATTTGTATTTAAAGAAACTATAAATTATACTACCCCTGCATACAAACATTGTTGACTAATGTTCTTGTAATTACACCTAATAGCAGTAGATTACCTTGTCACTTGTCTATTGCTTGGGTTTTTTTCTGTTACAAATTGTTGTATATCCTGTAGAAATCTACATATTTTGTTTTTATTATGTTGTGAAGCCTAGTCCTGTTTTAAAGCTCATATAGATTACAAAGTCCTGATGTAGTGATGTTTTAAGTATGATGCACAGGTATTTGTGATGTGAATCCGAGAGTATGTTCTTTTTTTCACACTGTGTGTGCTTCCAACTACAAAGCAAAATATGGCTACAGACAATGCAGAAGGGTCTTTTCTGTATCTTTGAAACACAGGTAAAAGTCTGTAAAGTTTCCTTTGTTGTGGAACAGACCAGCTGCGCGCTTTTTGTGAGGTGCATCTGATGTTGCAGTCCAATTTCAGGCTGAGCAATGTGCAAAGAATGGCCACATGAAGTGGCAGGAACAGGACTGTAAAATACACATTGTATCTGTTTCAGTCTGTGTGATAGTAGTGACAAGTGCTCAATGGCTGTCAGCATCCTTGTCAGCACGGAGCCTCCTTTGACATTAAAGTCCCCAGCCCAGCCCTGATGCTGTGCAGCTCTATTGGCAGTTCCATCAGGCTGCAGCTGACCAGCGAATGTCAGAGCCTGCCCTCTTCTCCTGGTGTGTCGCCAGCCCTCTGTGTTTGCAGGCTGGCCTTGCCTGTTATTTGATCTTGCCACGCTTCTTCATCAGCTCTCCTATGGGAAATGAGCGGATAGGTCAGTGGTGTGTGGGTATCTTCAGGGCAGCACAGAACCCCATCCAAAGTGACCTGCATAAAGGTTTGTAACGATTACCATTTCTTTAAGCCAATCAATGGGTAAAGTACCCAGAGACTCATTAAATGGCTTTTGAGATATCTGTAAAAGAGTTTTGAGCTGTATTTCAGGAAATGTGGTGACAGCCTTTAATGTCTAATTGACCTCTTCTCTTTGTTTCCCTTTCCATATTTCCTTCTGATGTGTTCCCCCGTGGCAGCAAACAGCCCTGCTCAGTATTTTGAACTTCTGCTCGGAGCTGCAGCACCTCAGCCTGGGCAGCTGTGTCATGGTAAGTGCTTGGACCATTCAAGGCATGTGTGTGTGTGTGTGCACTCATTTTGGAACCAATCTGAGTTTGTTTCACAAAGGTGTGTTAAATACAAGGTTGGTATAAGACTCTACTCTTTGGAAAGGTCCAAGATGAATGCAGCTTGGTCATGTACTTAAGGGTTATGTGCTTGTTTAGTGGGCCTGAAACATAGCTTGTAGGCTTTCTCAGAGTTCTTCAGCCTCTTTCGAAGTTTTTGGGCATTCTCTATATGCATAATCACTTAATAAGTAATTAATAAAACTTTCCTAAGGAGATGCAGCAACTGATCAACTTAAAATGGAAATAAGTACGTTCTTTAGTAGTTGCACTTCCTGTGGTTATAAAAGCTGTTGTAATAATCTTTTAAGGGGAAAACGATGGTGCAAAAAAAGGTTTCTTCAAAGAAACAACTTTCACTGCATTTTGATCCTCAGTATCAAGTGAATTTAAAACCACCTATATCTGGGGTTTATAGAAAATTTATTTTATTTGTGTCTTTTATAAAAGTAGATCTCACTGTACTGTACAATGAACTATTTTCAGAGCTCTTTAGAAATGACAAATGCTTGAGACAGGTGTGTTATGTGTGTTAGGAAGCAAGCCTTGAAACATTTCAGTATGTCTGGAATGATGTTACAGGTTGACCGAGTGTTCGCTTTCCTTGCAGATTGAAGACTATGACCTTATAGCAAGCATGATGGGAGCAAAATGCAAAAAGCTTCGCAGTCTGGATTTGTGGAGATGTAAAAACATAACCGAAAGCGGGATCGCGGAGTTGGCTTCAGGCTGCCAGCTTCTGGAAGAACTTGATCTGGGTTGGTGCCCTACGCTCCAGAGCAGTACGGGCTGCTTCACAAACCTTGCACGCAAACTCCCGAATTTGCAGAAGCTCTTTCTTACGGCCAACAGATCTGTGTGTGACACAGACATCGAGGAGCTCGCTGCCAACTGCACGCACTTACGGCAGCTGGATATATTGGGTAAGAGAATGTGGCAATATTGGCATTTGTTTTACGGTGTCTCAAAAGCCTTTCAGTTAGAAAGGAGTGCTTAAGACAAAACTGTCTTCTAGGCATATTTTTTAAATAATTATTTCTTAAAATTATGGTTTAGCACATTAAAAAAAGGGACGTTTTACTCACTGGATGAATTCTGACTCAGAATCCAGTGGATTTATACCAGCCGTGTAATTTGACTGCTGAGTATGAATTGCTTAAACTGGAATTTAAGTGCAAGGTTTTTTCCAGTAACTTTTATTTTCATGACCATCAGTTTTTTTAACTGAAGCCTTTCTCTTTTGATTATCAGAAGATCCAATTTCTTATCATTCTTTCTGCTTTTGTTTGTAGTTTTATTACTGTGAGGTGTGATGAAGTATATTTATAGCATGAATCTGTGATCAATAAATAGATTTTGCTTTTGTGCAATAAATATTTGTTATATATATTATATAATACATATTATATACTATGCAATACTGAATTTCTTCGTCACTTTTATCATTAAGTGAATTTGAATTATCAAAGATGAAAGGGTAATTAACAGCAAAAGTTAAATAGACTTTCTAGTAAGGTGGGAAGGAAGTGATGAGGGTCAAAAAGCATAGCAAATCTGAAATTTCTAATCCTCTGCAGCTTCCATGGTTGAAAATATTTTTAGAGATCTAAAGTAAATATACTTTGAACTCTTGAGTAAGGACTTTGAGAAGTGTAGTTTTGTGTGATGCTGAATTTATTCTTTTATGGTGGCATATGAGGTTTTCTTTTTATAATAATGTAGGACAGCAGGGATGTTTGTGACATCAATGTGGGAGAAAATTCTTCATGCTTTTGCCGACTTACTTTCACAGGTTAGCTGAAAAAGGAAGATTTAAATGAAAGAGAATAAAGTAGCTACTCTGTGTACTTCTGACATTTAATAATTGTAATGAAAATATTACATTTAGGTTGAGAGGGATACTGCGCAGAACTGAGAGCCATCAACGTGAATAGTGTTCCAAACAACTTAAAGGCTATCAGCATTTATCATTGCAAAGTATTTACCTTATGGCTTCAGATTGGCACTCCAGTCCACTCTTCTATCATGAAAAAGGGTTTTACTCACCTCTGACTGAGGGAGTTGCATTCTGCCCAGTTTGAATTCACATTTTAATTCAGTTTGACATCTTAATGATTTTTTCTTTTTGAAAAATAACGTGGAAGTGGAAAGGGAGTTTGTTCTGTTCCCTGGGTGCTTACCAATATTCCTGAGTCAGGTGGATTTGTAGTCAAACTTTTCCAGTGAGACTGCATGTTGGGTTCAGATAAATCCTCTCTAGGGGATATCCAGTTGAATTACCTGTAGAATGAGTAATCTGCAAAAAATTCTTACTTTCTTCCTTCAGAGAAATACTTGGTAGGGTGAAAAAAAGGTTGTCTTCTGCTATAAACAAGTCAGTACAAGGGGATATGATATATGGGAAGGACCTACCCTGCTTTTTTGGCAACATCAAGGAAACTGTGTTCATTTTTTTTTGTCTGAATATAGTAACCACTACAGTCTGTGGTTACAAGAAAGAGCTGTCAAGTAGAACCACATCGTGTCATCTGGAGGTAGAGCTGCCAGGTGTTCCCATGTAAGTGCAGAAGTCTCTGTTGTCTGAGCTGAAGAGTGAGTTTCTCACTGCAGGAGGTCACAAATCTCTGTATGCGCTCTTACTTTGGGCATGTGATACCGGGCCATCCTGTTACTTTAAGCTGCATAAATGCGTAGTTTGTTTTTGTCCTTCAGTAGAAGTGTGACAGCAGGTCTGAAGCTGTAAGAGGTCAGCGCTCAGCTTTGCAAGAGTAACCTTGAACAGTGGGTCTTCTCTGTGATGTGAACGAATGAGAGGTGCTGTCGTTATATCCTTTGTCATCTCCCAAGTGCAGAAATGTCTGGCTTGTGTTTGCATTGTGAAGGGTGTTAGAGAGATATTGCTGCTAGGTTAGCACTGTGTGCTGTAAGGGAACTTCTTTTGCTTCAACAAAGCTGTGTAAAAGTGAGGTTTTTTGCTGTGTACAAACACTTATCTAAGTAAGGGTCAGAATGTCTTCCCTTCACTGTAGTCACCAGCGTTGAAGATACTGTACTGGTGTCTCTCTGCAGTTACTAGAACTTAGAAACTTGTCAGAGAAAACTTCTTGTTTCAATTATAGGTTATTTATCATCACAATAGCTTCAGGGGTGGAGGGGTCTAAGCCTCTGAAAGAAATCCCGTTGAACTGTAAGTGGTGCAAAATGCACATTATATATAGCCTGGATGCTGTTTTAAGGTGATAGGTCCTGAGGCTTGATACCCATCTGGCCTTTACCATAATTGTTTGACAATTCCCTTGTTACAGAGTCAGAGGACTCTGTAGAAGATGAAAATTGCTGGTTTTCAAGGGCTCTGTATACTTACTGGCCCATGTAAAGCATTGTTGGATATCAGGCTGTGTATGTGCTGTGTAAAACATAGAAAGTAAATTTCTGTTCAAAAAAAAAATCGTGGGTTGGTCCATATCTGCTGTATCATAAGTTTGGAAGAGGAAGCGTGGTGTGTGTCACTGAGTGCAGGAGAATGTGCTTCTCTTGAACTTTTAGTTCTGAGCTTTCTTTTACCCACTACATCCTGAACTGCCTGCTTACACGTATCATTTCCTTCTCAGCCCACATCTTTTCCACTGACTGACAGGGCATGTTTCCACCCTCTGTCAGAATGATCCAGCTATGATCATCTGACAGGTCTGTAGTGACGCAGTACATCAGCCAGTGCTATCAAAAGTTAAGTGGACGCCTCTAGACCAGTGGTTAAAAAACCAGTCTTCAAACTGTGATCAGCATTGAGCAATGTGACAAGTCAGATGCCAACCTGAATTGACAGTGCCAAGAGCTTTTCTTGCACATCACATCAGCTGCTTAGTTCTCTTGCTGTGGGGTTCTCAGCTGCTGTCAAGGGTGAAGAGTAAATCATATTAACCTCGCTCCCCAAAAGTTCCAACTGCCTCTGTCCTGCACAAAAAGAGTAATGAAAAGTAGACACCCTCGTTACCACAAAATTCATGTATTCCTATCTGCATTCCAACACCTCCCACACCTTCCTGAGCAACAGAAAACCCAACTGCCCCCTTGCCAGCTGTCAAAGTTTTCAGCTTTATCTTGAGAACATCAACACGTAGTTAGTCAATTCAAACATGAAAATGTGTAGCACATTAAAATTTTGCATTTGAGTTGTGTGCAATAGATTGAATCAAATGTAAAGAATAAAAGGCTAGTCTGGCTGGTCTAGGGGAAGACAGGAAAAAAAGTAAGAACATTTGAGGGAAGGGTGCTAGTTATTCTCAAGGTTGCTACTCTTAAATATTGTTTGGTGTATGGTAGTGTCCCCTGCCCTAGAAATTTGTGTTCTGGCAGTTTTTATAGCTGTCCTGCCCAGGTCTCCTAAATGGGTATAGAATTTGAAGACTCGGATATATGATGGATAGAAGTTAAATTATTTTCAGCTAATAATCATAATTGTTCTAGCAAAGAGATCATTACTCGGAGGTGGCTTTTACAATGGTGATAACCAGAGAATTTTTTCAGAGAATTAACTGAACAACAAAAGTAAATAGCAGATTTTAATGTTTTGGTTATGTATGTATTCTGAGAAATGGCTGATTAGTCCATGGAGGAGAAGTTGTAGTAAATAATAGAGGTCTAAAAGCCTCCAAACTCTAGAAGAAAAATGCACTATATAAGTAATTAACTAGCAGGCTATGTTGTCAGTCTTTCAAAAGCAACGGAAAATGTGCTCTATTAAAATCCTGAAATGCTTTTGAATGGGCTTTTAGGGAACATATATCACTAACTGTACATTGTGAAAATAAAAGTAGAACCACAGATCACTTATCCTGTGGTGTGAGTATCCAAACCCCAAATGGATTGCTTGTAGAAAAAGATATTTCCTAGCATAAAATTTTAAGTCTGAGGAGGAAAAAAAACTGGGTGCAATAAAACATACAATTTAGGATGACCTACTTAGTTGCAAATCTATTAAAAGTCTTGGATGAAATGGTAGGAGAACTATCAAAGTTCAGGTAGGAAGGAATGAAGAACATCCTACACAAAAAAATCTGTGGCTAGGCATCTAAATCTAGCATTTTTGTAGAAACACACGTTTGGATCTTGAAGCATAAAAGCTGTAATGCATAAATGAGACTGGGTTTAGATGAAGGTGCTGATGTAGTAGCAATTTTAAGGCTTGGTGGAAAAAAAGATAAGTAGCATAATGTGTTGCTCCTAGAGTTGCATTTGGAATGGTAGAGCAGGTCCTCATGGTAAAACAGTGATACTGGGGTAAAGTTCATGGTCAAATGAAGTGAATAAATAAAGCATATTACAGAATTTCTGTGTAAAGCCTTAGGAACTGTTGTATGAACCACCAGACAGTTCTGATGATGGTGATTATATCATGGTAAGGGAGTTAAAATTTATCACAGTGATAATGACAAGCTTTGTCTCTGTAGAGGAGATAAATTTTGGGGGCATGATAGCAAAGACTGTCCTTGGGTGATGTTCAGTAATATCTCAAAGCAACTAATCTGAGAGCCTCATGTAGGATAATTGAAGACCACATTTAGATACCCCCTTGCTTATGCAGAAGAGTGCTGGAGACTACTGAAACCATCTGGAGTCTTTCTGAAATTGAATCCCATTCAGAGAAGGAAGATGAACTCTAGAAAATGAAACACAATTACAGTTAGGCAGTATGGAGTATTAAGGAACCACTGGCTAGAAGTGAATGATACTGTATTTCAGCTGTGTTAGAAGTTACAGGAGTGACTGAGCTTGGCAGACAGTCCAGATGTGAAGGCTCACCCCCAAAACAAGACTGTTGCAGGAGAGCTGTTGTGTGTCCATTAGTGTTTGTGGCAGAGGGGATCAAGCAGGCTGCTACAGCGGAGCCATTCTTTCCAGGGGATTAGCCTGGAAAGCTGCCTTAAATTGGAATGCCAATACAGAAAGCTTTTGAACAAATCAATACATTGAACAATAATAAATTGTTAGGACTAAATGGTATTTATGCAGTGGTTCTAAATGAGCTCAAATACAGGGCTCTGGAAATCTTACTTCTGTTGTGTGATCTGTCTCCTAAATCAGCCTCAAGTGCTAGAGTAATGCAGGGTTACAAACATGGCACAACCTTCTGTAAAGGGCTTGGGTTAGGAGCTACAGAGCAGTAAGATCATCTTTTGCTCTGTGTAAACCAGTGTTAGCCATGAGAAAGTCGGTCAGTGGACATACAGGGGACATTACCATATTTTGAAGGAGAGCTGCATCCCAGCAAGAATAGTATAGTTTTGCCTCTCCAGTCCTTTAGAATTCCTTGGAGTTCTTGGTGAAAATGAGCACTACTTCAATCCGTAGAGGATTGGATTTTCAAAAGCTTTAGCCAAGGTTGTGCTGCTTTTGTAACTTCACTGTCTTCTCCTGGATTATGGGTGCTTCCAAGACAACAGAGGACAAGAACGTATCATCTCTTTTCACAGTGAAGTTATGTCACTACTGTGGTCAGCAAGGATCTGTTCTGATCTGCTTATAAGTAATCCAGGCAGGGGGGTGAATGGTGCCAGAAGGTAACACACAGGTATTCAGAGCAGAAAAAATCTTAAGCTGAAGAATTTAGCACTGAAAAATGGCAGAATGATCTTGTAATACTTTTTAGACAGGTGATAAAGCGAGAGGAAAACATTGAATCAAGTGCAAAGTAGTCGCATGAGGCAAAATATTATCAACTAAATGTATAGGGGACTGGGTTTATACTAGAACTGTTTGGTAGAAAAGAGATCCTGTGGACAGTTTTTGGAAAACATCAGCTCATTGCCCAGCATCATTCTAATGGGAATAGAGAAGATTAGGGTTTCTTAGACAAGAAATGGAGAAAACACTATAAGACTTACTATAAAATTACTGTGTGCTCAGTGCATTGTATTGTTCTGGTCATCCAGTTTCAAAAGTACTAAATTAGTGCAGAAACAACACAAAGGGTCATTTTGAGATGCAATGGAGTCTGGAAAACAGATGGCCTTGAGGGAACAGAAGAGATGTGCATGGGAGTATGAATGATTTAGAAATAGTGAACTGGGAATGATCTCACTGCTTCTTTCATTGCACCTTAATTATTGCAATTAATAGGCTGGAGTTTCTGTTTGTTTTTTCTCTTTTTTTTTTTTTTTGACATTATGTGGTTAAACTGTGGAACTTGTGAAGGGGCTGTAAGTATGAAGAAAATCAGAAAAGTAGTATAATTCATGAAAGATAGCTTTAGAAAACCCTAATTATAATTTTTGGCAACTGGGGAGATGCACCAGAAAAAAAGCTACTTTAAAAACTCTGCTTCTTTTTTTGCAGGGGAAGTAAGGAGGGAGGGGAACATAATTGGCCCTGGCCCTAGACAAGATCCTGAGCTAGATGGCTTTTTGGGGTGCTAGTTAGCTGAAGATGGAGCTGTGTGAGTTGAAGTGTGTGCCAGCAGTTTTCTGCAGTAGTGTTGGATGTATAAACTCTCTAGAGGGAAAGCTTGATGAGCAGTTTAGCCCACTGTAGACACCCAGGCTCAGTTCACTTGCCTGGAGTAACCTGCCAGGCTTCCAGCCTTTCCTGTAAGGCATGAATCTCCTCCTCTGGGTCCTGTGTCCTGTCTGCCAGCTGTGTGTGGATGTCCTACATGGTGTAAGGTCCCCAAGGGGCACTGGGTACTTCAGACTCACACCCCAGTGCCCAGTTAGCTGAATCATGTGCTAAGCACCATGGACTGGACTGACTGGATGTCCATCAGCTGTAATGGGTGTGTGGGTTTGTGCTTATAAACATCTATTTATTTGGTTTCTGACTGACTCCTATGCTTGATCTGACCCTGCGTGACACATGGGAGTTCAGTCACTGTGGTCTTGTTTTTAGCAGGGTTTAAATAGTGTGTTTTCTAGATAAAAGTTGTGTAGTAGCAGCATTTTTTCATGACACAGTATTAACAGCTTAAAACCCTCCACTATTCTCGGTAACTTTACAATTCTGTTTTGTTTTGTTTTTGAACAGGAACGAGGATGGTGAGCCCTGCATCTTTAAGAAAATTGCTGGAGTCTTGTAAAGATCTTTCTTTACTCGATGTGTCCTTCTGTTCACAGATCGATAATAGAGTTGTGCTAGAACTGAATGCCAACTTTCCTAATGTGTTCATAAAAAAGAGTTTCACCCAGTGACTCCCTACATATGCTGCTGTGGAACTTGTTTGACAGAGTTGTTTTCCTGTAAATTTGTGCTGATTTTTTTAAGGAGAATATAAATCTGCTATGAAATAGTGGAAACTATTAATTATCTACACAAATGGGTAAAATAAATTTAAATGTATTATGTTTCTTAAAGTTGATGTTGTACCTAAGAATTATTTTACTCTGTTAATTGGTGGCACTGCATGTTTTTAAATACTAGCCATATGTCTGGCTTTAATGAGAAGCAAATGAATGTCTTCTTAAATGTCCCTTCACAGGGTGTTATTCACAATACACTATGTTAATATCCAGCTGAAAGCAGAAGTTCAATATTCAGCAGTAAGGAAAATATGGGTGCTTCCTTTTCATGTGTTTGTGTGTGTATATATAAATGTATACATATGTATTTGTATATACATACACAGATATTGTAGCATTCTAGTTTGGCCTGCAGCATAAGATTTTATGATCTGGCCTATAATTAGTTATTTGAAAACTGGTTTAAGTGTGTATAAGAACAGATGGAAAAGGCACTTTGTCTTCTTCGAGTTTTGACAATTAATTGTATCTGATACAGTTTTCTCCCTTCCTTCACCTGAAATAGATGTAGTGATGTTTCACAGTCCAGCCTAAGCAACAAAACAGATAAATGCAAGTACCTAGACCACCTGAACTTAGAGCAGAAATGAAAGAGGCAGCTGCCTCTTGGTATTGAGATACAAAGTTTAAGCCAGGTACTTAATGTTGTAACTGGTAATGTGTAGAAAACTCCAGGGTAGTTTTCAAATTTCTGTCATGGTCAAGACTTGGTTTGTGATACATCTGGTTATTGTGCATAGTACCATGAAAAGTAGAACTTGGGGTAATGCGTTAGCAATTGTCCTTTCACTGGCGTCAAATCTACTGTCAGGTGTATAAACAAGCATCTTTGTTCAGTAAAACAGCAATGAAAACATAATGGGTTTGAAACAAGGGCAATATGATTTGATGATTTTATGAACACCAAACATTAGTACTGGATTTGTTTTGTTTGGGTTTTTTGTTTTGTTTTGTTCTTCCAAGAGGAGATTAGCTCAAAGTACTGTTGCACTCTCTTTAAGACTGCTTAACCTCTGGAGAAGGAAGACTGTGTTGATGGACAATTTCTGGAAGTTTCTTCCTTTTGCACTTTCTTGGATGAAGCTTTTCTCTTTTTTTCCCCTTGAATACCACTGCTAGAGTATGTTGCTATGTACAGCTTTGGTTTAGAATTTTTATCTTTTTAGCCATTGTTGATGAATATGGACCATAAAATATAGGCTGTCATTTGATACTGGTTCTGTTATTCTTGTATTGATGGCACTTATTACCTACTGGAATAAGAAGAAAAATACTTTGTCTGGGAGAAGTACAGTATTGTACTGAAGATCAGTGACAAAGAACACTTCAGTTCATGCAGTAAATAACCAACTGCTACTAGAGGACTACTGCAAATCATTAAAAATCTGACAATCTCTGTGACTCCTGAATGACTGCTTTGAACTCTTTGTGCTGGTGCCAATACTTTACAAACCATGTCATGAAACAGCTACGGAACATTTACCTGATTTTATTGAAAGACCTAGTTCTTCTGATTTTTAAATTTTGCTGACTCTCTGGGGAATTCCAGATCCAAAGAAGGGCATGCACAGTTGGCTTTTTGATTTTTTTCCTCCACACAGATGGCACTATGGGATTTCCAACTAGATTATGCCATTCCATTTTTTTCTTCTTTAGCAATCTGGGCATTGTCAGAGAACTTTAGATTGATTTACTTTTTTTCCACACTGAAAGATGTCAGCTTTGGTATGATTCTCTGTGAGACCTCATTTCTCTCTATCATCTTGGGGTTCATTTATTTTTCTGTGAACTTTTAACTTTTTTTAATCTATATTTTTCATTGTAATTGAGTATTAAACATTATTATTCTAGTTACAGGAGAACACAGGTTCAGATAATGGGAGTTTACAAAGAACAGAGCTTCAAAACAAATGTTTTTGTTGTAAAATTTCACTTCTCAGGGGTTGTTCTGTGTTTATCTCCTTTTTTTTCTATAGAGATCCTTTTTGTTTGTTTTTCACTGTAAATAGAACGGGATGTGGATGAAGTGATAGCCATTGTGCCTTCAAACTGGTAAACTTGGTAGATAATACAGTTTAACTTCTCATCAGTGAATCAAATAAGTGTTTTTGTAATCAGGTACATGTAAAGAATTTCATTCTCTGTTGCTTTTTAGGTAGTGTAAAGAAGGCTTAAATTGACATTTTGTTCATACCGAAGGATTTTTTCTTATGTTGCATCTTCTGTTTGAAATTGTTTTTTTCAGGAATTCTCTATTGTCACTTGGAAGATACATTGAAGTTTATTTTTTATTTGGATTGTTTAAAACTTAGCTATTGCCAACACATAATTAATTCAAAGAGCTGAGAAATGATTGGGAATTACTTCCATCTATAGTTGTAGACTTCAACCTTCAGTCAGAGAATAAGAAGCTCTTTTAGCTATGGCCTTATAAGTCCAAGAAGTCTTCCAGCAAAACAAAGTTAGACCAGACTTGATATTTGTACATACGAACAACCTGCTTTTAGACCTTCCTTGTACGTCACAAAGAAGCAAGGATGGGTCACTGTCTCTTTAGTTCTGCTATCTGATACTTAAGTGTGTCTATTTATTTATACATGTGTGCACAAATTGTATATACACACACATATGTTCGTGTGTATATATGAATTTTTTTGGATATGTGTACATACATAAACATACATGTATAAATCTCCAAGTTTTTCATGTAGGAATTACTTTTGTGAATTGAGTGTAATAGCAAAAGATGTTTCATAGCAGTTCTTCTTTCAGCTGTTGCTTTACTGTACCTGGAGACTGAGTTCCTCTCCAGCCATGCAGCAGGAAAAGCTTGGACGGGAGACGTGCTGGATTTCCAATGTTGCTTTGCCAAAGTGCCTTTTGGTTTGTCTGCTCATGAAAGGTGTTACAGGGTACGAGGAGTGAATGAATGCGAAGTCCGATAACTACTGTGGACTGTCTCCTTGCGAAGCAGTCGCATAGAGGGAAACTTATATTCTAGTTTCATTTAATCCAAAATGAATGATGTCAATTTCTCCACTGGAGGAATTTAATTGCTCTTGAATTGGGTCGTCATCTCCATCACTAGACTGTCCCTCAGTCATGTTATCTAAATTCTGCTGTTAAGGATATTCGTTTTTTAATCCTGTTGTTTGATTACCTTTCTGAAGCTTTGTGAAAGATGTGCTTTGGCAACAAATGTTAAAAAGCCATGGCTAATATGCCCAAAAAAAGAGGTTTGTTCCGAACTGCTCCTGTTCTTAAACTAAAGGGGGGGCTTCCATACCTCCTGTATGAAATTGATGTGGGATGGCCTGTAGGTAAAGACATACTTCCTTGGGTAATTTTAAAAGCTAGTATAATAACTTTACCATTAAAGCATCTTCTCAACTCTTCAAGGCTTTCATTCAATAATGTACTTGCTTGTATTCGTAATTTTGAGCTGTCTGGCTACATAGCTCTGTGGAAATGGATGGGATTTCTGCTCTTTAAATTATACATCTGATTAAGTCCGTTAGTGAGCACGACTTATATAGAACAGTTTTGCATAGGAGTTTGGACCTTATAATCCCCCATGTACTTGAAGGTCCAAGTTTCAGACCCCAAACAAACAAGCAGCAGAACCTACCAAAACCTTTGTATTTCCTTACAGCTCTTATGCTGAGTTTTCCAGATACAAGATGTCCAGTAATCATGGTACGCAGTGAATAGAATTAATCTCACTGAATATTAGTTTTCTGAAAGTTAGACATCTACTTCAAGGGAGGAATCTGAGCACCTCTAGAGAGTTATTAATCTCCTAAGACAGACATTTAAAGAAAGGAGAATGAATCATGTTCTAGAGAGCCTCTCTGGAGACTGTGGAAGCTGAGATTTAGTTCAGGTTAGGTAGTAAACTGAGATTCATTCCATCCAGTGCTGTACTGCCTGTCTTGAAAAACAAGACTGAAACAACATTCATCCTTAAACCTTAAAACCCTCCAAATTCCATCCAGAGAGAAGCAAAAAAAAGAAATTCTGACAACCTTGAGAAGTTTTCTTAATGCCAGAATCTGCTTCTGCCCCTTGCCAATGCCTGTGGTATGTCATTTGTTTTATTTTGTTAGTTTGTTTGGCTTTTGGTTTTGGATTTTTTGGAAATGCATCCCCTTTCCCTGTTCCAAAATCTCGTGTACCTAACTGGCTGTATGTATAGTTCTGTAAATGCATGAAGTGAACAGACAAACATAATTAATGTATTGCCGCTATTTTGATAATCTTTCATATTGCTATAATTAAGACTGAGTAGTTTAACTGCTCTGCTGTCATCAGAAATGTCACCCACTGTGCATTTGCAAAAATTGTGTGCTGAGTCGTGGTTCTTACTGTGTGTACTTATTGCATCTTATGGGATATATTTCCCATGTCACATCAGCAGGACTGCTAAATTTACAGAAACTAGATAAAATGTAGCATTTTATTATGAGGACTATGGGAGTGACTTTATAGATACGATTTACATGTTCATTATTGCTGTTTAACAATGATTCTGTAAGTTGTAGCTTTTGAAATTACTAGACTAGAAATCCCTGGTTTAATGCACCTGCACATGCTGTGTCAGGCGCAGCCAGTGTTTTTTCCCAAGTGAAGGCAGGCATTAGTTCTTCACCAAGATTATGATTTCTGTGATTTTTAGATTTCTGACTTGATAATGAAATGCAAGAAGGTGCTCTTCATTAAATATTACCAGGCACGGGACAAGTTGTGGTAACTGACATTTGGAAGGACTGAGAAATGAGTCTTGCATGTTACAGATCCTCATGAGCTTCAGAGGAGGGCATCAGCAGGAGGAGCCTAAGAAGATTCAGCCTCTGTAATAGGAGGCAGTGGTGAGATTTTCCTTTTCAGCTAATGAGCTAAATACTGTTACTTTTGTTTGAGTTACATAGCTCTGGTTTCTCCTTGTCTTGTTTTCATTTAAGGATGGTAAATGGCACAGTTAGGACAGAAGTCCTAAATTGAAGGGCATCCATTGTGAGGAATGAAGCTTTTCTGCTGCATGTTTTGTTCACCTTTTCTAAAAATAAAAAAAAATAAAAATACCCTCAACTATTTGAAAACTCATTTTCCTTGGATTATGAAGAAATGCGAATGTCAAGAAGGTTGAGAAAAGAAAAAAAAGGGGACTTAACCAGATTTTTCTGGAAACTCATGGAAGGGTAGCCAGAGTTTATTTATAGATGTGAGGAAAGTAAGTGCCTTGCTCTAGATCAGCTGTTACCTTTCCCAGAAACATAGCTTTCCTTGTAATATCACATGCCTATACTTCTAAATCAAGATTTACCATTTAGATGCTCTTAATATTGACCTCTCATGTACATGTTTGTGCAGTGAGTCACGATGTCTCTTCATTTCATTTTTATCAACTGCATAATTTTTTTTTTTTTGGCCTACCACTGTGAAGCCATGTTTTTTTTTTTAATTTAATGAAATTATTTCATGCATGTACATACAGTTGCATGTAAGACTTAATTGCTCAGGTTTTTTGCAACTGCTCTTTTTCTGAGGGCAAATAAACTGCAGTTTGGGAGTAAAAATGAAAAAGTCTCTGGGGGAGGTTCAAGGAAAATCTGATCAGTGTATAGGAATACCTGGAGGAGGGGAAGAATGAAGAAGAGGGAGCCAGATTCTTCTCAGTGATGCCCATGAACAGGACAAGAGGCAATGGGCACAAACTGAAACACACAGAATGACACATTTTATGGCACAGGTTGCCTGCAGAGCTTGTGGAGTCTCCATCCTTGGAGATACTCATCATCCTGGGCAACTGACTGGGTGGCCCTGCTTGAGCAGGTGGAGGCTGGACTAGATGGCCTCCAGAGGTCCCTTTCCAACCTCATCCATTCTTTTTTCTGTGGTCCAAGATATGCCTATGGTTGGTTTCTTTGCTTCAGTGTACTAATTGCTGAAGAAGGTAGGGAGAGGGGAAAAGAAAGAATATCATAAGAAACGTGTGATGTCGAGAACAGACGCAAGAATCTTGTACATTTCCTTTTTTTTTTTTGTTACTTTAGGAGAAGTAACATTTCTCTCGGTTTAAGTTAGCAGGAAAACCTAAATACAACTTACTGAAATAAAATTTTGGTAACATTTTCAACATGTAGATCAGTAACATACAAAACATACAACTGATTTGCGCGAGTATGATTGTCACTCCAAAGTCTGAAAGTTACACCAGGGACTAAGAAAAATTACCCTATTCTTGGACACTGGCAATAGTTTCTGGTTAGAAACAGAGTTGTCTATAATACACTAGGAACAGTTTCGTTTGCATATCTTAAGTATTTGTTTACATAGACCTTACACTGAATTGGGATTGCCATGGTTTAGGTGCCAGTGATTCCTCCTTACTCTATTGGAAACTGAGTACAGCAGTTACCTGTCTGTAGTGTCAAACACGAATGTTTGATTTCAGGTAAAAAAGAGGACTGGGTTTATGAAACACTGAGGTGTCTGAGTGTTTTAGGGAGATTCCATGTGTAATTGTGGTGAATTCCCATCTTTTGTATATTTACTATTTTACCATCATCAAAAGTTCTTGTCTCTGCTCACCATCAGAAGATGGGTTCCCTTTTATCAGACCTTGGTCTCTAGATTTTTCTTTAGGGCAATGCCACAGATTTCTGCACATACTCACTGTTCTGAAATGAACAGAGGGGGATTAAAAATAGCTGGTTTGGCTATGATTTGGAAACTAATGGCTAATCTATGCTTGAAGATATTTTGGAATAGTTACTAAAAGTAAATTAAAATAACCAGCAATTTATGTGTTCACAGGGAGACCTTGCACTTCCTGATTTAACCTGGGTGTACAGACAATTACAGGTGCCCCTCAGCTGTCACAGTGAAATCTGTGTGATGGTGATCTTTCTGGATCTTGTTAGTGAACGTAAAGCCACTGCAGCTCTTCAGCATCTTGTGGCATTTTGCATTCATGTGCTCGCCAGGCAGATGGTGGAGTTGGGGTTGTGGAGATTGGCCTGATCTCCGCAAGTGAGGTGTGTGAATTGCCTGGGGGAATTTCCTGCTCACATTTATTCGTATGTGCAGATGAGAGGGAAGGGCATCTCCAGACTTTCACATTTAAATGCCTAAACCCAGCACCTGGATTCATTTAAATATAATAGGTCTCTCCCTGCCTCCCATCACATAACCAGCAACAAAACACTTGCATTGTATTTATGATTTAATAGTATGCTCCATTTTCTGGTGTAACAATAGGAGTTTGAGTGATATAACAAGAAACTCCTACTGCATTACTTTTTAAAGAAACTAATTTCTATAAAGGTGGAAGAGCAGCAATAGAGGGAATAGTTCCAGACACTATCTGTAAATACCTGTGCTGTGCATGCTATGCCTGTAAGCACCAGAAGCAAGTTATGCCTTTTTTTAAAAACAAGTTTAGGACAAAAGGGGTAATTGCCTCTAAGCATATTTTCTGTAGCTGGAGGATATTTATATCATTGAATTTTAAATATCTAGGGTAGATACTAGTGTTAGGAAACTAGTCTCCTAGGGTCCTGTCACTGGGTAGATAGGTTCTTCTATAGGGTAATTCAGATCAGATTAGTCTTTAATTGAGGTCTTGAATCGACCTTTGAAAAAGCAGAGGTCTGTGTAGACCAAATAAAATTTCTGTTGGAAGCTAGCACAAGCGGATTCAGAGTAAGAAGTTGCTTACCCCTCGGTGCTCTCTATTAGTCCCCTAGCTTCACTTGCTTCCACCAAAGGCCACCACTTGCTTTGCTCTGTTAGTTGAACTGGATCTGATTGCTGCCTACAAAATATCTTGCTTAAAACTAGAAAATTATTTGTTTTCTAGTAGTTGTCCTTTTGGTTGGTTGGGGGTTTTTTTACCCTCCCGATTTGGCTGTTAAAGCCAGCAGAAGGAAGGGGGCATTTAGCTTCAATTAAAGGAATAACAAGCAGCAGGTGGGAGCATGTTGGTTGTGCAAATGTTTTAATTCAAATTAGCATAAATGAGGATTGCCACTCTTGATTGTGATCCAAAGCTTCTTAATTTTTACATAGTTCATCTCAGTACTGTGCCACAAAAATGTCCAAAGCGAGGTTGTTTATTTGCACCTCATGATGGTGGCTCAAGCCCTAAAGTACAAAATGCTACTGTGAACATATGAGAACATTCAGGTCCTAACTGGCTTCAATAAATTCCTCAAAAAAGATCCTTCCTTTCAAACAGATGTTGGAAGGTTTAGATTAGAAAGGCTAATAAGAGCTTATTTAAAATATGGTGAAGGCAATGGTTAGCAAAACCAAGCTGGAGGGAGGCACAGCAGTTCTAAGATGTGTTTTTCAGGACTGTTTTCCTGATGTTAAGCTACATTGATCCACGAAGCTAACATCCACTCCTTTGCACCACTGCAGTCCTAAATATAGTCAGTATTCCGAGAGCTCTTTCTGTATGTGTGGTCGTAGATCCCGAATCTGTTTTCTGTGCTCCTATTCAGTAATTAGCCCCGCTTTTAGTTTTGTGCTCCTCTTAGTATACTAGCAGTGTTAATCTTAACATCTGCATATTGGTTTTTAATATTCCTCTCTGAGACTCATGCTTTTCTTTAATACATAGGCAAGTACTTGATTACATTTCAAAACAAGGTTTTTCCCCTGGTCTGTGTTCTGCTTGACCGAGGGTACGTGGAAGATAATATTATTGGTGTATTCCTTCTGTTCAGATTTGGCTACTGTATCTTCTTTCTGTGTGTAAAGCCAAAGGTGTCTGCATTTGCAGACACAGCTCGGGCATGGATACCTGGCTCCTCCTCAACTGAATACTTTTGACTCATGTTTTTGGGGTATGAGGTATGGATTGGCTTGAACACACACATACTCACAAAACAGAGATGTTAGCCCTGTATTCATGAAGGATTTCATTTATTACAGAGAAATCATCTAATGCCTTATATTGCTAATTCAAAGATAAATTCTTCTTATCTTTAAAAGTTAACCAATGATTTCTATTTAGCAAATTAAGCCTGTTTTCTTCTGCTGTGTTGGATCATTTAAAATGTCATAATACTGTGTTGTGCAGTTTACTCCATTACTGCCAGTATAAAGAAGTTGAAATTAATGTTCTCCCTGAGTTGTCAGTATCTGCTAATTCAGAGATGACAGAAATGTGTTAAAATATATTCAACCCATAATATTTGTCTTGCTTTGCACTTAACTTGTTTCCCTTTGACTGTGTTGCAAAATGCCAAGTGTACATAAAATAATGAATAAATAAAAAATAAATTATTTGTCTACATTCATTGACCTTTTGTGCATTCCTTTTAAAAAAACAATGAAATAAAACACAATATGATGCATTCCGAGGAACAGTTTGGTTATATTTTTATCACTGTTCATTTTGAAATAAGACACCCTGGATGTTTTTTGGATATAAATTTGTAAACTAGCCTTTTTTTTTTTTAAATTATTATTAGAAAAGTGTATCGTTGTTTAATGGTTAGTGTCCTCTAGTCTTATGAAAGCACATAGAACTAGGTGTGTTATACAAAATAAATGCTTCACTGCCTGAAACAGTTTGTGGTACAGAGCAAGACACAACAGATGTATGTAGACAGATGGGATATAAAGCAGAATATGGAGATTACAATGTACCAAGAGAGACCTCCAAGAAAAATATAATTGTTGAGTTTCTTTCAAGAATAATTTCCTACTCTAGTGCAAATTATGTTACCATAAGGTATTTCTTTGTCCCTTTAATTATGTACGTACTGGTACAGTTGCTTTTAAATGTGGAACTTAAGTAACATGATAAGCTCTGAATTTAGCAAAAATATTAAGAGTTCTGCAGCTTTGAAAATGGGCACCAGAAGGGGACACGTGATCAGCTGGACTCTACTTGTCAAGAACAACCCAAATGTTGAATTGAAAATGAGCAACTGCTTTGCTGAGAGTTTGTCTTCCTTTTGATGAGTTTTCTAAAGTGGTTTTATGGGTTCCAAAGTTGATGTCAGTTTTATCAGTGCCCATTTTCTTCTAGACAAATTGTTTGAGTGTTAGGTTCTCCTGATAGTGTTAATTGTTCAAGGCAATTAACTAAACCAGACACAGATCTTTGAGTTTTCTAGCATCTCTAAAGAAACTCTTAATAAGACTTTTAATCTCCAGCACCTCCTGAAGGGTTCAGCTTTTGTATCACAGCTTTGCCTCAGGCCAGTATAATTTCAAATGTGCTAAAACTGTCTTCTAGCATCAGCTTACAGCTGCTGGTGATTCCAGTTACCCAGAAGTGTAAAAACAGGACTGGACCTGGGTTCCGTGCATTTGGACAAAACACAGCTGACTTTTGACACCTGCTAAGTACCGTTTCAGGCATCATTTCTGATGGCCCTGTTTCTGCTGATACCTGTTTCACAGTATTGAAAATTCACACAAAAATCTGAAATGTGTCAGGTATCTGTCTTCCTCTGTATGGCACTTCTGGTAATCCAAACAGTTTAAAAACCCACACAGATAAAGCCAGATTTCAAAATATTTCAGGATTTGCAGACTTTAATGCCTGAGAGCCTGTAATACACTTCATTGCATTATTATTTGGCAGATGTGCATTATTATTTGGGCAATTTCAAGGAGTTATGTGTTCTCCATGCCCATACTTTTATCTGCTCTATGTCCAGACGGATGGAGGAAAGCTTAGTGTTCTGTGAAAACATTAAAAAATGCAAACTTGTCTCTATTACTTTGCAATGCAATTGGCAATCTTGATTGAAATTTAAACAGAATGCTGCAGATCTGATACTGTGCATGCTGCAATTGTTTATTCACTGGTAAAATCAAATGTCATTATATACAATGTAGGCATTTGTTATTACAAACAGATTTTAACATAATGCTTTCCCTCACAGTTTTTTAGAGCTAGAAATAAAAATGCCCTGATGCCGTGACCAGGCAGTTTTGAACTGACAAATATCTTCAGAAGTTAAAATAAATGCAGCAGCATTTTTGTAGCAAGGTCATGTCTGCCCCTCTGGATGCAAATGCACAAACAATTTCAGTTCAAACTTCAGGCCAATGGGTATTTAAATGCAGTTGGAGCCCAGTCTGCATAGTTTCTTTGTGAAAAGGATGAATCAGATTTAGTGTTGTTAACTGGCTACAAGCTCAGGCTTCAAAGTGCACCACAGATGAAATATATTTTAAAAATTTAAAAAAAAAGATAATAGACATTAAATAGTCTGTATTTAAAAAACTACACTGAATGTGACAGAAAGATGTGACTGGCAATCTACTTAGGTTATCTTTTCTAGTACCAGTGTCTAATAACAAATGTTAGCATTACTGTAGCACAGAAGGCCTATCATAGAAGAATCTAGAAGAAAAATACTGTGCTTGGGATAAATTTCAGAGAACTTACTGTGTGATATCTCTGTTTAGAGAAGTCTTCATTGTGTTTTTGTCATTACTTCTGTTTAGTAATTGCGAAGGGTTTGTCTGTATTTAACTGTCACAGGGAAAGTTCATTGAAGGTGATGACATGCTATTTTCAACATATGTCTATTTTTTTTCCATACCATTCACCAATAGACTTGATAGGATGCTTTGCAGTAACTTTCATCCCCCCAGCAGGTATCTTTTCTAGAACCCCTACTTAGTGCTGAGTATAAGATGCTCCTTTTTTTAAAGTAATTGTGGAAGGGAAGAAAAATGGTAGGACATAGCCTTCACGTGCCCTGGACTATGTTTTTATCAGTGCTATGGGTGCTGCTTGGCCTGGGGAAGAGTTTTTAAAAAGTTCTGATTCACTTTCCGTTTGTGTGTCACCAGGTAGTATTTACTGTATCTGTTACTAGTAAGACTCGTGGAGAAAAATGTTATGCAAGAGTAAATCACTATCTTTGAATTGGCTAAGATAAAGGATTTGTAAGATCAAAATACTGCAGGCAATGATCAAACTGAGAGATCCATAATGCTGCTCTCATTTTATATATATATATACTATTAAATAATCCCATCTTTTCAGAGAATTTTGGCAGCTTTCAAGTTAAAATATTGATCAATGGGCATTCTGCTGCTCTCCAAAAGGTGTAAAGGCTTTCATGTCTGTGTCTTCTCTGCTCAAAGTGGCAGATCTTCGTAAAGGAGGCATGGATTAAGCATCTCCAGCGAATGATCAAGTGCTGTCTGCCACCTGATAGGAAGAAGTCAGTTGTCAGGGGGTGGGGTTACAACCCCTCTTTTTGCATTTTCCTAAATATACAGTCCTTAGGCAGTTTTTACATCTTTCAATTCCCTTAAATATTGTAGGAGACTAAACGCATACACTCTCCTCTCTTTGCAAGGAAGTACATGTACTGCCTTGCTCCCTAGCATGTCTTTTTCCTCAGAACAGCACTGTCTCCTTATGAAAAAACACTTTTCCCCAGAAGTCTCCTAACATAATGAGCTTGAATTTGGAACAGTGAGGGAATTGCGGCTTCTTGCATCTTTCCATCTGCTACTGAATGGTTCGTATGTGTTGTGGCTCTGTGTACACGCAACAGCAGGATCTGTCCAGGGAAGGCAGAGGCTGTTCCCTCTGGCCAAGAAATAGTAGTGCTATATCTTGTCTCAAAACAGATAGGAGAAAATGGTCCATATTCCCTTGGGATGCTCTTCTGTATTGGGTAACAGGTTGGAAATGGAACATTTCAATGAGGCTGTTACTCGTGTTTTACAACACTCACAGCTGCTGCAGCCGCTGCCTCTAAGGACTCCTGCAAACTCCACAGTGTGTCCTCCTTACCCCAGACTCTCTGGTCACTGCTGAATTTTACCTTAACTAGAAGTCGTTCAACACATAAATAATGGGGCCTGTAACAGCCTGTGGCTATGCAGGCTGTGTTTAGGACTAGCAGGAGCCTGCTGCAGCTAGCCTTATTTCCTCTGGTGAGAGTTAGGTCCAAGTCTGGCAGTAGAGCAGTGCTGGAATGTGGGAAGCCTTGGATTCAGGCCAAGGGGAATTAACTGAAGGTGCAGCTGAGGCTTAGCTGCTGGGTTATGCGTGTGTTCTCAGGGCGAGCCCCCTTCTGCCCTTTCACTAGAGATGTGCAGGCAGGAGGGCAAGAGTCACGATGCTGGGCCAGGCACCGGCGAGAGGGAGATTGATTTCAGCCTTGTGGGTAGAGCCTGTGGGAAGTGAAGGGGAGTGAAATCCAACCTATAGTTATAAAACCTCGAGTGGCCTGGCCTCTACTGTGGCTGGGCCTGTATTTCTGAATGGTCAGCTGGAGAGGAGGCAGGGCCAAAGCCAAATGGACTGAAGGCCTCTCTGCAGGTCCTCTGAAACACTCACCTCTCTTGGCCGGCTACACAAGATGTGTGGGCAGGCTGGGTTGTCCGTCCTCTTTCTTGCCCAATTCAAAGAGCCAGACATGCACAATTAAATAAGGGACTGCTTTAAGCTAAAAGGCCTTGATTCCACCCAAAATTGAAAACCTCTGGTTTGGGATATGATTTATATACTGAGCATGTATACAAAATTAGTATGCAAAAGGCCAATGTTCTCCAGCTCCTCAGACCTATTAGCAAATAAATCAATCCTTACTTATCAGCTGGTTTAGGAAGGGTCCCTGGCACAAAGCCAGCTTTTCCCTTCAGAGGCTGAACCTTTGTTACCGTTTTTTGCCTGCTGTGAACAGAGCTATCTCCACAGGTGGGATGGACACAGGCTTGGTCTGTAGTTGAAGATGTAACCACGGCTTACCTTTCCAATTCCTGCTGTAGCACAGCACCTTGTTTCTGTTATCTGAACAAGTCCAGCATTGATGTTCAGCTGGAAAACAGGCTATTTTCTCCCATGTCTGCTCAGTGCTACAGTATTGGCTGCCTGTAGTGTGATTAGCTCTGTGCAGAATGCTTATTTCTTTCTAAAACTTAATCTGTCTTGGGTGTTTTGTTTTGTTTTGTTTCAGCTCAATTTTCTTGTTGAGTTAACAAGAGACTCTGAGATCGTGATATGTCACTTATCAGTTTTCAGTGCAATGAAGTCTGCTGTAGCAGAATGTCTGAATGTCTTGGGTTCTTGATATTCACAATATTTTAACATTTTCAGCACCTACATACACAGCATGGCAAGTGGTAGTTGCAAACCGGCAGCCCTGAAATAAACACAAGATGTAAACCTGTGTGGTCATACCAGCCCGTGCTGCTGCGGGGTCTGGGCCCACACAGAGCCGAACTCCTGACAGCTCTCAGACGGCCTGGGGATGCTGTCGTGGGCTTGGGCGTAAAAAGAGAGCACCCATCCAGCACCAAAGAGGCCCCACGGGAGACTAGGGCGGTCCCTGGATCTCTGTTCCTGGGAAATAAAGGGTTCGTCCAATGGAGGAGAGTTTTGGGGTTGTTGCAGGTTTTTTTGGAGGCATTCGGTGACACCGGTCTGGCATGTGGGGTGGTTTGGGTTCAGCGAGAACAGAAGCCATTTGGTGAAATGGTGGGATTTGAGCCCCTGCCTTCCCGGAAGAAGGGAGCCCTGTGGGAAGGCGCTGGCAGAGGTGTGCCCGGGGCCCCGGACCTGCCCCACTCCCGCTGCCCCGGCTGTGCCCTCGCTGGCCGGGGGATGCGCGGCGGGCAGGGAGCAGCTCCCGGCGGCTGCGGGGTGCCTGGCGCTGGGCCCGCACCTCCCTGCAGGCTTGAGGGCAGCAGCAGGAGCAGCGCCGCGCCCACGCAGCGTGGCCAGAACAGCCGAGCCCCACAGGTGTCCCACTCCACGGGACCACGCGGGTCTGCTTCTGCGCCACGGAGAAGTGACAGAGCTCTGTCCTGCTATCCAACACGCCTGAGCCGGAAGAGGGATTGCCAGTCTAAGGGGCTGCACACCTCCCCAGCGGGAGGAGGAGGGGAGGCAAATAGCATCTCTCCCAGTTTTCAGGGGCTTGCAAATAAACCATGGATTTGCTGGGTGGGGGGTTTTTGTTTTGTTTTGTTTTGTTTTGTTTTTTCAATCTCATCCAGACGACAGAACAAGAAACACTTTTAAAAAGGGATGTAGATGTTTCTGTGTGTATATTTAAAAAACAACCAAAAACCAAATTAAAAAAAAACAACAACCCGAAAATCCAAACAAACTACCAAACCACCAAAAAACAAAAAAAGGGAAGACAACAAGCNCAACCCACCAAACCACCAAAAAACAAAAAAAGGGAAGACAACAAGCGTACTCACGACTTTGTCATCCCCCTTCCAGAGGCACCGCGGGCTCCAGCGACTTGTCCGACGGGTGTCCCCGAGGCCAGCCCCGCCGTCCTTGCTCGCAAGGAGAGCGCGGTGTCTGGGAGCGGGAAGGGGGATGCTGGATGCTCCCTGCCCTTCCCGGGGGAGTCCCCGCGGCGGCGGCGGCGGCCGCTGGGGGGCACCCGCGCTCCACGCGCGGCCCCGGCCGCGCTCCCGACCCCAATCCCTACCCCAATCCCGGCCCCAATCCCGGCCCCAATCCCGACCCCAATCCCGGCCCCAATCC
>VZTG01009507.1:357100-504000 GCA_013397845.1 Melanocharis versteri
AAAAAAAAAAAGCAAGTGCCCAGCTGTCTCTGACAAATCTAACGGTTGCTTTTTTGTTTGTTTTGTCAATGCTCATGCCTGATGGAGACAAGCAGACATCTCCGGCAAGAGCTCAGATAAATGGTGTCCCTGCTTCGCCGGGCGACGTGATCCTCCCTCCCCTCTTAGAGCTTTCGGGGCACTTTTGGGCGCGACTCCGCTCCTCACTCTGAGAAGTGCCTTCTCAGAGGGCTCTCGGTCGCCACTGCCGCGCTCCGTCCCCCGGTGCGGAGCTCTCCAGGCTGGGGATGGTGTTTTTCGCCCGGAAAGAGGCGAGCCCGCGAGCCGGGAGCTGAGCCCCGCCGGGGCAGCGGGCAGCACCGCTCCGGCCCTGGCCGCGCAGGGCGGCCCCGCACACGGACGCGGGGCTGGCGGTGGCCCAGGGGCGTTCTGCCAGCCCGCTGCCAAGGCGGGCTGGGGAATCGGGGCCCCGGCTGCGGGGCGACTTCTGCGTCCCCCCCGCCCTCAGCCTCCCACGTGGGGGTCGGCACAGTCCCGGCGGGGCTGAGCGGGATTTGCACAGGAGCCTGCCTCGGGAAGAGAGGCGAGAACGGGCCGGGGGGGCTGGAAACTTTCTTTCGCTTGGTGAGGAAGAAGAGGAGCGAGGCGAGCAGGAAGGCTGGGCCATTGTCCACAGAGGGTGCATTTTTGTCAGGCTGGCGTTGGTTGCTATAGTGAGGAGGGAAGGGGAGAGAGAGAGAGGAGGGAGAGGGAAAGAAAAAAATACCCGGCCCTAAACCAAACAGAGGAGCACNGTCGCACAGCCCAACAGCACACCTGATCCAGCGCCTACCCACTTGGTCACAGTGGCTTCGCACCCCGCAGAGCATCCGTGACACTGATCCTGACACGGACTGCGGGAGGCTTTGTGGGGTGTCCTTTCTTTTCTTTTCTTTCTTTCTTTTTTTTTTTTTTTTTTTTTTTTTTTTTTAAATTTTAAAACAGGGGGGAAACAANAATAATTCAAAGCAGGGGGAAAAATAACTTCTTCCGATGCAAATGAGCAGCTCTTTAATTTTAAAAGAGACTCTTATTTTGCAGCAGTGTTTTTTGTTGCCTTGCTATTGAACTTTGAAAATAGTGTGGCGGGGGAAGGCAATAATGAAGGGTCTCGAAGGCTTAAGATTTAGTTAAGTGAGTGACTCAAGATTGCACAAAGAAAGTTAGTTACTTAGTTAATTAAGAATTATTCACCTTCTGAGATCGACGCAGCAGTTTGTTCAGATGACAGTGCGAACTTGGGGCGGGGGGAGGCAGGAGGCCGGCAGGGGAGGAGGCAGGTCTCACTTGTGAGTTTTCTTTTCTTTTTTTTTTTTTTTTTTTTTTTTTTTTTTCTTTTTTTTTTTTTTTTTTTTTTTTCTTTTCCCAGGACAAGTTAAATTGCAGCTGAAGGAGAGAGGTCAGTATCTTTTCAAATCAATCTCTCTGTCTGTCTGCCTATGTCCCCATCTATTCCCTGTAAAGGGAAAAGCTCCAACTTTGTTCCTCCATCTGTTCTGTATCATCTGCAATCGACAGTTCTTTAGATTGCATGCACTTTTGCTCCCGACGAAGTGCAACTTTTAAGGTGTATAGTCACTTATCTGAAATAGGGAAAAAAGGGAAGTCGTCTTTTTCAATCTTCGAGGAGAATTGTTTTCTTTCCGTGCAACTGTTAATTCTCTCTTCCTATTTTTCTTTTTCTTTCTTTCTTTCTTTAGCTTTTTCTTCTTCTTTTCTAATTTTCGAATTGTAGTTGACAAGTTTTATTTAAAAAAAACACTTTACAAGCCACCACTTAATGCATTATTCACATTTTTTAAAAAATGCTTGAGAGAAATCACGTTAATGAAGAGAACATTTGTAGTAATTTGGTGATAATTATCAGAATCACCAAATATTCGCAAAGGCTTTAACATTACGTGTTGGAAGAAAAGCAAAACACATTACTTTAATAGTCTGTTATGCAAACTATGGACCATTCAATTACATGGCTTAATAATGCATACATGATGTGATCTTGTTATTGGGATAGGAAGGGCTGCAGTAATTCACTCCAAAGACCAAGTGTGCTCTTACATTCAGTAAAATCCATTGCCATGGATCAGGGGGCCCTGCCAAACTACATTTAAGAGAATAAAAATTAATGACTGAGAATTTGAGCGTTAAATTAACATTAATTATATGACCTGCCTGCTGGAAAGATTAAATTTCTTACGCCCTAATTAGATAACGTCTCCTCATACATCAAACAATTTCCATTTCCAGATTTCAGGATTAAAATGCAGGCTGGGGAGACCGGACTTGTTGGGTCGCCGGCACCCGGCGGCCTCACAGAGAGCTCCCGGCCCCGTCCCGCTCCTCCCGAGCCCCGGGGGCTCGCTGCGGGCTGGGATCGGGGCCGGGGAGCAGCTCTGGGTCAGCCCTTCTTTAACTTGAATTTCCCTCACCCACCGCCCCGGATGTGGTGGCGAGGCGAGGCCGGGCGGGGCGGGGGAGCGCCGCGGGTGCGCGGGTGCGGAGGGAGGGAGATGCGGGAGCGCCTCGCCCGCCGCCCGGGGATGCTGTGAGGAGCGGCCCGGGCACCCACGCCGCCCCAGGGGCTGCCCCTGCCGGCCGCCGCGAGGAGTAAGGACAGAGAGACGGGGCTATCTTCCCACCTCATGAGCGCAACTAATTTGAGTTTAATTGCTTCTCTCCAGAATAAAACCTCAGCGGTTCTCCGTCCCTCCCCCACGCAGGCACGCGGGATCCTGCCTTTTCCTGCCCGTGAGAAACCCCCTGTCCCCTGCTCCTTCACCCCTCCAGCCCCGCGGTCACCCACGCATAACCCACGGGTCACGGCCACCCCAGGCAGCAGCCCTCCCCACTCCCCCGCCTCCCTTCCCATCCCGACGGCGCCCGGGCCACGGAGCGGACGCGGGCGTGTGCGGCGGGGCCGTGCCAGCGGCGGGGCCAAGCAGCTCGGTTTCAGGGCTTCGGGTTTCAGGGTTTTAACCTCGACTTCTGCAGGGGAAAAATAAATTGGAAAAAAAAAAAAAAAAGAAAAAGAAAAAAAAGCGGGGCGGGAGCGTGGGGCGGGGGGGATGCGTGGGTGCTCACCCGCGGGGCGGAGGATGCCGGGGACAGGCGACCCTGTCGGCTCCGTCCTCCCGGCAGCATCCCCGGCCTGGCGGTGGGATGCTGGCTGTGCCTCGATGGTTCTTCGTCGTGTCTGCCTTTGTGCTGAGCCTCCAGGAAAGCTCCCGAAGAAAAGTCCAAGGAAGACAGACTAAGACAAATGTTACTACTACCCAGAGGCTGTTTTGGGAGAGCAACTGTGCAGCAGAGCTGAGGCGGCCTTTGGTAGCCTCATGGTTAAATGCAAAAGTCATAGCAACCCCCTCCCCACCTCAAAAAACTGTGAGAAAGAGGAATCATAACATCATAAAATGTTTCCTTGTTCTCACTTCATTCTACAGTACCAGATAATTGCTTTTTCAGCTCAATCGAAACTCAGTTTCTGTTACTGCAGTGTTACTGCTCCTCCATGAGCTTCAGCATTTGTCAGAAACATCCATTTCTTGTCTATTACTGTCTCGTGCCCACTTTCTGGACTGGATTGATAACCATTTATGTTTAATGCTATGTTAAGTAACAGCTTCCAGAAATGGAGTAGGTGAGGAGGCTGTGGAGGAGATAAGAGCAAATTGTCTTGGTCTTCTCCCTCATCTCCAGAAGCACCCCTCCTTCAGGTCTGAAGCCTAGGCCGTGCAGGCAGACCAATGCTAAAACAAGTCATTGTTCCCCAGGGAGTTAATCTTTCCAATAAATAACGGATACATTTTATTTTAAATTTGATGGCAAATACAGTTGGATAGACAGGGGACTAGAGGAACTGAGGGCACGAAAAGTTAGATTGTAGCGCACCAGCAGTCCGCAAACTTGAACAGCAACTTCAGCAACATATCCACACTCCAATAACAAGAACTTCCACCAGAAACAGTTGAAAAACACATGTAACAGAAGCAGACCCAGAAACCACACAAAAGAATATTGTGGCAAGCAGCTAAAAAGTAGCAGCCTGCAGAGCTCCCGCTGTTTGCCACTCTTTCCAGCTTTAGAACAACTGATTCTGTAGGTACTTACTTTCTGCCTCTGGTCAAGCTGATGTGGGTTCTCCATGTCCTCCTGTCAGCTTCAGTGACAGAGCTGAAAAGGCTGAAAAAAGTGTTGAAGAGGGCAGAAGTGACTGGGTGGTAGTGGTCTTCAACTAAAACACACCGGCATTCCTCTGGTTACCAAGTTATCACAGCAGGAGTGCAATAGCCTATTTGTTATAACAATCTAATAATTGGTCTAGAAGTTTCATATTGAGAGGAGGCTACCATTTCTTCCCTGAAAATGCAGACATGGATGTGGTGGGATGCCCCTTTCTCTCTGCTGTGGTGAGTGACAGCTCAAAGTTTAATTTTAAATACTTGCAGTCCGGCATATTTTCTCGCATTTGTGTAAATCCAGTGGTTTGAAACAAGCTCTATCACCCCCTTGCTTTGAGCGCAGGGTGGGCAGGGACCGTGACTCAGGCACTGCTACAGGTGACGTGACAGTGGCACTTCTGCAGCTATGCTTGACTGTCTGGGGGTGCCGACACCAGTTGGAAGAGCAGGGATTTCTCTGCTGCTCCCACACACAGCCCGTGAAAGGCAATCAGTCTTCGTAGGGAACAGCTCAAATAATTCATGTGCCATAATAATTGTATATTCCCACTAAAGTGACACTGAACAGCCGATCCTTCAACAGAAAAGATTTGACCGTCACCCTAGATGATTGCCAAAGTGTTACATTTCCAAAAAAAAAATCCCTAAACCCCCACAATGATATGCAAGTACAGAAAAATTAGTGATGATAACTGAGCCTAGAGCTCCGTAGCTGAAATGGGAGTCTCTCTGCACGTGAGCTGGGTGGCAGAAATGAGCCTGGATCCCTTCCCTTTGCCTGCTAGGCCCTTCATACCATGGAGACTGGGTCGTACATCTCCCCCTCCTCCACTTTCTGCTGTGCAAACATATGGTTGGTGTTTCCTCAGTGGGGAGCCCCCAGCTGAGAGTGCACCTGTGGTACAGTCAACAGTAAACAGGACTAAAGAGAGTTAGCCTACTTATGTGCACTGAGAGAGGTGAGTTTATCCACTTTTATTTACTGCTGCACTACCGGACTGCGCTTCAGCATAAATTGGTTCAAGGTGCCTTGTTTCAGCAGTCGTACAGAGAACTGGCTTCTTAGTTATTCTGTAACTCAAAGGTGTGCAAAATCACTGCCTAACTGGGAATAAAATTATCATAAGCACAATTATGCCTGTGCTGAAAGGACAAGGTCAGAAGAGAGAATCCAGAATGTCAACAAGACTAGTTCATGATGGATTGTCCCAGACAAAGCTGTCCGATGTTATATATCACAAAAAGTTAAAAGATGATGTAATTTATATGTTAGACTCATTGTCAATTCACACCCAAACCCGAGGAATGGCAAAATCCATTGTCATACTTTTGGCCATATGGAACATTTTGGGATGTGTGGTAAGGGTGGTTGGCAATGCAGAATTTTTATCTTTGGCGTGTCAGTAAAGCATTTTGTGAGCTGACAGTAGCTTCTGTGTTTGGCACCAGTAATCCTGGGGGACCCTGTGTCAGTGTGTTTTCCCTGCCATGGCTTCACAACAACTTGCTCTCTGCTCAAAATAAATGATCTTCATGCAGCCAAAAGGGTTTCTGATTTAGTCCTTTTCTTCCAGAGTTCTGGCACTGCTGGTTCAAACCTTTTGGGATGGTGAACCATGGTTAGATTGGACTACTCAAGGGCAATTCGGTGGTGTAGTGACTTCTACCAGCTCTCTCAAATTTCTTGCAGGGCTTCTTGTACTCCTCCCTGATTATTTCCTTTCTTCATTTTTCTTATAGTCATTTTTTACACTATACCAACATATTTATCCAGTAACTATTCAGATAAGTCTGGCCAAGTTCCAGGGCTCACACACTATTTTGAAAGAGGTCTATATTCGTGGCTGATGACAAAAAAAATAAAGGTATTAATTAAAAAAATCTGCCTGCTTTGGTTTTAAGGGTAGGAAATGAAGACCTCACCCTTTTCTTTGCCTCCCATCTGAACGCATCCTGGTCATTACAGGTGGGAATGGGAGAGCTGCCCCTTTTTGTAGTTGTATGATACCTCCAGTTAAAAATTTTTGGTTATAATGTTCCTAGATTGCATCAACAAGGCCCAGATTTTCCATTGTCACACAGTGCTTTGGGAATGAGGACAAAAATCTTCATCTTGTAGATTTTAATCTACAGTGGGGCAAAGAAAAAAGTCCAGGGAGAGGGGAACAGATTGAGAGGGACTGGCTTCAGATGCAGTACATGGCATAACAGAACTAGCTCTTCCAGACACAGCTGAGATCATCCAGCTGGAGGCTACATGTCCTGTAGGCATGCTGAAGGTGGAAACTGGGGCCATTTGGAAATTACATGCCCCCACATTCTAAGTGCATGGTTGACACAATGAGTATGAATGGTCGTTCCTCTTTTCTAGGAGCGTACAGTCCCGGGCCTTTCAATGGACTGTATTGGTCTTCTCAGGTTAGCCTGCAAAAGACAAGACCATAGACACTGCTTCTTGATTTGAACGTAATTTGTAGATAACGTATTATATCCATAAATAAAAAGGCACATCCTACATCTAGGTCTGGTGTGATGTGGTAAAAGCAAAAGTCAAACAGCTTAGGACACTCACAAGCCCTCGTCCCTCCCTTGTGTTTGCTGAAGGCACAGTAAAGGGACTCGCAATGCTCTTCAGGCTAGATACCTAGAAGGGGTCTGAAACTCAGGGTTGCAATACCTAATTTTTAGATACCTGGCTTTCCAAGGGAATTCTCAGTCTGGAAGTGCACTCCAGGTTATCGCAATTACGATCCTGACAAGCGGGCACCTTGGAAAGGGCATGCTGGCTGGCCTGAGCCTGCTGATAGGACATGGCAAGCAGAGACAGTCGCTCGCCTCTTACCAGGAATTGCTCTCCTCTCTTCCCCGAGTAGCTCTGGAGAGCAGGATGCAGGCAGCAAGGGTGATGATAATGTTGCCTAACTTCAGACGTCTGCAGTGCAGGGGCCACTGGCAGCCAAGGGGAGGCACAGCTCATCTGCTGTGCTTCTGTGTCTGCTCTGGGAGGAAGTGCAGTGCCTAGGGTAACTCACGCAGATACAGCTGACTATGCCACGGATGCTAAAGTCAAGCAAAATTAATGTGACACCCTAGTTAAAAAGCTGGGCATTTCCAGTGATAAATAACAAGCTTTGAGGATGTAAATTTTGAGCATGTTTGTCTCCAGGGATGAATCAGCGCCCAGCCATGTGTATCTAGAAAGTTGAGCCAGTGTAGTTTTCCTTCATATCTGGTGCTGTTGATGTAAAAGATCAGAGCTCCTATTTGTGTTTTTATTGTGTTTCAGCATTTGAATCAGTGTTGGTAGCAACCTTAGGCTGCACTTTCAAAAAGCTTGAATCAGAAAGTGAGTCCAGGTTTTTTTGAGTAATGTTTTTGAATTCAAGCACCAGTGCGAAGTGGCAGTTTTCTAAGGGTTCATCTTCGGTGAGGCAGGAGGAAAATACCTCTCTTGCTATTAAGTGGTTTGAATGGGATCTTGCAAAATATCTACTGAAAGACAGTGTTCACATGATTGGGATAGTTGGAAGGGATTTTGATGAGTGGTAAATGAAGGAATATGTGTGCATACACGTAGGAATATATGTCTCCTACACCTGAGATATTTTTCTCTATTAGTTATGGGTGAGATGTCTTTTCTGCTTGACACTGCTGTCACTTCAGAACATTTTTGGGCAATGGGTCTGTGAGGCATACAGATAAAAAACCCCCCAAAACCCTTTACAGCTAAATTAAGCGTTGGCATCTCTCTCAGGACTTTATTGCAATTTTTTTTCCTCCTTAAATCTCCTACTCTTGGGTTTACGTAATTAAATGACAATCTCAGCTCTTGTGAAAAATAATAAATATGGTTTCTATACATCATGATTCTAGAGGGATCTTTTAAAAAGTGATTTGAAAGTACCCTGAATGTGCAGCAACCAACAGAGAAATAAAATGAAAACCACATTTATTATTAGGAAAAATCTTGAAACTTTTAACCATACTTGTCATTTTTAAAGTTGACTTAGGATTTAGATTAGACATTAAGAACAGCTTTCTAACTTTCAGTTGGGAAGCACAAGAATAGATTGCCTAGAGTGACAGTGGGAGGATTTTGAAAATAGATTGGACAAATGTCTGCAGGGCATGGTTTAGCTGCAGTCGATCCAGCCCAGTGCCAAGGGATGCACAAGTGACCTCTAATTCTTCTGAGCTGCAGCCCGTTGCGGTCCCTCAGCTCTGGCAGTGCCCCTCTGCTGGCACTGGCACCGGAGCCCGGCTGGGTTACGCCGAGGTGCCGTGGTTGGCAGGTGCAGGTGGACAGACCCTGTCCTTCCCAGGACGTGTGCGGAGCTGGGGAGTGCCGGTGCTCCTGGGAGGGCTGTCACGGCTGGGATTCACCTCTCGCCCCGCCTGACCTTTCTGCTTGGCTTCTCCGAGCATATTTTTGGTTATAAGCAGTTCCTCTGGGCAGCCAGGAGCGAGGCAGGGAGTCACCTTCTCTGCAAATGTTATACATGAATAAACACCTTCCTAGGCTTACTTAACCCCAGTCCACCATGTGTCTGGTTCCCTGCTGACACACCATTAGCATCTGAAGCATCTATATTTCCTGAATCGCAACAGAGATAACTTATCATTCTCCAGCTGCTTATCTCAGACCTGCCCTGTGCATCTGGTGGAAAGATTTCCCCATTAGCACATAACAACAGGTGCCTGATACTCACTTTGAAATGTTCCCCCTTTTAAAAATAAGAAGGTTTGGGATTCTCGCCTTCTAGTTTTTCTATATTTTTTCCATCTCTATGCCCATGGAGGCCAGTTTATTATCGGACCGCTGTCCCATATCTTGCTGACAGTGCTATCAGCTCCACACAAATACGTCCCAGGAAGTTCTGGATATGTTAGCATCATCATTGCACTGCAGTGGCAAAAGTCAGTGTGCCATTTAAAAAGGGGTTAGGTACATATTCAGGAAACTCTTCTGGAAGCCACAGGAATATAGAAGTAGAGGAACAAGCATCCACTTACTTGCCATTTTCGTATCTGTTTTTTCTCTCAAGTAATCCCGGGGGTATCAGGTCAGCACATCTAGTGCTATGCATAGGTTTACTTTCTGGGAAAAGGGTCAGCAGAGGCAGAAGTGCCCACAGCAGCCAGTGTGATGGAGGGTGGGACTGTAAAGGGGCATGCCCAGGAGACATCCCTGCATAGCCCCTCTTCCACGGAGTTTCCCCCTGCTTCCCAGCACAGCCAAATGTGGCATCTCTGGAAGCAGCTTTTTCAGTGAGCTCTTCAGCATCTCCCCTTGTAAATGTAGTAGACAGGGGTGTGCTTCTTCTCCCCACTGCAGTCCTGGAGTGCTTGGGGCTGCGCACAGGTGTGCTCGCTGATGCACACATCCCTGTGGAGCCTGGCCCCAAAAGGGTCTGACCCCTCTCAGGCATTGCTCATGTAAGCTGCTGCCTCAGCCATAGTTTCCTGTACTTTACTGGGACTTGTTAGGGTTGCTGCTGGTTTAGAAATGTTACAGGTCTTTTTTTTTATCATGGCTTTAGGTAAGAAAATAGACATGATGCAAGAAAAGGAGAAGATCAGGGCAAGAAGCTGAACTCTCTTCGTACTGTACTGAGTACTGCTTCCCCTAAATCACTTGTTTTGTCATGCAGTGAAATCTTATCCAAAGCACTGGAAAGGAGCACATAACTAACCACAGAGTTGAGGTTCTTTGTCTGGAATATAATCGTAAGAGATACGAGGAGCGTGATAGACGCACTGGTGCTATCACCTATAGATATGTTCCTTGATGCTTTTCATCATGAAATTCTGCTTCCTCTTGCTTATATAGTTGTGCCATCTGTCTTGATTTGAGTGTTTCAGTGCTTGATGTTTTCATCCAGATCAACATCCAGGAGACAAGTGGAAATATAAGCAGCCTATATTTCATTTTAAAAGAAAAGCTTCTTGAGTTTGCAAAGTTGCAAAGTTTGCAAGGGGAGCCTTGCAAATGCACTGAGAACGCTAAAGCACCTCAACAACAAGGTGTCTGCTTTTACTGGTGTTTAAAAAAAAACAACCAAACAACTCACTTTTACAGCTAATCTATGAGGCTTTTTGTGCATGGCCTAATTTGTACTTTCTTAATGCTCAGGACTGGCAGTATTGTTTATAGCTCTGTCAAACTTTTAAAAATTAAAGAGCTTTTTTTGGCTAGCCTCTGACTCAAGGCAAACTATCCTGCAAGCAGCCAGTTTCACGGTTCCATGGTTTCAGAGAATGAAATTAAGGGAAACGAATACACTTGGACATCCTAAAAAATGGTCTACTATTATTTCATTGTGAAAGTCTAGCACAACAGGATTTGGTACAGAAGTGCAGAATTTTGCAGTGCCTTTAACCAAACTCTGATTTTTCTGAAAATATGAGTTTACAGCTGGATGTTTAACCTGGGCCAGACACAGTCCTTGCAGGCTCTACGTACCTTCAGCAGACTTCAGCTTCTCCCCTCATCTGGTCATGACCAGGCTGTGGATGGAGAAAGAGAACTCAAATGAGCGGGTTGGAGGAGGTCTTCTCTGCAACCCTTGTTTGTGATGACTTTATATTTCTGTGTTTCTGGGTAGGGGAATTGTCAGTAAGGGTCGCTCTCTTGTGATCTTATGTGTTTCATCTTTTGGGAGGAGGCAGGAGTATTGAGAGGGGGAGAACTACCGGAAGTGTGGAAAGACGGTGGGAGAATGGGGGTTCAGACAAGGGAAAAGAGGAGGAAGGTGGAAGATCAGGATGAATTTAAGAGGATGAGGGAAACATCAGGGCCCAAAGTAGGACAGAATATGATGCTGAAGGGGGATTGAGGGAACGAGGCCAAGGGGCTTGTAGCTCCCTAAGGGATCCGCAGCAGGATCCAACAGTGCCACCTCTCTGCATTTGTGTCCTGACTTGCAAGTAGCAGTGGATGCAATAGTCTTGAACATGCTCCCATACACCCATGCTCTAATACACCTCTGGTGAGCAGCACTTCAAAGATAGCAGCCTTTTACTGCCATTATTTCAAGCAACAAATGATGTCACAGACTTAATTATGAGTGGAGGACTTAATTCTCCTACCCAGTGATACATTTATTTTAAAACAAGTCATAAAGTTTTCCTCCTCCTGAACTCCATCTGTTTGAGGGGTATGAAGGTTGAATAACTGAGCCTTCAAAAGTTACAGAACGTCAGAATTAAGTTTCTTCTCTTGTGTATCTAAATTAAAATGTGCTTGTGTGATTACATATGTGGTCCCAGTGGACTAAGACTGGACATCCAAAGTGGAGTGACCTCTTGAGAGGAATTGATAAAATGACCAAATTATTTTTAGGTTTTAATTGTATATGGCAATGATAGATAATAACTAGACACCACGTGTGTATTATTTTTATTCCAAAGCCTCCCTTATAATGTGGGTGGAACACTACTAGCCCTCACCAGGGTAGGAAATCTCACCTGTTATTTGCTGGAACACAAGCTCATTTTACTCAGTCTTCTGGCTGAAAGTGAAAGAAACCATCACCTTTTAATTTGTTGGGGAGAATAGAGAACAGCATTGTGCAATGAGTTACCCTCATCGGGTATCCCAAACTTCTGAAGTATAGATGAGCCACGGACACTGGCTAATGCAGTATTGCTCCCTGTCATGATGGCTGGTGCTCACCCTGACGTTCCTGGTCCTCCAAGACATGAGGCTGCTGGAATAGGATGGAGAAGTTTCTGATGGTCCATCTTGTCCATGAGAAAGGGCAAGGGGCAGCTGCAAGAGCCTCAGCCAGGGCCCTGGTTTGATGGCTGTTTGTCTCCTCCTTCTCATCCACTTTTCAATCAAGCTCCAAAACGACAATTTGAGGTCAGCAGAGTGAAGGTAAGTCATGGGAACACAGGTTTATTATTTTACTGGACTTATAAGCTTAATATTTTCCAGTGAGGGCACAGCAAAGACCGAAGTCTTGGTTGCACACTGAATATTCAACACTGTTCTGCATTTACTAATTTTTAAGTAGAGACGAGCCATTCCTGTGCCGAGGCAAATTAGGTTTGTCAGTTCATTCACACTTTAAAAACAATCTTATAAATCTGCATTCTCTCCATCCTACCTATATCTCCTCTGTCTCCAACACTGCACAGCATAAGCCCCAGGTTACCTGGGTGCCTGCAGTACATGCAGAACACACGGCGATGTGTTCAATTTTAATGAAGAGCATTTCCAAAATTAATTACCTAGAAAGAAATATTAAATGACTTTTCTGTAGAATACAGGAAGAAGAATTATTGCAGAGGAGTGAATGAAGGCTGTTATGAATGTTGCCGTTGTGCTCTGGGGTGCAGCCTCCACATACCCTCCCCAGCCCCCTCCCCGAATGGAAATGTAATAGCAATGAGAGCTGATCTGCTCTCAAGGTTTAGATACGGGCCTGATTTCCAGCAGGTGGGTGATGCTGGTGATCTGATGTGCCCTGAATTAAGCACGTCTTTAAGGCTTTTTTCTTTTTTTTTTCTTTCTGAATAGAGACTTCCAGTTCTGTTATACTGAGGCTGGCAGTGACTTCAATTAACTCTGGATGTGACTGCAGGACCTGCACCTCCCCAGCTCCCTGGCCCCATGCTTCCTATCAGGCTTTGCCAAACTGCTGCAAACAAGTTTATTATCTTTTGCCCTGATGTTTTGTATATCAGATAGGGTGGGGATTCTATGTGTGAGTCTAAAAAAAAAAAAAAAGAAAGAAAGAAAAAAAGAAAGAAATGACAAGAAAAATTGAAAGCTGGATGCTGACAGGTGTAGGTGGGCTTAGATAACAAGGATTATATTGCAAAATCTAATATGAAGATGGGTTATATCTAGCCCTTGCCAAAATTAAAAAAAGGAAATCTGATCAGCATGGTAGGCAGCTGAGTTTGACCCAAAGACTTATGGAATAGAGTGTCATTTGCATCCCCCTTCTGCAGTCTCAAAGAGGTAATAAATAGTGCAATAGAAAAGAAGCGGCAGTGGAATGTTAATTTTAAAACTTTTTATATTAATCTCCCCTCAAAAGGAATAAAATAAGAAACTGAAGGTAAACAGTTCTTTTTATTATACAAAAAACATATAAAATAAGCTATAAAATTTATGTTTTTATGTTTATGTGTTTATACTTCTTTGATGACAGTAAAAAACATGAGAATGAAGAAGCGACCTTCATTTTTTTTCTACTGTGCATTTCATATGCATCTTTTTTTCCTAAGGTATCCCAGTGTCAGAAGTCCCTTGCAATATACATGATCCAGGGATTTACTGTGATACACAGTTTTACCAGATAACAGAGTATTTAGGAGACTGTATGAGCAGTAAATGGAACCTAAGTATTATATTATGTAGTAGAAGTTAAAAATAAGACAGTCTGTCTCCTTCTGGCTGTGGTGTTTGCCTTCCCAGCAAAATGCCTGGCTAACTTTGTGCCTGCCACACAGACCACAGGGAGCAGTGGCTGTCTGGACTGGCCGTGCTGTGCTGGCTCCCTCTTCCCTGGCACCCGGCATGGCCATCACGGACAGGGGTTTAGAAGGGTTTGGCCAACGTCCTGGGACAGGTGTTTTAAAAGAATTTGACTTTAGTGTATATATCTCACTCAGGGGCTGGATTTTCCAAAGAGCTTTGCTACTGGCTTCTGGGCTGCTTGGAAATGCAGGTGTTTCCTTTGGGTGCCTATGCTGGAACAGACAGAGGCAGGCCTACGGAGAGCGGCAGTCCATGAAGAGATCTCTGTCCCGAGGGAACGCTTCCAAAACAGCAGTCCCAGCCACGATGGTAGACACATGAATGGTGCTGTGTGTCCTGCTGGCTGAGCCTCCTTTGGGCACCACTCAGAAATGCCAGAGGTCGTCAGAAAGAAGCAGAGCACTCAAAATACATTTAGGGTGGAAGACTCACCCTGAGTGAAGGTCACAGGACTTTTGCTGCTAATTTGAAGGAAGGTGAGGCTTCTTCTGATGAAGAGTCAACGCTTTGAATAAATCTTTGAGTGAAGCCTAGTGTGTCTGCAGCTACAAGCTAGTTCTTCTGTCTACATACCGTACTTGTGATCGTACATAAAATGATGAAGAAAGGGTGTTTGTAAGGACACTTGTAGGCTGTACAGTGCTGTGCTGAAGCTTTTATTACATTGATTCAAATACTTTCTGCAGTTTATGTAAAGTAATCTTTCTGTATCTCATGGAATTTGCATCCTGGGAGTGATTGATACCCTGAGTGGGATGAAGCCGACTTCTATTCCCCACCACACAGGTGTGTGATGAATCCTGGTTTGAGGTGTGCTATTATTTACTGCCAAGGTTATTTCATAAATTCAGTTTCACACTTCTAATTCAGACTTGCGTGCTTTCTGTGAGGAGGGCTCTTATTAAGTCATCATTTCCTGAGCAAACTAAACCAAACTAAAGGACACCAGTAACGGATTGGTTTTATTCCCCTCCATAAATGTGTGAAGTATTGTTTTATTATGCATTAGAAGTGTTATTAGGTGTGATGGCATCTTTGGACCATGTCAGTGGACAAGTGCCACTTTTCATTACTAGCTTTAAACTGTGTGTGGATCACTTTTAGTTTTCTAGGTGATTTGTTAATGGGATTGCAAAAACTAACACAGAAACTGGGAAGTGGAAAACCAAATATGTAAAACTGCCACAGAGATTAGTATTAATTTTCAGACTATCTGAATATTGGTATATGTATATAACTTGCCATTAAAAAGCCAACAGACTCATGAAGCAATTATTTTCCGCTTTAGGAACAGGGAAACAGCAAAGCTTCTTGGAGAAGAATGCACTTGGAGAGCATACACTGTTGCTGCTGGCTATTCAACAGCAACCACAGGATCATCTGTCTTTGCTTTACCACCAAAAAAGTATTTGTGGTTGGCCGGGTAGTTGGAGAATTCAGCTTTTATAAACCCTTCCAAGAACAAAAACAGGGCAGAACTTTTGGAACAGGAAGGAGGTCTGGTCTTTTTTTAGCCTAGAAGCAGGTTCTAGAGGATGAGAACACACTTGTGGGGTAGGCTCAGTCATGAAACAACTCTTTTTTCATGCTCTCTCAAGCTCAGCTTGGAATAGCCTGCCTACTTATTTGTTCTTGATTGATTTGGAGTATTTCAGGCATCTACAGAATAGAATCATCCCTATCTTTTTGTTCTCTGAGGTATAAATTTTACAGTATAGTATTCTTTTTTCTTTTAGACCTCTATTTAGAGCACTCAGAGTGTTTTGTGCCCTGAATCTGTGATCTGCAAAAACTTCATTCCTGTATTCCTGTTCCTCATGTGGCTGTGTCTCTGTCTCTGCCTACATGTGAGGCAGAAGGGCAACTACACGGCTCCAGCTGTGCCATGTGGGCCAAGCAGGCACTGCATAGGCTGGATGCTCAACACAGGAATAGACATGAAGTTTATAGGTGCTTTTGTCCTTCTGCTAAGTCTGGTCTCATGCAGCACTGTTCACACCTTGCTAAGTTCTTCTGGGGACAGTGACTTCCAGGTGTATCCTCTCCACAAAGTTTATTTGGATGCTTAAGGCTGTTCCTTAAATCCTTGTCCGAAAATTTTCCGTGAAAAAAATTAGTCCACTATTTTAAAAGACAAGACCAATTAAAATTTCAGCTGATTTTCTCACTCTTTCTCTTTTCCTGAATACTGCTTCAGACGTGCATCCCTTTGAATGCGTCTCATCTGTTTTCCATACTACATTCCCACTGTTTCCCTTCTGCACAAATACAGGAAATGTGATTTCCAACAGCAGTGGCTCACTAGGCATCTCTTATCCATAGTCACTGTGTGAGTAACCTTTGTTAAGAGTTTCTTCCTTGGTGATGGGGATAGAGCAGGCAAAGTAGGGACTTGGCTGGTGCTGAGTGTGTAGAGCACTGGCCCCTGCTGAACAGAACTGGTGGCAAGTTATGGGAAACTAGGAAGCCACCGAGAAGGGAAAGATCTAAGCAGGAACTGATGGGGTCACCCCTGCCCTTTGCATTGAGAATCAAAAATAGACTTCTAAAATTACTTTGTCATGGTCCTCTAGACCTGTATAATTAGCTTTCCAGCTGATGTGTGAACCATATTTTCTCTTGGCTTTTACTTTTGAAAGTTATTATCTGATGGTGCGCACATCTTACTTTAGTTTCCACCTTCTTGAGAAGGAATCTACCAGTGTCTGACTGCCCATTTGTCCTGATGACAGGGAATTTGGCACAGCTCTCCAAAATAATCTTTGCAGCACAGAAGTCTGAAGTGTGGAAGTGATTGCGGTGTGAGTCCAAACCAGCTTTTATTACAATAAATTATCATGTTCTATGTAAGTAAGTAGTTTATTTTTCTTCTGGTTTGATGCAGACCTTCAACAGTTCTTTCACATCTGTCTTCAGAAAGGATAATTTGTATGGGCAGTGAAGTAAGAAGTGGGCTCAGACAGAGACGTGAATTTTCTGTACAGGTAGTAGGAATCCACATGGAAAAATTAGTGCAAAGACCACTCATTCTGAAGATGTGAACATAGCTAATTTGCTGTCTATTTTACCCCTTTTAAAGTGAGAATATGTGTGGCACTTGATTAGAATGAACGCTTGGCATTGCTGTCAGAGTAAATCCATATACTTCCTTTGTATTAGATCACTGTTTTATTTCAAGAGTTACATGCATACAGGATGACAGCAAGCTGATTTTCCAAATTGCTCTGCTTTGTCACTGTTAACTCCTGGCACTAGGCCATCTAGATACTCTGTTCCTGAGGTGTGCTCTGCCAGTTCCAGAGCTGTCCCTCCAACTATATCACCTTTCCGAAGGTCACTTGTGCTTCTACAGTAAGTGCTACATTAAATATTTTCTTCTTCTTTTTTTTTTCCTTTTTCATAGATAATGTTTTTGTAGCACTAAAGAACATCCTCTCTCACAAAATAGTCCTCTATTGAGAAACAATAGAAAATAACCTATCAAAGCATGGGGGTAATCATTGCCTCTAATTCCTTGACTCCTGTGAATATTGTCTACCACAAGGATCCTATTTAAACAAACGGAATTTTGAATAAAATACTTCTCAGAATTTTTTTGTTTTCAATATTACCTGTCTGGCATACCAGGAATCACCTACCAGGGTAAATATTTTCCAAGCAACAGAGAGGAAGGATTAGAAATGCTGAGGAGGCAGAAGTACCGAGGAGGGGAAAAAATTTGCTTTCTGTTTTGCTGATAATTTCTTGGCTGCCAATTTCCACATAGAGCTGCAGATGTTACATGGGAGTGGAAACTTTCAGACAGTGTCACACAACTCTTGAGATTCACTGCCACTGAAAATATAATTAGAGATCTGGTTATCCAGCTAGAGGTCAGAAAACCAGAGTTAATTGCTAACCTGTTTATCCTACTCAAGGGATAAAGCACATAAATACAGTTAGAAGCTGCTTAAAGCCTAAGAGACCTCTGCTGAGATGCTGCTGCAGGCTTAAGGTAGCAGTTTGGAAAGTGCCTGAGGGAATGAAAAATGTGGGATAGCGCACAGGCCCCAGCACCCTGCCCATGCTGGTGCATCCAGCCCTGCACCAGCAGCCTGTGGAGCTCCTGCTGAGCCCACAGCCCCATCCACCGAGTCTCCCTCATCCCTCCTCCCCCACCGGCCCAGGCACGGTCCCTCTATTATCCAACATGGAAGGGTAGATATATCCTAAGTGACTTAAGAGGGGAAGGTCCTTTAGAAAACCAGACTTAGGTACTCTTGAAAAAGGTGCCTCAGACTTTTGTTTAAGCAGCTGGGGTTTACAAGCCCAGTGCTCCAAAGCCTTACTTGTGTGAATAGTCCTTGCCCTTCAGCCCAGCGTGGCTGAAATTAATGCCTCTTCACATGCCCCTTTCATGCTTAAATGGCAGGAGCCACAAGTCACTTGTTTCCTGTCTTTTCACCACCTGATTTCTTACATTTAACTCCCCCCCATCTATCTATTCTGAGCAGGCAGCGAAATCCCTTATGCCTGTACAATGCAATCCACTTCCAAATGGAAGATTTTTTGTTACCCCTCCTTCCTATTAAAGTAACTCTTGTGCATAAAAAAGACTTTGGTTATCAAGCCTGCATAATGCAGCCAAAACTGAACAGGACTTCCATGGGGCTGGAGAAAATCCCTCCACCACTCCCTAAGGGCTATGTTCTTCCCGAGTATCTTTTCTCTCCTCAGGAATACTTCTGGCCTACAGCACCCTAAGAAGACGGAAGAATTATTTTTATATCAGGGAAATACCCATTTTATTTTTATTCTACTCATACTGGAAAAAACCTACGTTTCTTGAATCAACATTTTCAGAAACTTTTTCCTCTAGTGAACATTGAGCACAATATTCCTCTCCCTTCATTTTCACCACGGAAAAGCCAGCAGCCTGGTTCAAGACACTTGCCTGGGCTCCATCAGAAGTTATAAGGTGTTCTTGGAGGGAAGTGCTCTCTCTCCTGGGAGAGGTGTTTAGGAGAAGGGAGCTCCCAGCACTCTGCTGCACGGCAGACAGCAGGGCAGCTGCTAAGGTGAGTCTCACAAAAACCACGAGGATTAGGAGCAATTGTAAATCAGGAAGGTTTTGCTGGCTTAAAGGGTGGCCCTCAGCTGGGGCGGTGCTTCTGCCCCTGCATTCAGGATAATATTTAGGTATATGACAAAATTATAAATACATGGTCACCGATGCCAAAGAAGATTCAGAATGTGCTTTGGCTCTGCCCTCTTACTGGCATGCCCACCCTAATACACCATCAGAGAGAGTATTAGTGCCTGTTGCTTAATACAAACATGATGGAGTCGTTGATTCATATTATTCAATAAGAACATGACTGACTGTTCTGCATTGTCTGTTTGCGTCTTAGGAGTAGTAAAATGAATCCATTAACTTATTAACTTTTATTTTGAAATCTTTCATGGAACTGTCATGTTATTTTGATTTGAGTAAGCGATTCATCTTTTTTAACAACTATTTTTTTGGTCCAGGGAGACTCATGTACTTCTGTTAATAGGTCAGAATTATGAGATGTATCGCTCACGTTCAGACTCTTTTTGTAGTGTATAGCTTATTAATAATAGATTTGAATATCAAAAATAATGATATGCTGTTTCAGCATTTAATTTTGGGGAAACATTCAGACGATTTCCCCCTTGTACTGGCACAGTCAGTGATGAAGATAGAGGGAGACGAACTGTACTGTAGGTGGGAGCAGAGACACTGCAGCAGCTAATGTGAGGTTGAGCTTTAAATTTTTATGACAATTCATAAACTATTTTTCTAGTCAAGACTCTGGCTAATCGCAGCCTTTCCCTGACAATTTCCTTGTTCTGATTCTCATGGATTTAATAGTGTTCGTGGGGGGTGAGCCGGGTGAGATAGCTTGCTCTTGTAAGCTGCTTAGGCTTGTGTACATTTTTCTTCAGGAATGTCATGTCTTCAGCAAGCTGTTTGCAGGCGACTGATTCCTCTCCTCTTAATTCTTGTCTGTCTAATGGTTTTACTAGTAGAGGGTGGACATGTGAATTCAAAGTGATGGCTCAGAAGCCTTTATTCTTGGCAAAATTCTACTGGGTTGTTATCTTTTACATCTGGTATCTCTCCGTGCCTCTTCTCTCATCTCTTTTCCACCCCCAGCTCCATCTCCTTGGGGTCCTCTCTAATGCTTGCCATAGCCTCCTTTTCAGTTTTACTCTGTGGGCACTGACAGAACTCTTCTCATCTCCCATCTTGACTAATGGCATCTTTTCCTTTGTACATCCACATAGCAACTCTCAACACTCAGCACTTCCTCACCTTGCCCTCCACCTAACTCTCCCACCCCTCAGGGAGAAGGAGAAGACACCACAAATACAATTTTTCTAGTCCGAGACTTTAATTTCCTCAGCTCTGATCTCACCAGCAATAGCTCTTACACTGCAGGTGAGGACTCCTTTTCTAACCCTTTTCACTGGTGGGGAGCTACTGGCAGCCTCCTAAGTCACTGCTCTTCTCTTTGAAGGGCAGAAAGGACCTTCCTCCTCTCCACTAGAGCAGGGTTGGGTGACGCAAGGGCTTGTCCACTGTTAGACAGTTCCTTGGATCTTTTTTGGCTCAACTTCTCCACTTCCAGCTCTGCATTATCCTGGTAATGGTGCCCTGTGTGATGGTGGTTTGGTGTTGTACCCACAGGGTTTGACGTTGTTTTCCATACAACGTGCCAGGAAGATGGACAAGATGGTGGAGCAGAACACGATTTTATAATGAGAATAGATTTTCCCCCCCGTGTGGTGAGAGTGACCTCTGCCTTTGGCCACGTATCCCAGTTATCCCTGTTAGGATCATCATTCTGACTGGTCTTTCACATAGTGTTCCTCCCTTTCACCTCACTCCTTGAATCTCTCTGCCAAAACCCCACTCTCCACCTTAGTGAATGCAACCCTCCTCTCCTCAGTAAGACACAGAGCAGCTCCCATATCCTCCTGATTGCTGTTGTGCCTTACTTTAGCAGCTCCTGGTTGCCAGTGTCAGCAGTAGGATGGTCCTGCCTCTGTGCATGGGCTGTCCTTTCCGAGGCAGCTGCTTCAGCCACTGCCACCTCACCTCCACAATTCTCAACACTACTTCAGCCGAAAAGCCTGCAAAAATTGCCACCTGCTTACAGCTAGGGCTTTAAAATCGTTAAAAATCTCTTTTCTTTGGATGTGCCTTTAAAAGACGCTTGGATATATCCCTGGCTAACTCTAGCCTCCAGAGGGGTCTCTCTAACCCCAGCTCCTGCTGCACTTCCCTACATCATTCTCCCTGCCATCATTCAGGCTGCTTTGTTGCACCTTTTAGCTGCAACCTGCAGGAAACGGGTGCTTTTCCTCTCCACACTGGTGGACACATTGGTGCCCTTCAATTACTTTATTCCAGTGAACACGGACAGAGGTGATTCACAGCTTGGCATCGGAAGGGAGCATGCTCCCACTGGCTCCTCCCAGTCACCTGCTCCCCAGGGGTTAGGATGCACCTCCTCTTCAGCCCCCTCTGTCACAGGGGCATTCAGTGGTAGGAGATGGACTGGGACAAATCCCTCTTATAATGCTGCAGAGTGGCACTGCTGGGGTGTGTCTGCCAGTCCTCCCTCCTCCCACAGTGCCGAGAAGAGCAGCCTCGTGGAGGAACAGCCCATTTACCCCAGGACACTGGCACTGGCAGCTGTCGAACTTGCACAGCCAAATAATTGTGTCCCCAGTGCACACCTTGGACTCCAGTGTGCCCACTTTGTTGGAAGGCATCTGCAGGTTCAAATATCTGCCAGCTGGAGCAAAGGACTTTGGCATGGAGAAGAGTTTAGTTCGAGCAAAATGCTTTAGCGAAGGGACTTCTAGTGAATTTATGCTTTTAGTAAATTTAAGCTCCCACCATGGAGCTTCAGGTTTGACTGCTGTGTCAACTACACAGCATAAAACACACAAGAACAAAAACTTGATGTATGTATAAAGCCCATATAATAAATGCTGCTGGCCCTGAGGTAACAAAGTGAAATTAAAGGCAGAGCAGAACTTGTCCTTACAGCTTCTTCTCCACCTGCTGCCCCTTTTCTCCCACTGCAGTTCTACCCTGCAAAGGTTTTGTGCCCAAATATTCTAAATATTTTCCCTCCCCATGTTTTACATATATAACACATATGCCTTACATTAGCAAGAAGCTTTAAAATTTTTGTGTGGCTTACCTCACCCTCTCAACCAGGAATTTCATAAATAAATCACTGTCTTTCAAACCTTTTTTGCAGATTGCATCTGTCTAAAGCGTGTGCGCTTCAATAAGTGTGCCTGACAGAGAAATTAAAAAGAAAAATCATCTCCCAAACAGAAACTATAAGAGGCATGTTGAGCTAAACACTTCCTGCACATTATTACAAGGGGAATATGATTTGAAAAAGAGTGTTTAGAAAGTAAAGGTGACATTTTGTTTCTCTGAGCTCAGTGGGCCAGAACTTCACCTGGGATAAACTGACACAGGTTCATTGAAATCAGTCGCTGATTTTCACTCACTGGGACCAGTTCTGCTGTATTTTAGTTATTGGTTATTGAAGGGCTCCTTTTTTTTCCTAAGGAACTAAATATTCCTTCCTAATATGTCTTGCTGTTGGTATTTGTTCAGTTTTCTGTGAGTAATTCAAAAAGATTGTTCATTCAGACTGTTTTTCATTAGAAATGTGGGTTCACAACTAAAAAAAAAAAGATTTTTTCAGAAGCAAAACATCAGCTTTTCCTGGAAAAAAATTGGAAGTAAATAGATGCCTTGAAAAAAAAAAAGTCTTATTTTTTCATTAAGACTGAAAAAAGTCAATCTGAAAGTGACCCCACATTTGATCTAGAAATGCTGTGCCAATAATGGGAAGTATAGTTTGGGGGTGTAAAACCTCTACTTCCCTCTGTTCCCTCACTTTTTAGGATCTGCACCCTGACCAGGACAAGAGCCTGTGAAGCTCCTTGAGAATGCACAGCCTGCAGGGCCAGCCCGGGAGGCACTGCTGTGCCCCTGAGGTTTTGGCCAATTTCCCTTCAGCTGAAGAGTCACTGACTCGAGAAACCCCAGAAAATTTGCCATGGTGTCCACTGCCAGCCTCTGTGTAAGGGGCAGGCCTTTTTCTCACTTCAAAGTTGCCCCCTGTGGTTCATATAGCTGATCAGTGATCGTGAGCCAAAGTGTATTATTTTTGACAAATAATAAGCCTTTATGCCATACCTGTTTTCATTTGGAAGCACTGTGGATAATCTGAGTGATGCTTATTTGCCATAATACCACTTCACACCAGGACATTAAAATGACAAATGCTAAATTTGCCCTCTCTTTAAGAATTTTGTTTATTGCCAGAAGGTGTTAAAGTCCCTTCTGTGGAAAGGAGTAGAGATTATTTATTCCAAAGGCAGTTTTACTTAAAATCTGCAGGAAGGATATTTTGCTATGTTTTTCCAGATTTTTGTTTGCATTATGCTCAGAAATAGCAGCATAAATACTAAGTGTACAGCCTTCTCTTTGTTTTCCTAGTAGACAACATGGGGTGGCCCTGCCTGCTTCCTGCTGGACTCAGCATCCCTCTCTGCCTCTCACCTTGCTTCAGCTGTGTGTGAAAAACTCTGCTGCTGTGGCCTCGGGATCACCAGAAAAGCAGCATTGCTTAAAGAAGGAATGTTCATGCTTAAAGCAGCCTCATTGCATTTTAATTACTAGATCCCTAAACCTATAAATATACCGTAATGCTAAAATCAAATTTGAACTTTTAAACTTGATTTTAAGGCCGCCTTTTCTTCTCTTTCCTTTGCTGGATTGTGAAAAAATACCCCAACAAAAGTCTGCATAGTGATTGTGCGCTGTAAGTTGCTGTGCTCTTTTGCATAAAAGATTTTCCATATTACAGCAGGGGGCCTTCCCCTGGTATGTCAGGAAGAAGAAGAAAATTCATTTCCTACACCCGCCTGTCATTTGCCCTTTTATGATTGAACCGTATACCGTCAGACAACCACAGAAGTGACAAAAGCTTTTGCAACTGAATACATCTGATAATTGCAGTGTTTGGCTAAATTTAGGACTACAGCAGTTGATACTGCAGTGTCCGAGAGAGAAAATAAAAAAAAAAGAAGAAATGGTGTGTAATCCTATTTTACAGTCTGAGAGTTTAGTGATTACCTTACATGATCCATCCCCTTAAATAGTGTTTCTATTTTGTTAATCTTCTAGACTTTAAGGAATTTTGTTTTTATTTTAAGGAATTTTATTTTTTTTTGTTTTTTTAATACAAACCAAGACTGTAAACACTTCAGAGAGGCAGGTACACATGAGATTAGCTTTTTTGTTTATGAATTTTGAGGTAAAAGTAATCTGCCTTTGCAGAGCCCCTGCAAAATATATCCAATCCTTGGGGTTCATGCCCTCACTAGGGCGTGAGGGCTAAGGGATCTTGCCAAGAAACAAATTTATTGTAGTGATACTGTAGGAAGTTTTGGAAAAGTCAGAGAGGTTTGGCGAACAGAAGCCTCATGCAGTATTTTTCCTTTCTGTGAGGAAGACAATGATTATGTGCTGTCTCTGGAAGTGTCCTGTGCAAGCATGTTCCAGGTGCTTGTGGTAACCAAGAATATTGTATTTATTCACACGAACTGGGCTGTGCAATTGATGAGTTTTACATACTAGGTGGGAACTGTAGGGTCCAGATGATCCTTAAAGGTGCCTTCCAACCCAAACAATTCTATCACTCTGTGGTCTGTTCCAAACCTTTCAGTATCATTGGGAAGGTTGGACCAAAAGAAAGGGTACCAGCTAAAAGTAGGTTCTGATTTTGACTTTGTTACAATTGTCTTGAAATTTGAATTCTTAAGAATATGAGAATAGTAGGAAAACTGCAACTGTAGAATAGTTCAAGGAAACACACTCAAGATTTTGATGTATTAATAAAATTATTTTAACAAATTGAGACAATTTAATCTATAGTAATAATTACGTTAATTGGCTAAACATAATCCAGCAAAATATACATCACTTGGGGGACCCTGCTCTGCACCTTCCTCAGGCCAAAGCTCCTGTGAGGGATTTTCATAAGCTGTGTAATGCTAAATCTTTGAAAACTTCACCAGTATATAGTCTAATACGAATCAATATAACTAGTGGTATTAGACTGATATTACAAACAAATAATTTTCTTCCGGGGCAGAAAAATCTTTCCATCAGACCATGAGAGGGTACTGAAGTGAGAAATGATTTCATATGAAGTTCTTTCCAATGCTTATCATTCTTATATGTAGCTATTTAATGTTTTCTGAGAGTAGTTTGAAGTTCTTGTTATTGATTTGATGTATGTCAATGTATTTTCAAGACCTTTCAAAACACATTGTTAAAAATTCTCTATTTACTTTGTTGCTGTGTAAAGACATTGATATAATGAATATTTAACCCACATACCACCAGTATGAATCCTTTCTTCCTCATCCACATCACATTCATAGCAGTCAGGAACACTGTCCCTTCCCATTCCTACCGAACTGGAGAGAAACACCAGGATCTAAGAGGGGTGAAGTAAACAAGGAAAGGGATGACAGAGGTGGCAGGCACCAGTCATGTTGGTGGAGGGTGTGTAAAAATATTTTTCAAGTTCCAGATGTAAGTTTCATGGGTATTAATTCATCAGGAAACTTGGAGGACAGTGAAAACATGTGTATTACTGTAGGATGGGAGAGAAGAAATGCTGGGTGGCTGAGTAATGGAGTTTGTCAGGTCTGTTTCAGTGGCACCAAGAAAGGACCAGGAGCAGCTTCAGGGTGTTTGTGCTGATGGGACCTGATGGGATATTGAAACTTTCACCCCTCCTCTAGAACTTGCAGCTTTTAGTTCCATATGAAAAGAAATGATAAAGTGGACTGAGAAGAAGAAGAAGGAAATAGAGGTCCTGGGTGCATTTGTTAGGATAAAGTTATTAACAGGACTGTAGCAGTGATGTAAACCCAAGCCATTGACTTTAACAATGTTTGATGATAAAATTAATAATATAGATGTTTCACACCCCATTTTTATTTCATACTGTATATTTAAATATTTAAAATGGTCTTTAAAGTATGGCTATTGTTAGGACTTACCTGATGTTAAGCTAGATTGTCACGTCCTTTGGGTATAGTACATACATACAGGAGCTGTGGCACACACTCCATCAAATATCCTCCCTGGAATTCAATATGCAAATTGTGGGACACTAAGTTTTGAAGTATTATATTTTTAGTGTGGAGTATGTAAAAATTATTGTTTGGGCTGCTATGCAGCTTTAATGAAGGATGGACAATATTTACTATTTCCATGCTAAGATTTTGCTGTCTCGGTTCTGGAAGGCTGAGGTACCTCTGGTTTCCGATGGGGCTTAGTCATCCTCTGCATGCTCAGAGCTCTCCTACACAATGTGCTGCAGCACAGGAAGAGTCCCCATGGCCAAATGCACAAGGGCTTTGCTGAACGAAGTTTTAACCTTGCCAGAGGTGACGTGCAATGCAGAGTGGATTGATTTGCTCCCTTGGCCGTGGTTGAGTGAAAGCATTTGTATAAAGCAGTTATAGGCGAGGAGTGAGTGTGCAGTCCCAGCAGAGGTGGAGAGCCTGTGGGGCTGCTGCAGCTGGAGAATGGGCTTTGGAGCTGAGGGAAGAGGAGCAATGGGGCCCAGAGGATCCCAGCTCACCCTTGCAGCAGCCATACCATGCATAGTTTTGCACTCCTTGTGCTCCTGGTCTTGGGAAGTTTTTGGGAGCCTTACAGCCAGTTTGAATCTGTGGAGTGAGAAGACCCAGCTTCTATGAGCTGGCTGAAATGGGCCTTAATGTAGCTTGTCAGCGTCAAAGAGGTGACCAGCTGCTGTGGCTCTGACAAGCTAAACTCAAACTCAGCATTCTGCACTAGAGTCTCTCCTGCTTGTCTCGCAGCCAGCCTGAGCCGGGCAGATGGAGGGCACGTGTCTTGCCAGAGGTCAGACAGTAAGTCAATAGCTTTACCAAGCTGAGATACCAGGACCTTTGATTTTCTCAAAACCATATGCTCCTCTCTTTTACGTCTCCTGGGGGTGGCAGATGGGTAGAAGCCACCTCCTTTCAGAGCAAAGGTGGCTGGCGACAGGATAAATGCCACTACAGCCTCCCAGAGGGTGCTGTGTTTTCTGTGCCACTTACACAATAGAGAGGGGTTTGGGGATGATGGGAGTAATTTTTAGCATCAATTTAGCTTCTCTTCTATCCTTGCTGGCACTGTTTAGCCTAGTGGAATTCTACCTCCTGATTTTTACACAGTGGGGTTTTCTGGAGGGTTGGTTGAAGTACACGGCTCAGTAAAAGTAGTGGACACTAGCCACTCCTCTGGAAATCCTGACGGGTATTCATGGAGTAACAAGAAGATTTTACACTGTCAGATCAACAATGTCTGGATGGACACAGTCTCTGCCCTTCTCTGGCTGCCATTAGTCCCCTTCCTGCAGCCACGTGATGAGGCAGCACTGGAAGATGGTTTCCCAGAAGTTCTGCCTGACTGGGAAGAGGAGTTTTCTCTTTGAACCAAAACTTTGTGCCTTACTCAGCTGAGCTTCTCCACCCCACAACCTCCTTCAGGATCCTGTGGGCTGCTCTCTCTCTCTCTTCCCCAAACATTGGCTCTGTTGCTACCACCCCTTTGCCCTCTGCAGCCTCTTCAGGGCTTGCAAAGCCACTAGAGCCCTGAGGGCTGGCAAAGCTGCTGCAGCGACTGTCCCCAACACAGTGTTTTAAAGACACCCGAGGTGGCTGAAGCAGGGCTGGAACTGGCATAAACCATTTGCAGAGTGCCCAGCAAGGGGGTCTTTGTGGTGTGGCATAATGGGGTGTCACATGTCTGAAGAGGAAGGAACCCTTTTGCCTCCTGAAAACTAACAGCAGCTTTCCCTGGGAGGTTTGTATTTTACAGGAGGCATGTAAAGTTGCTGTCCTGATTATACAGCTGCTAGCCTAGTTCTGGGAAATGAGTGCATGAAAATGTGTGTAGAAAATGAGCCTTCTAATAAGGCTCAAAGACTTTGAACTTCCCCTATTGTCACCGTAGGTCTTCCCCTACTTGCTTAGCAGAGGGAGAACTATTCAGCTACAATCAAATAATGCAAATGACCTGAAGGAAATTCATCCTAGAGACACTTGCTGGATAAACTGCTAATATGGTTTCCCCTCTTTCACTATTCAACCAGAATCTAGGATGACCTTTCCAATGAAACATAAAACCTACAATGTGCACCCTTACTAATGTATTCTAATGCAATTAGTTCATACAAAAGGCTTGTTAAATTTGCAGTATCTGCTTTCACCTTTACAATAATTGCTAGTGATCCCAAACCATAAGTGTGTGTCATTCTGCAAGGCTCCTGAACTGTAAATAAAATGGAAAGTTTATTTGATAACTCTCCTGCCTGCCTCCTGAATGGTCCTGCTTTTCTTACAGAGGTGTCTGCATGAAGCCTACGAGAGGCTTAAATCTGGCTCAAGAGAGAGGGTCAAAAGAAATGGTATATACTGTAGTGAGGCATTAGGGCAGGAGACATACTGTCTACATAATTGTGCTTTTCGAGGGGCAAGAAAGGAAATGCTAAGGTTAATGAGAAATAAGGAGGCTTAAAACAATGCTGGGTGGTGACTCCATTTTGCTGGGGAGGGCACTCCTCCCTCCGTTGCGTTCATCAGATTGCAATCCTTTCTAAATAGTTTTGTCACAGAGAAAAACCCGTGAATAATTACCTCCTTATAGCTCTTGAATTGTGCAGGAAAGCTGCCATCCCAAATGAATGTCCACTATTCCATTAAGCTGCTGTGTGTCTGATTTCTAAGGGCTTCTGGAGGAATGTGACACTCGGGTGGGTGGGGTGGTGCCATAAGCAAGCCTGGTCCATTAACCAAAGCCAACTCATCAAGCTCACCGGGCTTAAGCCAGCATCACTGACTGGGACAAGCCTGCCTGCCTTCTCCCTGGAGGTAAAAAATCCACCTGGAGTGGGATGACAGTACTGCAAAGTACCCTGAGCATCTAGGTGCTTCAGAAGGGTTTGAGACAATAATTTTGGCCCATAAAATGAATGAAAGCAATGTTAGTTCAGTCACTCTATCACAATTTCTCCTGTTAGGGAATGCTGCCCGAAGTGTCAGAGCCCGGAACAGGTATGATCTTCCACTTTTGCTCTAAATTGTTACTGTTATATGAATTGCTGCTGTTACTTTGGTAAACCTTTCTTAGCCTGAAGTCTTTTTTCTTCTCAAAAGAACTTCGCTACAAACACGGTCCCTGTGATGCACTGAAACAATATTGCATTTCCATTCCCCCACTCCCAGCATGTGAAGTCAGAGGAAGGGAACTTTTCCAAGGGATCGCAAGGAGGTCAGGGAAAACAGTTCTTTTTTCAATCCAATAGCTCTATGTGTTCAGCTACAACGGAGCCAGGGTTTCCCCAGCTCTCCTGTGAGATTGATCTAGAGGTGGCTGAGGAATTCTCTGGTACTTTTTGGAGGTAGTAAGCCTGAGAGGAGGTACCTAACTCCAGGAGAGGACTCCCACAACGTGCATAAGGCCATACAAAGATGGTTCTCTGTGGCTGATTCTCTTCCCCTACCTAGAATACTGATTAAGGAGGAATTTGGATCATTTGCACATTTGCCCAGGATTCCCAGCCACCTGGCTGCCCTACCCCTGCTACGTCTGCCAGCAGGCTGTGGGCACATACAGGTGAACCCAAGCATCCTCTGTGGCACAGGCTCAGGGAGTCCACTCCAGACTGAATGATGGCCCTACAGAGTCCAAGTCCTGCCGTGTGCACTGGAGACAGGCTTAGATCCTTCTTGCTCAGTCATTTTTTTCTACAGATACTGCAACTACCTGGTGCTCTGCAGCCAAAGATCCACACCTCCCACGCAGAAGGACGCCCACGAATTTTGATGATGCAGGGCTTGGAATTGCTGCTAGTGTAGCCATAAAAGGATTCACCTACAGTGAGTCACAGTCTCACGTGAACTCTGAGGATGAGCAAGGAGCTGGGCTGAAATACTGCTAGAGCCAGGCAAGTGGTTTTGTTAGTCCTACCTAGACTTGCCCTGCTGCAGCTGTAGGAGCAGTTTTGTTGAGACAAGAGCTGACTCAGTGTGCACCTTGTGTAAACCTTGCCCCTTTATTTTGTGTTCCAGTAGGTTCGGCTGAAGAATTGGCAGATTACAGCTGATATCGAGGTATATGTTGTCTTTTTATCCCATTTGTTTGTATAGGTTCTCAGTTACAGAGAAAGAAACGAATGCTGTAAGCACACAAAGAAGAGTTTATCCTTCTTTGTTATGAGGCTTTTACTATTCACATTCTCATGTGTCCTGTTTTTTTGATGCAAAACCTTCTTACTGTCTAGGCAGGGAAGTGCTGGATTTATTTATTTTTTAACATCAATATTTAATTGTGGGCAATTCCTAATTATCTACCACTAATTTAAAACAGGAAGGTGAAGTCCTTCATTTGACAAACTGCCTTCTGAAGGCAAGAGGAAATGTTGTTGTGCAAGAACTGTGACCAGCACGTGCTAAGAAATAGGTTTTATTTGCATTTCCCTTAAGTGTAGTATCTGCAATGGCTGACTTGAAATCCCTCCTCAAATATATTGTCAAACAACAGTAACACAGAAGTATTTGTCCTGGTTTTCTTTGGTTGTTGTTATAAGAAGAGAGGGAGGAGCAGGTTTTCAGCAGGTATAAATGGATGAAATCAGTGCAGGAATACAGCTGGGGATCTGGTCCTTTGCTGTCTGGTGAGGAAGAAACGAACTCTTTACATTTTACCCCCGAGGCAGGCCAAGCACTGCCTGTTGCTACAACTTGCATTGCTTTGACAAGTTGTGCTGTCAGTTCAGGCGCTGCTTTCCCAAACCCGCGTGTGCCCGTGCTGCTGGTGGGAACTGCAGGCGTGCCATGCCCAGCCCCGTGCCCGAATTTCCCTGCTTGGTCCTTCCATCAGCTCGTCCTAAACGAGAGCTGAGGCAGTAGGTGGCAACACGGGGACCTGAGCTCGAATAAAAGTCAGAGCTTGCAGGACCACGCTGGTTGTGAAAGCATCTTTATTGTTGATCTGCAGGAGAGATTTCCTCGCGCTGTTTTCTGTGCATGACAGATGGGATCGGGATCGCTGTCTGTCAGGTGACACGGGAGATGCCAGCTCGCAGAAGGTGTGTGGTTAGAGAGGACCCCGGGGTGAGGCGATTCCCAAGGGGGCTTAGAAGGGAACGCGTGCTGCTGAAGCAGCACACATCGCTGGCTTCCACTGCTGGGAAGTCAGGGCTGGCATCACCGCAGACACTCCCCACCAGTGGATGTTGCTGCAGGCACATCAGAATTTCTTAATGTAGTGAAGAAGAAAGGGGAAAGAGGACAGCAGGGAAGAGAAATCAGGGGAAAAATGTATAAAAAATTCACTACATAAATTAGCTGCGCTTCTTGCAGCAAAACTAACAGTTTCTTTTGAATGTGAATTCTGTTGCTTCTCTTAACTAAATGCCTAAAGGAATTGTATCACATAATATACAAGGGTAATTATTAAAAATGCATAAATAGTCTTGTAGGTACAAAAAGTTGCAACTTGTCTCCTGCAAAACATTAAAAGGTTTGCATATGTCAATGAATTACAGGCTGTTTGCTTTTAATCGCTGCTATTTTGGGAGTTCCTGTAAGGTTGTTTTTAGAAGAAACACATTTGGTAATTGGAGGAGGCTGCCCCATTGTAATGGGCAGTTGAAACCCAAAGGAGGCCTAGTGGGGATTATTCAGGGTGTCTAACGGTTTTGGCTCTGGCTTTGGGTGTTAAGTATCGGCTAACATGTTTATGCCTGGCCTTCAGATGTCCAAACACAAAGGCTCTTTTCTTCTGCTCCTGGCAAGAATCCAGGCCAATCTTAGAATATTTGCCCATCCTCCTCTTCTGTATCCGACCCATCATTGAGGACAGTGTTTCTCTTGGAGTTTCATCTGAAAAACACTACAGCAAAGGAATGTTCACTGACCCAGAAGCCCAGTGACAAGAAGAGGGAATTATATGTGTATGAATGTCTGCCTTTGGGAAAAAAAGCACGCGGAAAGAGAGCTACAACAAATCCAAAGTTTCTTTCCAAATTGAGCCACCTGGATTTTTTTCTTTTTAAAATTCAGTTCTGGTGGGATATGCTTGGATTTTTTTTTTTTAAGCAAAATATTATGTTAAGACAGCCTGCTTAGCATTACGGCTCTGAGATGGAAGAAATGGAAAATGTACATTTGTGTTCAAGAGCACAGACATCAGTTCAGATTGATACTTGGAGATTATCTTGAACTAGAATAATGTATTTATGCCTAGGGTCAAAGGGATTACCTACATGAATAAGATCTAGCTGGATCAGGCTCTGCTGCTTACAGCCAGCCAGGAATGGATAATGTGATATGAAAACCGACCTTTTTGGATGTTTTTTTCAAACTCATACATGTTTCTATCTCTGTGTTTGAAGCTATTAAAAGCATTTGATGCAGTCCTTAATTTTGGTCAGTATTTTCTTTTAATTGCATATTTTTGACCCCAGTCCTGTAGCTCCAGGCTATAGAAAAAGATGAGTGCTTCTCGCAAGCAGCTAGAAGACAGTTTCTAAGGACTTGTGTTATTTGTAAGAGAAAGGATCACCAGCATGAGCATTGCAAGATCAGTCTCTAAGTTTGTCGTATGAGTGCTCCAACATTTATATTAGCAAAGATCAGGCAGAGAAAACCTGCATTCAGCTAAGTCCTCATGTTTCCCAGTTATGCAGCTATGCACAGTATCTGTAACATATCTTCTCGGTTTAGAGTCTGATGTGCTACAATGAATGGCGATGATAGGATACAATAAATGCATTTTACTGGCTAACAAGATGGGAAAGAAAATGAAAAGCATTCTTAAGTCTTAGTCATTGGCTTCTGTATTCAGGCTTTGTTTCAATAAGCACAATTCATCAGCTGCTTACAAGAAGTGTTTAGTTATTGACAGTATTTGCATGCTGTGTACACGTCCTTCTAGCGTAGTTAATGAGTTTGTTTTTATTGCAGAAGAACCCTGAATCTTTTGATGTTCATACAACTCTGTCTCTGCTGAAAGAGCCTCTCCTTTCCTTAATCCAGATTACCAGTCAATGCATGAATTTCAGATTTTTAGCAAGGAAGAGCAATGGAAGAGAAGTTACCCGACAGCAAAAAAGCTGGAAGGCAGGTTGCTTTAATTACACAGGTAGCGTTTCCAGCACTGTTGTGTCTGCCTTCTCCCATTAAACAGTGGTTAGGATGGAAAGACTGAAGGGCCAACCATCATTAATGCCCTTACAAAAGTTGCTCCTTCCCCCTCTGCTGCTGAAGCAAAGGCAAAAGCTCCAACTGATTTCGAGAGGAGTAGGATCGGGCCCTTAGGCTGTACATAAGTGTCTGTGTTGGAAAAGAGAATGTACAATGTTGGGTGCTTCTTTTAATATAAGATTAGATCAAATCCTTTCAGTGCCCTGAAGCACTTAATGCTGGGCTACCTGTGGCAGATAGCGAGTGAATGCCTGTCAGCATGGATCATCCTCTCAGCGTTCTCTAAAAATGTACAATTCTAGTTTTGCAGCATTTGAGAGCTTTTAAAAGGTAGAGTCTAGGGGGAGTAGAATGCAACATCAAGACAAGTAGCTTCAATTTTTACCTGATCATTGGCATAATCAAAGTGTTTTACACATAGAGATGCCTGACAACCAATCAATGGGCAGTCAGAAAACCAGTTAGTTGATAGTCTTTCAGCTGAGGTGTATGAAAATTATATGTAGCTAATGTGAGCGAATGGTTCACCAGGCAAATAAATGGGTGTTTTCAGCAAAAGCCAAATATATGCTGATCAAGTGAAAGGAATTTCCCCTGTCCCATCTTTAATCTGCCTGTGAAGGAAACTTCTCCTTGTCTCACTAGCACTCAATGGCCACAGCTCCATAACGTGTCCCCTTGCCAGCAGTGTTCAGGCTGGGTGACAAACTCTGCACACCCGAGCTCCTGGGCAGGGGCAAACACCCATGGCCATCCCAACTTCAGTGACGGCACAGCCGTAGTAGGAAACTGGGAAATATGGTGATTTCACCTGATTAGAGCAAAACAGAGCACAGGAACAAAACTACACACTAGCTTGTGTTGTAGGAGACTGCCTGCAGTGTTCGGATGTCCAAATCCTACTGACTTTGGACAGTTGACAGGAGCTTCCCCCAGTGCACTTCTATGTTTGAGGAAAGCGCTTTGCCTTTTGTTTCATACCCCATCTTCCCCTCACGGCCGTGTTGTAGGGACCTGAGACTCTCCAGAAAGCAGGCATGCCTTCATACCAAACCCCAGGCCAAAGCCAGTGGAGTGCAATGGGCTGGGACATGTGGCACAGGGTAGCTCAAGGGAGCCATGCTTTATTCTCCCCAAAGCCAGTGTGCTTTCAGCTGTCTTCCCTTCACATCCCAGGCTGTCCCCAGGCACTGGGTGGAGAGTGTGCTGCTACCTGCAGAGCTGGACACCCTGTGCTTTGCCCCTGCCTAATTTGCAGGTGTAGGCACTTCACAGAATGTTGCTCAGGTGCCCTCACCAGCCCTTCACTCTCTGACAGAGGAGAAATCTGTGCAAGGCTGATGGCTCCCGGGCTGAGGTTACACAGGTGAACCCTGAAGACCCCTGCCCTGCAATTTATGTCGGAGTAGGACGGACTTGAAATGAGACTAAGTGTTTCCACCCCACACAATCATGACTAGAATTTTGAGCCATTAATTTTTTTTGGAATTAAAAGCTGCTTTTTACATAAGTAATATACAATAAGTCGGTGAATACCAATTAAAAGCATATTTCACAAAATTAGACTTTCAGTTGCCTGTTCTATTGAATATCAGTAGGTAATAAGCTTTCCTCATTTCCCTGAGCATGTAATTTTTCCCTTGAATTCTTGAGTCACTGCTTTGATCACTTCTTGATTGCTTAAAGGCTGTGAGTCAGTAATATTTCCCAGTTTCGTTGTCACATCAAAGATCTTTGAGGGGCTTTCTCCATTAGAAGGCAGCCAAGGTTCCTGGTTGACATAGTTCATCACCATGCCAAAGCTATGCTGCACAAGTGAAAATAGGGAATAATGCAACACTTTTAGCCATTCGTGTAATCACTTGAATAATATGTATCATCTCCTTAAATGGGCCAGCTGCTACACAGCAATTTTTTTTGCTTGAATTTTACACTTGAAAATATGGAAGACAAACATGAAACAGGAAAGGTGATTTTTATCCAGACGTGCTGATGAGTGGAAGCAGAGGCAGTTGCTTTCCTCCATTTAGAGACTTTTGCTGTTCCTTTATCCAGGCATTTATGACACGAACAATTCTGGCATTGAAAAGCCTCACATTTTTACAGAAACATCATTTAATGTGATAATATGCAAAATAAACAATTTGCGCAGGACTCCGACTTTCACTTTGGTACAGGAATTCGCATCCCACAGTGGCAGTTTTGATCAGCTGAAGCCATTGACGTGGCTCCCCACGGCATGCCAGATTCTGACATCCTCGCTCCACTTTGTCTTGGGTTCCTCTTGAGCAAAACTCAACAGATTTCCAAAGAAGCTGGGTCTGAGAAAGATGAAGAACAAATTACCATCGAGACTCATCAGAGATTTCCTTGGCTTGTGGGAAGGAGAAAGTCTATTTCCCCACCAGCTGCTCTGTCCTGTGAAGGCTGTGACACCAAAGCCTCTGGACTTTCATCTTTAGATATGAAACCCCCCACCTGGCCTGCCTGAATCTTCTTTTTCCTCCCTTGGAGGGAGAGCCAGGGTGTGCACAAGCACCCTGTTGGGATGTGTTGAGGTCCCACCTCTCGCAGAGGGAGAAATGTATAGGGGAAAAGACTTGCTTTGGGATGACCTGAAAACAAAAGCTCTCTCTGAGGAAGGGTGTGTAACTTGTGGCAAATTTAACTTCTTAAGGAGCTGCAAGTATTTCCAGTGTGAACTTCAGCGCCGTCATCCCTGAAGAAAATAAATTACAATGGGAAGGCATTTAAAGGGACACTGTCACTTTACAGCTCCGGTGTTGAAAACAAACAAATGCCTTTAGCTGTGTTACAAATCCCACCTTAACATTATTAAAAGTGAAAGAATTTTTAAAAATCCAATTTACTTGTCACTCTTTCTGCTTTGTTTACTGGTTGTGTTTTCTCACTGTGGACAATAGAAATCAATGAAGTCAGGTTTGCCCGTGTTTGAGTCACTTTCACTTTTAGGCTTTCAGGCTTAGGGCGGAAAGTTCAGGGGAATGGTTATTTCATCAAATACGATTGTTTTCACTTGCAATTAAAAAAATCAATGGCAACATTTCTATTCAGACATATGTTTGCAAAAGTCTGCTTCTGTGAGATTTAAACTTTGGACCAACCTTGGCAGTGTTCTTTGAAAGATGTAGCTAAGTAAAACATAGTGGCAATAAAAGAATTATTTCCATTATCATGGCAGATTGGAGACCAGTTATGCAGCAGGACCCCATTTTAATAGGTATCACAAAAGTATGGGATAAAATATGGTCACAGCCTCTGAAACAAGGGGTAGGTACATCCTTAACAAGAAAAAAGATAATGAGATACTAATATTCAGCACTATGAGCCACAATTTCAGCAGCCCAAGAAACTACAGTTGCTGCAGACAACATTGCAAAGGTTTCTCTGGAAAGAAATGTGAAAGCAGATAAAGGAGTAACTTTGCCGATATTTACATGAGATTCTCATAAGCGCAAGGGGCAGCTTTTGATCAAAGGATACAAATCTGGGTGAATCTAAATGTGGTTTTTTTCCCTGCACTGGAGTTCCCTGTTCTGTGCTACTGCAGGAGGGCTCAATTTAAGTCCTCATAATGGTATGCAAAACTTGCAAAATATATCCCAGCTGGGGCATGCTCTCTAGCTAAGGCTTCCTTCTTGCTCCGGCAGGACTTCATTTCAGGGAGCTGCTGGAAGAGTGAAACACAGAATAGCAAGTGCTGTTTGCATTCCGAGAAGTAGCCCTAGCCTTCTGCTGCCACCCATGTCAGAAAGGATTTCAGGACAGGGCCTAAGGCTTCTGGCCCTGAATCTAAATTTCAGTAAGTGTACATGATTTGAATAATTAAGGATTGGTCTATTTATTAAAAAATGTTGAGTCAACGCAAAGAATTCACAATTTAAAGTATTTTTTCATTCATAACATTTTAGTGGAAGTGACATTGATTCCAAAGACGAGGTTCTGTGGGTTCATATTGGCTGGGATGTACCCCAGGTGTGGAGAGTGCCCCTGGGGACCAGGAAGAGTCACCCTTCTTCCTTGCTGAAGTGAGAAGTGGTTGGACACAGAAGTCTCTACCCAGCACGACGAGGCACTGCTGGTTGGCTGGCCAGTAATTCACATGTATGGGCTGCTCTTTTATGCTGTGTTTGGCACACACTGCATGATTCTGCAAAAGGCAAAATTGTAGAGGTAGTCGTTAAGGGACAGATTTTTCTTTTGCTTAGAGAAGTAACGGAGCTCCTAAATCGAGGCTGAAAACAATAGAAAATGGTGGCTCTAAGTTTCAAATACAAAGCACTGGAGATGCCTGTGCCAGGGTCCTTTATTGTTCTCCTTCTGGACCGAGTGCTAAAGGTCTCACCTAAAAGGAGCTGCTTTTTGTTTAAAAATGCTGAGAGTACAGATTTCATCGAGTGAACACCACTTCATCAAGCAGCTGTCTGCATGCCTTTCAGTCCCTGCTCCTCCTGACAAGCTCATGTTCTTACAGGCAGCATCTAATTGCTATAAATACCTGCAATGTATCATTCACTTCTCCTCCTTAACATAAAACTTTGGCTTTAGAGGAAAATTGAATCTGTTATTCCTGATGTTTCTTAGCCTCTTGCTGTTGCTAGATGATACCAGGCAGGGTGGCAGGAGGAGGAGATCAAGTTGCTCCCAGGTAAACTGGCAAATGGTTCTGCAGACCCGGCAGGGGCCACCAGGTCCCCTCTAAGGCTATAGGTATCATGGGCAGGGAATTCCCAGACAGTGAACCCTCTTGTACTGGCAGACTGGGAGTTGTTTTTGAAGGGGGGAGAAATGGGGGATAAGAAAAGAAGACCTTGTAGAAAATTCCAGTCTCTATTCATAAGGCTTGTGCTAAAAATGACCTCATGTGTTTCATAGTGCAGCAAACAGAGTTGAAGAATGCGGTCTTGTGGCCAAGAGGAGGGTGTTTCAGTGACCACTCAGGAATATTTGAATCACACAGTGGCTTATTTTGCTGTTCTTTCTTATTCCTGACAGCACAGTGTTTAGAGAGGCTCTTTGAGTGGGATGAAGACACTGGGGTTTTAGTATGGATAATTCAGCTGAACTCTTCCAGTTGTACACAGCTTTGCAGAAGGAGGGACCAGATTTTTGGCCTTCCAAGACATCTCATAATCTATCTGTGTCTGTCTGTCACAGATTCAATCCTTTGAGCTATGATCCTAAAAGCCCTCAGGGGCCAAACTTCTTGGGGAATGAAGCACTTAACACAGGGTCTTCTGCAATCAATACTAGAAATGCTTTTAAAATACTTTTATTTCCCTAAAAGAGAAAAGAACCAGTAGACATGAAACCTTCTCACCCCTTACTTTACTGCTATTATAAGCAGTTTCTACAAAGCTTAGAGTGACCAGTGACATTTCTTTTTGGGTGACATGTTCGGAAACTTCATTGTTCTTTCATTTTCACCACACAGCACCACTTACTTTGTCTTTCCAAAGCAAATGGGCATGTGAGCATCAACTGGATTGCCTGGTTTCTCAGCCCAGCTCCCATCCAAAACTGTCCAAGGTAAAAAGGCCCCTTGGTTCTTACAGCCAGCGTCAGGCTCTGAGACATGGGATGACCACTTGCTCTGCTTTTAAATCCAGAGATCCCAAACCTGTGTCAACAGTGGTATGCTCAAGACATAACAAATGTAGCTTTTGACCATGACATGTCGTTGGCTGCTCAGCCCTTAGGAATGTTTCCAGCTGCAGTATTTTGACTTTTTCCTTACTTGCAGCTTTGCAGAGGTCTGCTCAGGGATGGAGGCTAGCGGGAATTGCAAACTCCATCTCCTGTAACGAAACCTCTCGCAACTGCCTGCTCCTCGCTCTTTGTCTGCTTTTTGGAGAGGCCCTACTCTCCTGTGTAGACACGAGAGATTTCAGCTGAAACACAGGTCTCCCCTTTGCTGTCTGCCCCTCTTCCCGAGACTTAAGAGGAAATCGAATGCTGCAATATAAGCACGTAGGTTACACTTGTATTTAGTTCAATGGCCTCTTCTTTCTAACAGTTTACTTTGTCTCTTCTAATTCAAGCATGTCAGTAGCAAGTATCATATCTGTGACATCGATAATAAAAATCCCATTGTAAATGCCGGGGTGTCATTTTCCATTCTGCCTAAACAATCCCGAGCTTTGTACTTTCTGGAGTGGCCCCTGTCTTTCACAGGTGACATTTGCAGATGGGGATCCGCATGTGTGAGGCAGGCAGCTAAGCGGCTCATTTCCATATGGACAGGCTGGCACAAGCGCACTTTGTGTCAACCAAGAGACCGGTCTGCAGCAGGTGGAAATTTGCCTATCCTGGATTTACCGTGAGGGAACAGGGCCTTCTCCCTCTCCAGGAGTGCCAGCCTCGTGGAGGCAGTGGAGGAACACTGAGCAGTACCCGGCATTTTTGCATGCAACTCCATGCTCTTTGTTTAGAGGGGAAAATCAGGAAAACCATCCATAGGCTTGTATGCTTTGACTCTGAAATGCTTTTGTTGATGTGCCTTGGCCCAAGGGTGCCTAGGGAAGTTGGCACCTGACTTGTATGGAAAGCAGCCAGTGGTGGCACTTCCAGAGCTCTAGAGCAGCTGGACCACTCCGCAGGGTCTCAGAGATGTGGAAGATGCAGCTCACAGCGGGACAGGGCTCATTTGGAAGGAACCAACACCTTTTCTGCATCACCTCCGTGGCTTCTTCTGTGGCTCTGTCAGTGTTGCAGTGGCAACGTGGAAGGGACTGTGCTCCCTTCTCAGAAGAAAAGAAGTGGATAATTTTCAGAAAATGTGACCCGTGGGAAGGCTTAGTTTATGGAGTAGGGAGTTAAAATTGTGGGGTTTTTTTGTGATCTTACCCTTCTTAGAATTACATCATCATTTATATACTCTCCTAAATCACACCAATTACTCTAAATATGTACAGACATATACTAAAGCAGCTAAAAAGGAACAATTACGATACTATTTGGCATGGTTACAGCATCTGTGAAAAAGACATCTTTTATGTGTAACACAATTTGTCCAGAATTAATGAAAATATCCAGGGCTGTTTTTATGAAGTAATTTGTCACATTAAACTAAAAAAACCTAAGGTTATGTTGGACATGAAAAGAAACTCCCTGAAGGTCAAAGCAATTAAACATTGAAACAACCCATCAACCCAGGGGTCACCGAGGCCTCATCTAATGAGAACGTTCAAACGAGAGGAAATCCTGCAATCGTCTCTACTCATTTCTTCGCCAGGTTAAATACCCATTTGAAGTCTTGGCACAGCACAACCAATGGAAAAATTCCCATGGGCTTGATTGGGACCGTGTTTTCTTTTTCCCCTTGGATTTTAATAAAACCTTTGTATTTCAATCAGATCTGGAATAGTTTGCATCTTCTATGAATTCCTGTAAACCAAAAGACCTGCAAGGAATGTAGTAGTAGCACCTTCAATAGTTTTTTCTTTCTTCTTCTGTATAAATATTAACAGCTAACATTTCAGTGTTGCAAATAGATTCAGATTTAGTTGTTTCTGAGGGAATCTCTGCGTGCGTGCATGCGTGCGTGTGTGTGTGTGTGTGTTTATTCACAATCAAAAAAGAAATACTGCAGAAAGCTTCTTTAGAAGAGAACAGTCCAACAGGAGAAGAGTGTTTATACAGATCTGGTGAGATTATAGTGTGATTTTAGTGTTCAGTAAAATATTCTCATAGTTTGAAAATCTTGATGATAAAAAGGACTCATCACTAACAAACTGAGAATTTGTGTGCTGCACTAACCTTCTGGAACTAGATATAAGAAGACTTATAAGTACCTCTCTTTTAAATCTGGTTCTGAAAAATGCCAGGTAAGCTAATAGAGATTTGTGGAAAGAACTATGTGGGTCAAGTGCTACCAATTTCTTTGTGAGCCTCACACTGGCAAACTATTTTATATCTGGTAATGATAGCACAGCACAGAGCAGTTTCCTGATGCTTCTTCCCTTTTGTGCTTTACTGCTTTGGTGTTGTCATTAACACTTTTCCCTCTTGTTTTCCACTCTTGCTTCCTATTCTTCTCGGTGTATGAATATATGAGAAGTGTACATTACTCTGTTGTCAGTATTATGTTCTATAAGCTATAATTTCCATAGGCAATTCCCTGCTTTAGAGCAGGTTCTTTTACCTTAAACTGACAAAGCCAAAGAAAAAGGAACCAATGTCTTTGTGAAATATTTGTACATTCAATATATTTTTATATTAGACAAAAGGATAAAAGGCAAAATGAGTGCTTGGGACTATGTACCATAATCTGTCCATGTACAGAAGTCCATGAAAATCTGTTCAGGGACTGCAAGCAATACCAGTACAAGTTTGGCGTTCATTAAATGGTGACGAAACGTGATAGCTTTTTATTTGTAGCAGCTGAAATAGTGATCCAGTTAGATTAGGAACATGCTTTGTTTATAAGACAAAATTTGGTATTTTATGCATTTTGGATAAGTGGGATATAATGCATTTCTCTTTTCTACACTTGACCGCTCATCAACTTTTAGTTCAGATGAAATGAAAATGGTATTTTGTAGTGTGGAGATGGTGTTACAAGTAAAGACTCCAGCAATCACGGATGATGATGTTTTATAAGCAATCGCCATATACAAACGGGAAATGGCTTAAAACACACTTCACAAAGATTTATCCATAACTTCACTAATTCTCCACTGTTAAATAGTGATATCAGTGCTCTAACCATGTCAGACATCATTTGTGTCTTGGTTTCCTTCCACAGTTGTTAAGTTTGAGGGTTCATTTAATGTGCTTTCTCTGGCAGAAGAGCAGGCACATGGAGCTGGCAGTGATGAAATGTAGTGGTACAAGGACACGGAAGAATATTTAGGAGAGGCAAAATTCAAAATCTACTTCCCCACTGCCAGAAGCTTCACAGAAAATCAGTTTGAGATACCGATTTTCTTAAAGGAATTAGGATTTAGACATGCTACAGTCATTAATACTGTCAATGCATAAAACAGCTCAGCAGTGTTTTATGTCTGAGGGGGTTTTTTATGTCCTGTCACTGCCTTTACATGATGCGGGTACATGGCTCAGCCAGGTCTCAGGCACCGTCTGCAGGGGAAGGAAGAAGCTACGGTGTTTCTGAAAAACTGTTCAGCTTTAAAAGGAGTGTTTTTACGGCTGAGTGGGTGTCCTTCAAAAAAGCATAAATCAGAAGGTTCCACCAGATTAAAAAGCCAGCATTTTGAACATCGCCGAAAAAAATATTATAAAAGATGTTAACTGAGAGTTTGCAGAAAACAGGCAAGGTCTGAACTCGTATTCACTCTGCCAGGCAGTGGATACTCTGTGGAGCAGGGCACTGCAGAGTGGGGGTACCCAGTGCATGGCAGGAACCACACTGTACTGTGGGAGTGGGAGCACTGCACTGGCAAAAGGAGTTCTGCCCAACAACAAGAAAAGACAATCAGGGAATGTTTGTTTCCCCCAAGAACTGTTCTCTGCTCCAGGTATTGCTTCTTCAAAGCCTGCATTCAGAGCTGGCAGCAGCACCTTCCTGTCATCACTGCCTCCAGTGTCTGCAAAGGAATGCCTTTTCCTCTGAGATGGTACTTATTGTCTGCTTCTCCTGGCAGAAAATATATGCACTTTTAGGGCATGATTCCTCTTATCTACTACTGCTAGAGGAGAAGGATTACTTTTTGGTTAGACAAGTCACACCCCAAAGGCTTTCTGGAGATCTATGTTTTCTGGGGCTAATATTGACCCAAAAGGTTTTTCTCCTTTTGCTCTTTCCAACATTTTCCTTCTTCTTTTATTAGGCTGTAAAGCCATACAATCAGAAAGGACAAGTTTTAGATTTAATTTTTGGTCTTTGGTCTTCTCCAACCTAAATGATTCCATGATTATAAATGAACATAGAGCAATGGCTGACTGAAACCTGGTCTGGGTTTTGTGACCAGGTTCTGGTGCTGCCTGAACCAGATGAGGAGATGACTCTTGAGCTCAGACTCACCCACACAGTCCCAGAGGGAAGTTTCATGTTCTAGCTTTCATTTTCAGTGTTGACTATGGAAATGGAAGTGATTTTTCACAGCTTGTTCTACCCCACCACCTCAGCCCAATTTCTTCCAGCTCCTGCCTTTTTTACACTTGGTTGATAAAAGTTGTAAAGTGCAAAGAGCATTGAATTTTACCATTTTACAAATGGTATTTGTAGATGGAGCTGATAACAATCTTGGAACCAGGCAAAACAGGAGTGCAACCCATGCAGATAACGACAGAGAACAGGGAGCAGTGGGCAAACAGGGAGCAGTGGGCAAACAGGGAGCAGTGGGCAAACAGGGAGTAGCAGGCACTGGTCTCTCAAGGGTTTCCAGCAGTAACTGGGGAATCTGCCTCCTTTCAAAACTCTCCCTCCTCCAGTTGCTAAATGGAGGAAAGATAATGAGCTTTTGTAATAGGCAGGGGACTGCTAATAAAAGCTTGTCTTGCTGACATCCCTTTATTGAAATTATTACGTGTTCCTTTTCATGTTGAAGCAAGATTAAAACAACCCTAGGATATTACTGTTTTATTGGAGCCAGAAACCTACACAGTGCCGGAAGAGACAAAAATCTAACCCAAATTCATACCTACAAGTTGGAGGTGAGGATTTAATCATCTTTTCCAACAGACACCATCAGACAAAGTGATCTTTCAAGAAGAGGTTGACTTTCTGTTGACAGAGATGGACAGAGACATTGAATGATCTTAGTGCCAAAACTAAAAGAATAATGTAGCTGGATCAGCAAAATGTCATGGTTAATAGTATCAAGAGCAACCAAAATAATTAAAAAGCAATAGGTCAGTCACATTGCCACACTCTGAAGACTGTAATAAATAATTAAAAATTCAAACCAACCCAGCCTCAGTATTATGGAAATCAAACTGGATTTTAGGGAAATTTTTTTGTGGCTAGATGGTCAGACACAGGACCATCTTTCCCTTCAACCCACCCCCCAGTTCTTTTCCAAGCTCTCAAACAAGGGAGGTTAAAGAGAAGGTGATAATTCAAGATGATTAGGAGACAATGGTAATTTACTTATGATAACTGAGTAATAGCAACACAATTCAAAATAGAAAAAACAGAATCACGAACAAGATGTAGGATTACCCATGTTGAAATAAAAGGATCAAACACTCACAGAGGCATTGATTGCACTTCAGGGTATTTTGAATCTGGATCATGTGAAGCTTTTGCATGAACTGAATTTATTCCCATCAGTTCAGAGAATGTCAATGGAGAAACTCCAGTACATCAAATTATGTCTGCCTAGATGGACTGTAGGGTGACTATGACCAACACAAGTCGAAATAATCAGTTAAAAGACAGTTACAGAAGAGAGATGGGATATGAAAATAATTAAAAGGCAACAGAAAAGGGCAGCAAAAATTTCTGCAGAAGTTTCAAAAATGAGTTTTGTTGTGTAATGAAAAGAAATCTTGGTCAACTTGAAACAACTTAGTAGGACTGGAAGGCTACCTAGGCTTTTGCTTTCTAAAAGTGACACTGTCAAACATTTTGAGTGCATTGTCATCTAATTATATTTTATAAAACAAAATTTAAATTTGGTTTTGATTTGTTTTTTCCTTATTCAGTTCTGGAGACACAGGAATAGAGGTATCCCATGAAGATGAAATATTGAGTCACTGACATTACTGACTTGACCTCCCAGCTGCTTGACCCTGCAGGCAGCAGGAGGAGCTGCATTTGTCCTATAGGTCAGAGCCCCAGTTGGGGCGATACGTGCTGCCTCAACAATGTGCCCTACCTCCTGTGGCCCCCCAAGCCAGGTGGGCCTCCCTGGCCATTTTGCTGTCCACAGTTAATTTTACATGATTAGGTGAAACAGCAAACCAAAATACAGAAAAAACCCCACACTGTAAGTCCTTACGCCAGTAAGGAGTAAATACCTTACAGCCAGTCTTATCAACAAAGCAGGTATGAAAGAAAGCAAAAGATGTGTTTTGACATCTACCTGAGCTTCTTCCACTAAGACTGTCAAAGGAAAGTATATCAAAATCCTTTCTGATCCAGTTGGCTCATTAATCAGCTCTTTTCTTGACAAATTCACCATTAACTGAATGATACATTTCAAGATTGGTGCATAAATTCAGCTTAACAATTTGTCAGTAGAATGGAGGAGTTCAAAAATCTCTTGACCAAAATCATGAGTTTTACCACTATTAGTTTTGAATTAAAGTTTAAACAGGATAGAATACAGAAAGACATAGGACCAGATTTCATTTTTGTTGCAATGGCATCCGTTCCCGTTATTCCACTGAATTCAGCTGAGTTCCAAACAATTCATGCTTTCTGCTGAAGCTGAATTTGGTTAATAAATCTGATTGCTGGTAGACAGCACATCATATTATTCTTACCAACACCTTGCACATTGTTTTCAGCCATGGATCCCAAAATGCACACTAGACACTGAAGATCCTAGTTGTGACCTTGGTGCCAGCAAACCCATAAAATATCAAGACTCATACAGAGTTTTTTGTGATATTAGTAGGAGTATCTAGGTCTCAAAGCCGTAAGGGACAGGTGTCATAACAGATACAGTGGGCCAAGTTCACTGCTGATGTTGGCCATGGTAAAATGTCAGCACAGATAAGATCTGAGACCGGTGTAAGTGGTTGAAAAGGTAACGTACTGATTCCATACTGATTTTGAATCAAAGGATCCTGGGAAGCTGAAACTAACAACTACAAGTGCAAGAGGACAATGCACAGATATCGATTAACCAAAACATTCCCTTCACCAGCATCTTTCTGTGTTACAACCTTTAAAAGCCCAGTGGAGGATAAGGGTGCTGTTAGCATGAAAACATCCGGAGAGGTCATGATTCTGCTCTTCTGTATGCATCCCTCACACACTTTGGCCCTCCAGGCTTCTGTAAGTTGCTAATTGAATAACTTGCTTTGGTATCTACGTAATGACTTCCTGCTCTTGTCTATCCATCCAGTTTACAGCTGCTGTAGAACTTACACTGGACTTTAGATTTTGTTAAACTACTATTAAAAAAAAAATTCCCAGGAAATTGATTCATAGGAAAGTACCTCTACACCTTTTCCCCCAGTCTAGCAATCTTATCCACAAATCAATCCTACCAACTTGTGATTGCATTTTATTTAAAGCAAAATGATTGGTTGGAGTTTTGATTCAAAGAAAAGTACAAGATAGGGAGAAATCTGATGTCTTGCCAATAAACATCAACTAATGTTACAACTACATAAACAGAATCAGAAAAGAGTGGTACCACTGGTCCAGTTTGTCCTGAAACAGATATAGCAAGATATAGTCATCCTCAAAACAATGTTTTACTTCTTTTTTATTTCAGAAAAGGATTTCAGAAAAGGTGCTTGCTGCAAGCAAAGCTAATAAGTTGCTCTGTTAGCACTGAGATCTACAAAAATTGATTTCCTATTGCACTGTGTCTTCTGACTGGGTCCTATGGTGTCTAGTAGGGCTCAAGGAATGAGCGGAGTGTATGTGGGGGTGGGGGTGCTTTTCCCTCTCAACACCTTCTCTGGCATCTCTTGGTGGGCCCGTAGCTGCCTTCTCAGAGAGGGAACTGGAAAGGTCTGTCTCTTCTGCCATTTGCTTCTCTGCATGAAACATTTAGGAAGAAGAATGGCTTTGAACATTGTGCGCTTCTGTTGGGAATGGAAAGTGCTCATGAGTTCAGGAGGAAGGTGGGGTAGAGGGGCAGTGGTACCTCTGTCTTTTACACCCACAAGCACACAATTTGTGCAAAACCTGCATGACCATGCAAGCCTTTTTTTCTTAAGAAAGCAAGATTCAAAAATTCCCGTGGATTTTGCAGAGCTCTAAGCCAGGATTGTTGCTAGATATCCCCACGGGGTCAGCTGGGTTGATACTAGAATTACACTGAGAGTTATGCTAAATGTGTTGAGCACCATATGATGGGTGTCTTACATGGGGTATTATCATTTTGATATATAACGAGTATTTCTAGGCTGTGCAGGACAAACCTGCAGGGCATGGCAGGGGCACAAAGGATAGTGGGGCTGAGGAGGTGGGATGCATAAGCCTGGTGTAGAGGAGATCATCCCAGTTGTAGTTTTCAACATCATGTCCAGCTAACACAAGGACCGGGGAGAAAAGAATCCTTTTGGGTCAGCAGACAGAGGAAAAGCACGTGGCTCAATGGGTTAAGGAATAGGCGAGTACGAGCCCGGCCTAGAGGGTGGTGAATGAATGAGCTTCCTCCCCCTCTCCGTTCCAGCAGTGATCAGGATTCCTTTCCCAGCCCGCCCCCGGGATTCCTTCGGCAGGAGGAAAAGGGAGAAAAGCAAACCCTTTCTCTTCATGGGGCGCTGCGGGCGCACGGAGCAGCGCTCCCCGCCCGCGCTTCCCCTCCGCATCCCTGCGCTGGCTTCTCGGCTCTGCAGACAGAAGCTGAGAGTTGCTCTTGCGAAATGCAAATACAATTGCAGGACTTTTCCTTCCATTGAGGGCAGAGACAGAATCCGAGTGAGGAAAGGCACACGATTGTGATTTAATGTTTAACACTGTCTGTTCAAACAGAAAGATGAATCGAGACCCCTTTGAAAATGCAGTCCTTATCATTCTTAGAGCAGAATAAACAAGGTGACTGCAGCTAATATTACTTTTCTAACCCTGCCACCTGGGGGTTTCAGCACATTTTGTGAACTTTTCACACTTACCTCTCGTAGAACCCATCTCTGCAGATGGCAAGTACTACTTTCTTCATTTTGGAGGGAGGAGCTCTAAGTGCTGATGAAAGGTTTTGCCCAAACACTTCAGGAAACGTGCAGAAGAGAGAGGAAGCAGAATAATTATTCTGCCCTTTCACATTTGTGTCATTGTTTCCTTTTTATTCAAATAACTTCAGAGACTTGCATTGGAACAGACATTTTCTAGGGCACTTTCTAACATCCTGAGCCCACTGAAGTGTACCAAACTCACTGAAGTCAAAAGACCATCCTTAGACTAAGTTGCTGTGTGAACTTGTCCTCATTTGGCTCATGGTCAATAGCCCACAATAACACTGGGGCCAAGAGATCACAAACACTAATCTTGACTCAGAACTATTTAGGATCATTGACCAACGCAACAGAAGGTCAGTGTATGTCTCTGTAAATTTAATTCAACTTAAAAACATGATCTTCTTCACATCATTTAAAATATCTTTTAACATCTCCTGGGGAAGAAGAGGTTTTAGCACAGTGGACATAGCTGGAAATGCATTTCTCTCTGATGTATTCTGTCTTCTTGTCAGTAAATCCTACTGTGGTTCACAACTGATGAAAAAGCAGACCTGGGTTTTCTTTTTTTTTTTTCCATTTGGAGGATGATTAACAGTGTGGCATGCTGGCCAACAGCCAGTCATACCAGTCATGCTTTTCTGGTTGCATGTGTACCCACTGATAGACAGTTTTGCAACAAATTAGAGGGCTGAGTATGAGCAGAGTCACAGATTTGGTCTTTGGATCCAATGGTGGAAGCAATTTTATATGAGCATTTTTAACCTTCTCAGGGGTTTTTGGTCCTGTTGTAAACGCTTTCAATTCAAACCTAGGTAATAGACCAGTATCTTCTTACAGGCATATCCATGTCTTATCTGGAGACGCATTTGTGTCCCTTAGCTACATGTTTACAAGAGACCATTCTGAGTCAAAATATTCCAAAAGAGTAGCTTGGATGTGCTTCTGCCTGTCAGCCAGAACACAACCTTCTTCCTTCCCCTTCCCCTTCCACTCCCCTCTTCCGTTTCCATAGCATATTCTGGATAAAATTGGTTCTCAGACTTATGGGGAAAAAAGAAAGAAAAAGGGTAAAAGTAATAATCTGGGTAACAACTGGGTAGTAGTTTCTCCCGCTGCAGTCATTTCAGTATATTGGCTGGGCTTGATATCACTTTCTCTTCAGCTGGTGCACTGAAGAAGCAAGTGTCACCAGACTTGCAGAAAGCTGATTTGGGACTGCTGAGATGCCTTTTTCCCTCCATGTAGGACACCATCATATTAGGCATGTGACAGTGCTGGTCAGCATGAAAGCATGCGTGGGCTGAGGGCCCAAGTGCTGGGGCACGGTGTCATGGCTCACTTTGTGTTCTGTTCCTTGCTCCAGGAGGATTGCTGCAGGGAGTAGAGGAAAAGAGACCCTGGCACTGACCTGCAGGTATGGAAGTAAGGAAGGAAGGAAGGAAGGAAGGAAGGAAGGAAGGAAGGAAGGAAGGAAGGAAGGAAGGAAAGATCTGCAGGGGATGCATTCCCTGGTTTGGCATGTCTGGCTGTAGGGGTGCAGCTCCATGGAAGATGAGACAGTTGCACCTGTTTACACCAGGTATATATATTTCGGAATAAAAGACACAAAGAAGTTAATCTCAGAGAAGAAGAAATCTAGAGACAGAATTATAGATACTACTGAATCCCCCATGTATTTTTAAACTTCATTTTAAAGGGAAAACAATGGCAAAAAACTCTCAAAGGCACATATTTAACTGTTAGTTTCAAAGTAATACCTCCTCAGAGATCTGACTTTATCACTACTGAAAGGAGAAAGCAGAAAATGGAATTGTTTTTGTTGTTCTATCATGTCTATGACATGACAAAAGCGTGGAGTTCTTCTGCCTTTTGCTTTTCACCTTGTTGAACTGCTGTCAGACTTCTGTAAATCGTTTGCACCATAAACAAGCTTTGTGAGTGAAAGGGCAAGTGCTGAGAAAAGCCAAAGGCAGAGATTTTATATTGAATTTTTTCTTACAGAGATAACTGACTTCAGCATGGACCAGATTCACCTAGATCTGGGAAGAAAAGCCAAGCATCCTTGAAGGCAACAGCATAATGAAGCTCAAGCAACAGCAAATGGGCTAAGACTCTGAATATGTTGGTTTTATTTTCAGGCAAAGAGTAAGATAATTGCACCTGAGAGGATTTGGTTTTGAGCAAGAGCTGCTGCCCTGTTTCTCCTTAGCATTTCAGCCACAGATGTGGAAAGACTGGCATCCCTTATGCCGGAGTACCACCTGGAAACTGCCTGCTGTTGTGAAGCCCTGACTGTCGCTAATTGCAATGTAAAGTTTGGAGGACTATCCGTGCGCACCGGTGATGGGATACGAAGACAGGAGGAGAAGAGGATGCATTTTGCTTGCACATGTGGCTATTGCAGTGTCAGGACCCAGCACAGCAGGCAGTTCTTCTCCTTTGGCAGAGAACCATCATGCAAGAAAATGGCATTGGCGTGGTTTGGAGCATGGCAATGACGGGCTGGGATAACCTGGTCCCATGTTTCAGTGCAAAGTCGGAGGCTTAGCAGGGGAATGTGCTTCTGTTTCGTCTTGCTAGGTCTTGCTATAGAAGCACGGGAGGAAGGCTGGAGAGGTAGGGCCACAAAAATAAATGTGTCTTCAGCTCACTGAAGATTGCGTAAGCTTGGTTTGTTCCCCTAGTGTCCTCTTTGCAAATATGGTACCCCAGAGAGATGGAGAATAGTGTTTAAGGAGCTTGAGAGCCATTACTGATCTTACATTACATGGATAAACCCAAATCCACCTGTGCTGGAGCCCACTAAATCCAGGCACATCTCATGCAAGTAACTGCATGTGATTGTGTGATTGGTCTCTTCAGTAGTTCAAGGTGCAAAAACCTTTCAGTCTTACATACTTAGCTCTGCTTTGGTTGTGACATCTGGGACCGTTTAGAAAATCATGTGACACGCTCCAGTACTAATTACTTTTCTTTAAACATATTTTTTTTCTTTTTCTTCCCAATTTTCTTCCCAATTTGCTCCTATCCTTTCACCACTGCTTCAGTATATCTACCTGATTTATGCAACGGGGGTCTTAATGTAACAATGAATTCCTAAAAATATCGCAATCTCAATAACTGACAACAAAAAGCACAAATACATATCTTAGAAATGAATAGAAAAGACACAGAGCCTGAGTTTAACTGGTGCTATGAAATCTCAGAGCGCTGTGCGCTGCTGGTCTCTCCTGGCTGGGTATTCCGCCTATGGAGGGCTTAACATTTTTGACACCAGGGATTCTCATATAAATCTACTTTGAATATGGAACTCAGATGAATTATCTGGTGTTTTACTTCCTTATTGGGGAAAAAACTGAGGAAGGGCTGGGAGAGGCTCCTCCATCTGAGAGAGGTTAATGATAGAAACTTGTCTTCTGCTGATGGGAAATTCAGATAAAAATCATTAGGGCAAAAAGGTGTGTTTGGCCTAGAGAAAACCCATTTTTCCTATCTAGTCCAGAAGGAGAGTGAAATAAATTATAGATACTTGTCGATGAAGCTGATCAGAAGTTCATACAATTAAAGGACATACAGGTTATAGAAGAAAGGATTTCTCAGGAGATGTTGGGGGAAACAGGTGGAAGACTAACCAAGCGTGTCCTGCCCACCAGCCAGGAAGGCACCATGGTCTGAAAGGTGTCAAGGGCAGAGAGGAAGACCAAAAGGATCTGGTTGTAGCAGAATGTCTCTTCAAACCAATGGACAAGGTGAGGAGGAAAGAAGCCAGAAGAGGAGAGAGGGATCATAAAGGTTTATATTCTTTAGATCTCTACATTGCTATGTCACTAAAGACAAGACAGCGTGATTCTGAAACTCCTGACTATTTCATCTCAGATGGCTATCTAAGGCACATGTGGCATGAATTCCTGGAGATGCTTGCTTCTCACCATGGACTGCATATGGAGTCTTGGTAGAAGGAACCTTTCCTTCAATACTCCTAACTTTTGTCTCCAAATAACAAGCTTGTGGTTTTCCTAAGTGAAACTGGCAGTCTGAATCTTGTCCCCAGCGTGTTTCTTAATCACACTATAGCTGCTAAGCTGTAGAGATGCTCCTTGAAGAATGGTCTGAAAATAAAGCTAAGAATAAACTCAGATGCCTTGCTGAAGCAGAGCCCAAGTACTAATTTTTAAAGGCAAGACCCCAAACACCTTTGTCTGAGCCTCTAACTGACTATAAAGTCTGTGATGATCATGAAAAAGAAATAATATGCATTTATGGGGTAAGAAGTTAAACTATGACTGGCACTAGCAATCTTTGCATCCCACTTGGCTTGAGAATACTGTGATGGATTGCATGGATATCCACTTCATTCAAACAGGCATCAAAAGTGCCATTACATCCTGTTTCCAGGAGTTGTGACTCACTCCAAAGAGAGAGCTCAGCTCAAGCCCGGGGTCAATTCTGCAGCCACTGGTAGTGCTAAGGAGAGGCTGGCAGGAGATTAGACAGAAATGTACATTCAATAAAATCAAAAGGATTTTGTCTCCCTAAAGGTTTGGAAGAAATGAGTTTATAGATAACAGTTTGCCCTATGGACACCATTCTCTAACTTTCACTGAGGCAGCACATGCTGTTATCCTATAGATGTCCAACGAAGCAAATTATAAGGAATAGACAATTTTCCTGGCCAGCTCTGTAGCACATTTAATACTTTTTTTTAGGATAGATCTTCTATGAAACCTGTATCAACTTCAAGGTTATTTTTAATGGCTTTACAATTTGCCAGCTACTAATGGTATTTCTTTGAAAGCCTCCAAAACCATCCCAAACCTCCACTTTCAGACTTGCATTTAACTGTCTAAGAGATTGTAACTTTGAATTCAAAGTCCCACAGCTTCGATCTTCTTGATCCTTCTTTGACTTAGCTTGACATTTGGATTTTTGTCTCACCCTTATGCAACTGAATTACAAGCATTTTCTTTTAGAATCAATATATTTGATAATTTTCTCCATGGCTTAAAACTCAGAAATGAATTGATAACATTGTCTTTTTAAAGCCAAGTTAAAGATTAAGAGTTAGAAAGTTTCTTGGTGAGCAATAGAGTAATCCCTAAAATGTTTTTTGTTTCCTTGCCTAGTCTTGCCTTGCCTTGCCTTCTTCCCTTGCCTCTGCCTCTCCAAGACAAGGTGTACTGAGCCCTTCACAGAAAGATATCACGCCAGTGACTAGGTGTTTTGAATTAATTTTTTTCTCAGAGATTTTTTTGAGACTTCCATTTGAAAGTTAATCTGAAAATTTTATTTTGATTTAGAAATGCTGAACCGACTTTCTGAAAATCCCCCTGTATCATTACAGAGATGTTATTAGTTAACCATCTTTTAAAAATACATTTCTTGCTCCAAAAGTCTGATACTCTGCATTACTTTCAGGAATAGATTTCATGCTCCCTTCACTGTTTGAATTTTATCTTCTTTGCAGGAAGGACAGAATAAAAGACTTGCAATAAGCAGTGTATTCGGTGATTTTTTTCTTTTCCCTTTTGGGATTACCTGTGAACAAAGCTATCAGAAATGAAAAGATAAGTAGATTATTACTGGTCACCAGGCTACGTGGCACCACATCTCATGGGGCCACCAGCAGAAATCAGCTGCTGCTTTACAGCATGTTTCTAACTGGAACATTGGGTGTTTCCCCCAGCTGGATAGTACAGCTGAGCAGCTGCTGAGATCACTCATCACTGAGGGTGTTTGGTGTGGAGGGACCAGGCAAGGCTGCTCTGAGTGTCCCCGTCACAAATCTGTGTGTATGCTGAACTCGGTGAACTTCTCCTCTTGCTGTTGTGACAGGACAGACCATGGAAACTTTGTGTGAGCTGTTTCTTCGTGAAGGGTGAGATGCTGACACAGTGAAGCAGAATTTATACAGTAGAGCATCCAGTAGCTGTCACTTGGGGAACATTTCCTGAGATACAGACAGCAGCTGGACAGGTGGTTGATTTATGGCAGACTTGGACTGCCATGATGAAATGCTGTGGCTGCTGCTTCTTGGTGGAGTTAGACAAAATAATGGGGTGAGGTTAATTCATATCATCCCAAAGAACCAGAATTGGAGCCCCAGGATTTGCAAGCGAAGCAAGGGGCCTTTGTGGCACTGCCTGGTGTGCAGAGCTTCCCTGAATCTCTTCCCACAACAGCTGTCTGAAGAAATGGATGCAGCAAGGTATTGGCACTTGCTTTTGTATTTGGGATCCTTAAATTGCTGTTTCACTGTATTTCAGGTGCCTCTCTGCCATCGGAAAGAACTCTGGGCCACATGCACTAGCAGTCTTTGAGGAGGAGAAGGCGTTGAAAGCAAGACAGTGCTGTTGGCAGCCATCTAACTTGGCCAGTGACTTATTTGTGCTTTAGATGACGTGCCCCGCACGTTTGCTAGGTTCAGGCTGAGTATTTTATTTGGCATTGTCTCTGCACTGTAAGTTATTGATTTGCAGATCTGGTACAGGTAAGCAGAACTTGTCTGCCCCCCTCACTGTGGCTATGTATGGAGAGGGAAGGAAGCAAAGGGCTCCTTGCAGGGCAGGGTAAACCTCATGTGATGCATTAAGGTGAGACCTACATAGTTTGAGCTGATTTAACCAATTTTTAATCAGCTTCTACTAAATAACAGCAATTTATTGCAGGGGTTATGTGATTATAGACTTACTGAGATTTTACTTGTTGGCTTACCATAGTTTTTATGGGTTTATGATGATTTTAGATTTTATATGCTAATGACATTTTCCAACTTTGCTAAATGCATATCTGTACAATGTCCCTGTTACCCTTGTCTTGGCAGAAAAGAACATTGCTACAGGCTGTCCCATTTATTAACCAAATATTCAAATCAGGGAAAAAATAATTTAACATGCATTACAGACTTTTTATAAGTGCAGAATAAGTGATGTTTCACAAACACTGTGCAAATGCATGCACCTGTGGCCACATGTCCTTGCATAACATATCCAACGCTGTAAATGGATGGGAAGGTCTAAGCCCTGAGCACCAAAGTGCTCCATCTCCAAAGCGCATTTGTTCCTGCAAAAGTTGTCAGCCTGGCAAGGCTTCTGCAGTGGTGGAGTGAACCCTGGGTGCCAGAGTTGTCTCCAGAAGTTCCTGTTTTTTCCACCTCTGCTATTGAACAGAAGGAGCTTCTCCAGCCGCAGGGAGCAGGAGGAAAGAATTCTGTGTACTCAGGGACAATTTCTGAGGTTTTGTTAATTGAACACCTTATTGGTGACTTGATAACTCTTGGGACAGCACCAATGTGGTCCTGGCATGAGGAAACTGCCCAGAGGCTTCATGAACATCCTGCTGATACTAATGGGCACAGAGAATTGAAAGCCTAATTAAGGCAAAGCAGGAAAACTGAAGGAAAAGCGGAGTTTCTCAAAGATGTGGACACTTCTGTAGATCCTGCCACAATTGCAGGACCAGTAGCACTCACATCATGGTACCTTGAATCTGACTGAGCTGATCAGGGACTGGCACAGACAGGGGCAGGGTGGAGGGGATGCAAGGCAGCAAGTAGCATGGGGTGTGTGTACGGAGAGCCACAGGCACGGTTGTTAAGGACTTTATTGACTGGACTCTAATAACCCCTAATGACATGCTCTGAGATTTGCCCTCAGTTTTGTGCGTGGACTCTTCCTTACCCACAAAGCAAGCCCTCTGATCTGGGTACAACTATCTCCTCCCTCCACTGTCCACAGCATGACTAAAAGTTTTGCGGGAAGGTTGGAGGCCTCTCTGAATGCCACAACACTTGGAAAACGGATACTTCCATTTGAAAATGAACCTTATATAAAGGGACCAATATAATCTACCTAAGCCATTAAGCTCTCCACTGCCTAAGGAGAGTGTCAGTAGGAGGATGGCACAGCATGTCTGAGGACAGTTTGGAGCAATCTTGCAATTCAAGGCATTATCTATTCCAAGCTTGCCTTGTGCTAGTCTAGATATAGGCAAAAGATGCCGTGGGCTGTTGTGAGCAGAAAGGTTATCCTGGCTCTGCTGCTTGCTTTGCCTGTGTCACAGCCTGAGAGAAGCCAGCGGGCTGCTGCTGAGCATGAGATCAAATAGAGATGGCCACGGCAGGGGACAGCAGCAGCCAGCCCAGCTCTGCAGATCTTCCCCCAGGCTCCTTGTCCCAGCTCCATCCCTTCTTCCTTCCCTCCTAGTCCTGGGGCAAGAGCTGCCCCAGATGTTCCCTGCCTGGTAGGGAAACCCCACTGTGTCAGTGGCACCGTGACCCTTTGGGCTGGCTTTGGCTCTGGGTTTCTTTACATTTTCCTGGGTGGAAGGTGCCCAAAATGCAGTTCAAAGATCCTGGAAATAACCCTCAAACAAACAAATTTGCCTTACTGGTCAGCACTGCATTTTTGTCATCTGTTTCTCTGTTTAGTGTTATGAGGAAATAAAACATGAATTAGTCCTGTAAGCCAGCATTAATGTGAACCCCATCATCTGTTTCAGTCACTCAGACTACTAAGGTTGGCTTTTAGGGTGATTCTTGTGTCAGAGATGAGAAAGTTACACAATAGACATTAGAGAATCACTTCAAAAACCTCCACAATCCTGCATTGAAATCCCATCCAGTAAGGGAGAGAACCAGCCCTTGGCTGGCTGAGACGCAGTCACATGAGTGTCCAAAACAATGAACACACAGTGTCGACAGCTGAGGCCATTGAACTTTATGTCACTTCCCAACTGCAGCATTTCTCATAATTTATGGTTATACTCGCCTTTCAACCTTTAAAACCTTTTCCCAAGTATTTGCAGCATTCTCACATAAATATTGCTACAATAAGTAACATCAACATTTAGTAGCTGTTTTTCAAGAATAACCGTGTGACACTATTATGGCATTCCATTAAACCAGCTGCAATGTGGGGAAGGCCTAAATCAAATCATGCCCACTAAAGGTAACGTTTACACATATACAAGGGAACAATGGATGGGAAAAGTTTATTCTGTGTTTCAAGACTTAAATGACAGTTCTGTCTCCTTTCATGGTTATGCAAGATGTCTCTCTCTGGTGAAATGACCCAGAGTGGACACAGACAGCAGCTTACATTCCAGTGCTATTTGTTACCTCCTCAAGAAAAGTCAAAATTACAAAATCTATGGTTTGGTCTATTTATTTATTGTAGTATTTTTAGGGAGAAATCCTTATTTCAAAGGAACAGAGAATGTTGTCTTTTCATTAAAGCTATCAAATGTTGTGAAATGATTAGTAAGAGAATTCCTTGCCAGAATTGTTCACTGTCCAAAATGCATCACAATGACTAAACGTAAATGACAGATAGTTAGCTTGCATATAGATACATGCTTAATTGCCTTCATCCCTCCTGTCTGAAGAATGCACTTAAGCATATGCTCATTTAAACACATATGCTTCATTTCTGTTTAGGTCAACAGGATTTGAGCACGTGCTTAAACATAAGCAAATGCTTAAGTGCTCCTCTTGAATAGCGATCCTTTTCTGGGGCAAAGCCAAAGAAATACTCTTTTGGAATATTTCTTCTTACCTTACCCTGCCTCTTGCTTCAGCTGCACTGTTGGAGTATTCCTCCTCCTCCCCAGAAACCAGCTTACCCTCCCTGCTCATCTCTGCCGGGGCTGGTGTCAGACACACTCAAACCCCATCGTTCTGCCAGCTAACCCTGTACACCGGGGCCGGCAGAACTGCCCATCGTGGAGAGAGGTGAAGGGCAGGCAGGCAGAGCTCTGCGGAGGAACAGAAGGGCAGCTACAGTGCACAGTCTTCCCTGAACAGGGCAAACACCGGCAGCGCAGGAGGCTGCAGAGAGGGCGAGGGGAAGCAGCACCTGGCTTGCGCCCAGCCTGCCGTCGCTCCCGCAGGTGCGGGGACCGGGCGCAGTGCGTGCGGGACGCTGCTCCCGCATGGCCCCAGGCGAGCGTGGCGCCGCAGCCTGGCCCCCCGCATCCGCCAGCGCCGGGTGCTTTCACATGGCTTTGCTACAACTTTCGCCCGCATCCTGCCGCCTCCCCGCGCCAGCCTTCCTGTCTCGCCCCGGGCTGCGGCGGTGGCTGCTGTGGATGGAGTGCCTCTGCTTGGAGAGTACGTGGGTGCTTCGCTGCCGACACCCGAGGCTCAGCCGCGGAGCCGTGTGGGTTCCCCGCGGGAGAAACACCACACCTCACGGCAGTGTCGAAACCCTGGCAGCAAACCACGGAGCGACGCAGGGCTCGATTCCCGCTCTCCAGCGGGCTGCAGAGCCTGCCCAGCTGCTGCAGCAGGTGACGTCTGGCTGGGCGGCGAAACCCCTGTACAAACACGTGCTGCCAGAGCCTGCAGCCTTCAGGGCTCTTTGCAGTCGCACTTCGGAGCTGTATCTGTTGTGCGTTATCAGCTTAATTAAGATAAGGATGTGGAGTTTATGCTATATTCCCGTAAATGACAGGGCAGGGATATGAATGATTTATATGGCATTAATTGTACTTGCCAAGCTTAGGTTTGTCGATAGGCATTAATAAAACCGTCATTTGAATCCAAGTAAGGGAATGAAAGTACAAAAATTTTTTTTTCTCAACAACTTTCAAAATTCTGCTGTTTGCAAAAACAACCAACATGCAAAGGGCAGAAAGTTGGAAGGGTCAGTGTCTGGACCGCCTGGGCAATAATTAATAAAAACACATCCAAAGGCAACTTTAGGGAGTGAATTTGATTCTGTGAAAGAAGACTGGTTCCTCTCCCTGCCCTGCAGGTAATGTGTTTGCCTGTGACGGCAGCAGATTATTTGTTCTTTTTTTTTTCCCTGCCACCGAACTAAAGAATGCATTGTGGGAAAACCGTCCTGACACATGACACTGTGCAAAGGAGGATCACAGCGTGAGGCAGCATCAAGGGGCTTACTTGGTCTTGATGCACTCTTGCACAGCATGGGGCTCCAGAGATGAGTGTCTCTTCCAACGAAAGCACTGGTGCAATTTGCACAACTCTCATGAGAGCGCACGGTGAAGCTGCTCTCAAAGCCCTCATGTAAACAGGGCTGGGGAAAGAAAAGGGAGAGTAAAAGAGCCTGCACCATGCACGGGGAAAAAGCACAAAAGGAGATGGTTCAAAAGAGCCTGAGCTAAGGAGGAGGGGAGTTGTGAGGGAAGCGAGGATGGGGCGAGGAGGGGAAGAGGCAGAAAATTAAATCCAAATATTAGAAGCAGAAGGGAAAGTCTTAGTAACGAAATGGAACAGTTAGCACCACAGTGACGGGAGCCGTCAGGAGAAGTGAAGTATGGGAAGACACTGGATGGCAATGCACAACTAGAGATTTAGCTTTCAAGGCAAAAGCACAGCTGAGATGCGCTCTGAAGACTGTGCCTCAGATATGCAGCCCTTAAACTTCTTCAAAACCTCCTAAGTTCAGATAATAAGTTTGCATAAAGAGAGGGGGGCGGGAAGAGAAAAAATAAAGGCGGCTGTAAGTGCTCCTCACTAGCCTGTCTCTGAGCAACAGGCCCTCCTGTACTCACTCTCCCTTGTTGCTCCTGCTTATCATAATATGCCACTTTTGCGCATCAAATTTACATTTCAAAAAATGCTGTATCGCTGCTCTAAAATTAATTATTAATCTTTCATCAGTCCCTTCCATAGATACATTTTTAACTTTGATTTTGCTACCCGTTCGGGGGAGGGATGGGAGAAGGGGGCGGGGGAGAGAAGATCCTTTAATCTTGTCACTTTTCTGTGGGGTTCTCCTCTCGTGTGCTGCTACTTCCAGGCCTGCGTGTCCCCTAAGCGCTCTGGAGGTACAACTTTAGTTCTTCTTCTCGCTCGGAAAAGAATCTTCCCACACTTTTGAGAGCATGAATATTTTCACCCTGCAGGATGCAACGCAGAGAAGCGCCTGCTTCTCCTGTTTGACCTGGCATTTCAGCCTCAGTAAAGTGAAGCTGTTCTGATAAATCGAGCCCCAGGCTAAAGAGCTGGGTGGATTATATGCCCATGCAAGGGAAAGAGATCTGGGTGGGATTTATAGGGCCTACCTAGAGCACAGTATGGGCTTATTCATCAGTCAGCTCATCGGAGTGACTTGTAGGCAGCGGTCTGAACTTTGGTTATTTACTGTTCAAGGTAAGCAAGTACTGAAAATGCAGCCATTTGCTCTTAGTTTATTGAAGACTGAGTCCTTCTCTTGCCTGAAGTGTAAATGAAAGAGGAGCAAAGAGGGAACGATGTGTACCAGATGGATACTGGGGAGATGTGAGCTGCTGGCAAACTCCGTATTTGACCCACCCCTGGTCTGGAGTTGTGGCAAATGCTATAATCTGCCTGAAGGAGGGGGAAAGGGCTAACAGAGAGATGAGGTTATGATGAGGTGCTTTTATGGGTTACAGAATAAACACTTTCCTTTTTACCTCTATGCTGCGAACATACTGATCAGTGGCTCCATAGCCAAATGCACATGTGTGTAGGTGTCCACACACACACAGACACACAGACACACAAACGTGTGCTTTTACTCACCCCTTCCCCCAGAAAGATGCCATCTGGATGTTCATGAAACTGAAGTGCTGTGTGTAGGCTGCTTCCTCAAATTAAGGTGGAAAGACTTGATGTACCCCATCATATTCACCACATTTTGCTCAAAAGGGATAAAAAATTATCACATTGGAAGACAGATGTCAACACAACATGGCGTCTAGTTAAAGGCCAAATTCTCCCAGTTCTAAACAACAATACTTTACATTGCACTATTTATCTTTCTACTCACACGTACAGTACAGAATGTGTACTCTTTTAAGAAGCTCCTTTGCTGTGAGTCGCTGGGTGTATGTGTGGGTGAATGTCTCTCAGGATGTTGGACTTAATCAGAGGTGAATTTGGATCAATAGACTATCACTTACTAGAAAATCAGATAAAGTACAGGGTAAAAAGAAAGCTAAAAATTCAGAGCAAAACACACTATGCTTGTTTTCCAGACCCACATCCCCTGCATGTTTCTTCCCCAGTTGTACTTGCCCAGATTATGAATTTATCCCTGTGGTTGTCACCTCCAGACTGTGCCTAGGTTATGCAGCCCTCTCAGACAAAAATCTGCAGTGCCAACCAGCAGATCCACTTTGAAGGCTGCATGCTGTAACGCTTTCATCTGGGCTATACTTCACCAGTAATAAATTAGCATTCACATGGATGCAGCCAATAGCTCTCACAGCACACCTCTACATAAACATGATCCCCTCTGCCTTTCACAGTTGGAGAAACCCAGCCAGCAAAGTTGCTGGAGGTGAAGAGGGAGTCAGCAGCAGCTCTGGATCAAGACTGAAGCCTTGCTCAATCACACCTTTCTTCTCCATCTTCTAGACAGCATCTGAATACAGCTGAACATCTACTCTGTGTGATTTGTTCTGTGTAATAACACATATTTTTTTCAAAGGAGGCTTTGATTTCAGTTTGTTGACACTAGTTGTGCATATATGTGTAATTATGTAGGATTATCAGTGTGCTACAGAAGGCCCACTTTGTATATTACGCCTCTACAAACCACTGGAAATTAAGTGCTGTGATTCTCCTTGCAGATTCTCATTTGGGGGATGCAAAGTGAGATTGAGTAACTGTAAGCACAGCTCATGTTTCATAAAAATAAACAATGCTTATGCGGATGTGTGACAGATGTTACACCTTGTTGAATGCATTGAATTCCTTACAGCCAAAAAAAAAAAGAGAGATCACATAGGCTTCAGAGTAAGTGTGGTTTCAGCAGGAATGCAGCCCTTGCAAAAATCCAAAATTGGCCTTGGGAAATGCCCCTTTTTATCCACATAAGAGCTGAATAATGATCATGGCCGAAAATGCTAAGGATTCTTAATTGTGCACAGTCTCTCCTCAATCCAAACACAGGCTCCACTTTTCAGTGAGTTACCCTCTCTGCCTGCCCAGCCTGCCCACCTAGCTGACAAGCTGCATGTGTCAGAAGGAGGTAGAAAGACTTTTCTTACCTCTCAGAGCATTTGCTTTCTTTTTGAAATGTTGCAATTGTTGTTTTTTTATTTCATCTCAGATTCTTTCTAAGGGTTAAGCTTGGGCAATTTATTTTTCAACTGGTCTAGGAGATTACCTTGATTGTTTTCTTTTTTTTTTTTTGTTGCTTGGGATAGGTCTTTTCAGTAGAGTGGGGCCATAACAACGTTTCCTGATGAACCAAAAGTATGGTTGGCATGGGCAGGACAAAAAAGGGAAGGCATTAGGTCTTCAGCACTTGAGACATGAGTCTCCTGAGAAGACATAAGCAGATCAGAAGCACTTATCCCACATGTCATAGCTATGCAACACCACTCTCCCTAGCCAGAAGTATGCCCGCTGGTCCAATAACAGCACATCCTTATCCTTCCTCACCTGCATTCCCCTTCCTGCACCATGGGCCTGTGTAAAGACTTTTGATCAGTGCTACCGTTCCCCACCCACAGCTCTCCCCTCCAGTGTGTGCCGCAAAGAGATCGTTTAGTTCCTTGTTCCTGCTCCTGTCTTTGCAGCGGGACAAGGATCCAACCCTGCAAGTGGCTTTTCTCACCTATGAACCCAGTGGTCTGTGGCCAGCCTGAGCCCCACGGCTCAGGAGAAAGAGACACTGGCCTTGTGCTCACAGAGCCCAGGCTCTGCTGATTGCTGTTAGCCAGCCCCACACCTGCTCATAAACACTCATCCAGAGCTTGGGGTGGGGGGAGCTACCCACTGTTCACATATGGGGAAAGGACAATTGCCCAAAGCTGGCTGCCTGAAGCACCAAAAAGCACTGCTCTACCCCGTGCCCTGCTGCATGGGTAGCTTGGAAGCTGAAGGAAGCCTTGTGGTGCCAGCAGCTGCATCTCCAGGAGAGCAGGTAGTGAAAGGCAGCATCCTTCTGCACCTTCTTGCTGTTTCATCCTCCCCATCCCTCATCACACTCTGAGCTATGCATCGCAGCACTGCTAATTACAAAGTGAAGCCATCACAAAAACCTTGGACAGAAATAGAGTGGAAGTCACAGCAGCAGGGTATATGAGGGCAACCAGCTTAGCAAAGGCACAGGCACAGGGACAAGCTCTCAGAAGCTGGAGTGCAAAACTGCAGCATGTCTTTTTTCTCAGAGACTACAGACATGCTGTCCCAGCAAAGTGTTTCCTCCCCAATGGACCTTGGATATCTCACATGAAAATCCAGCAAATTATCTGGGAGTTTTCTGCATGGAAATAATTTCAATATAGCTGACATATTGCAAGCTCACGTCCTAGCTGATAAGGTCAGCATCTTCTTTGGCTCACATACTTGCCAAGTTATTTGTAAAGGTGGGCCCATACACTGAGGTTAAAAGGATGCATTAATTAGAGGACCGAATCTTAAAGCCTGGGGACAAAAGAGCATTGTCAAACTCACATGCCCCCTTTGGTGCAATCAGCCTTGGCAAATGACATCCAATTGGATTTGAAGGGATCCAGAAGTGCAGACAAATTCCTTGCATCTAACTCTCTTTCCAGGCTTGGGACTAAGGTCATTATTGCAGGGCAGCAGCAATGGAAAAGGCCTATGGTCTTTGCCCTCTTCCTATAAGCACCTTTTGGATCAAAGTTGGGTTTGTTTTTGCTTCTGTGGAGAAGCAGGAAGAGGAAATGTTCCTTAATTTTGAAATTCTTACCTGTGAGAGAGTTTGGATGGTTGGAGAAAAGGCATCAAAGATATTTCATGTCTGTACACCCCAAAGAAGTGAAAGTTCATGTCTCTGCATCCCATTCCTCTCTCAATTTGTACCATGCTGCAGAAAATGCTGCAGTGAGTCCAACATTTGGGAATGCTTCCCTGACTGCTGTGCAGCTGCTATGGCCTACCTCCCCTGCACGAGGGACTGTCTGCCTATGTTTGGTCCTGTGAGTGTCTCGCAGGGCTGTTCCACAGGGCTGCAGCCTGCAGAGCACTTTGGGGTGGCACGGACTGCCTCTGGCTCTGAATGGAGCTGACAGGAGTGGCCACAGGAATGGTCTGTCCTCTGGCCCATCTTGCTGAAGGAGACATGATGGGTGATGAAGGACCTGCAAAACTGCTGCAACTCACCTGGCATTAGGGTTTTAATGTTAGACTAGATGAATTTTTATTTTGTTGTACTGATGATTTGTTTGTTGAAAACTCCTTCTTTCTTAAAAATACACTTTATAATATGTTAAAATATTCTCCAACGAAGAAAAGAATTTTAGAGTTGAAGAAAACTATCAGAGCATGTGAAAGAAAAACATTTAATATTTATTTGGTGAAATGAACCAAAATGAGGAAGGGGGCAAGACAGAATGAGAAGGAGAAGGGAAAGATTAAAAATAGACCGATTGCAAAGTGTTTCTAAACATTTTGTTTACTGATGCATATACCTCTTGCCCACACAGGCTTGAAGAAGACAATTTTGTAATTCAGGCACAGACGTACCCTGTGGGCTGGGAAGCAATGTGCTTTGGTGAATAGGAAGTAGGTGGGAAGGTGGGCACTCCTCCATGCTGAGTGCTTCTCTGCTTAGACTCTGCTGATTGAGCCTAAAACCTGGGGCAACTTCCACTGGTCAGCCTTTCTGAATGCAAAGGAAAGGTGAGAGCAGGCTGCTCAATTTGTAACTCTCTGCTTCCACCAGGAGTGAATCAGGGACTGTGGGATTCACCTCTGAGAATGGGTTGAACCTCCACCTAGAGATACCTGTCTGCCTCCAATTTTTGTAGAAAGAGGTCAGAAGCCAAATCTTGAAAAAGCTAAAATCAGGTGAGATACTGACTCTTCCTCATAGTATCAGTAACACCTGGAGCACAGTAAATGGGTATAAGCCTGCTGTAGTCAGAATAAGTCTCCTTGTTCCAGGAGCTGTGTGTGGAGGCAGAAGAAGGGGCAGACAGGCAGGCAGGCTTGCAGGGGCTCAGCAAAACCCCCTGGACAGAGGTGACTGTGTGCAAGCCTCCAATGGGCATTAAAAACTCAAGGGTGGCAATACAGACATTCACAGCAGGCTAGCAGTTCCATTGCTCCTCTAAGAGTAGTCTGAATGTCTTTGCCAGAATGTCCAAAAGAGGAAGCTGAACTCAGGGAAAATGTGCTTGGTATCCACCACTGGAATCAGAGCTGTGTGCCAGTAACTGTGGAAAGCCTTTTGTGAATTGGTATCTTCACGTTTACAGTTATCTATGAGAGACCTAAGAAGGAAAATTTAAGCATGGCTGTGTTTGCCATGTGCTTCACCACTAGGGAGTGGAGAAGCAGCAAAGGCAGAGCACTTGGTCTTAGCACTGTATTGCACCATTAGCATTTTTAGCTGGGAACATCAAGAAGGAATGAGAAAAGGTGCCTGCTCTGTATGCTAGCACCAGCAAAGGAAGAGGAAGATGTCATCTAACAAGGACATCTCACTTCTACTGAACAGCCCAGCAGGTGTATGCTGGCAATTAGGAAATCAAATGTAATTTTAAATGCCCCAAATCAAACGAAATGAAGTCTAAGACCAGATGGAACTTGTTGAGACTCAGGACAACATTCCTCTGTGTAGGCCACTGCCACCTCCAGACTGTTTTGCTTTCTCCTGAAACATGAAGACAATCTGTCTGTTTGCTTTTTTTTTTTATTTTTTAAATGTGTGTTGAATGGCTTGGCCAATAGCTGGGAAACAATAATTAACTCTTGGCAAAAGCAGCTTATATTTACTCTGGTAACTGTATTTTCATATACTGTATTTTTCTGCTTTTGTATTTTGAGCAAGTAATCTCAATTACTTGACTGGGGGATCTCAATTCTCACCTGCTTGAACTCTCACGTCCCCTGCACCTGCCCACGGTGTGGAGATGGTCACCCTAAAGGGCTGTAGGATTAAACTACACTTACATTTTCTTCTGCAGAATAAACGTGTCTTATTCTCTTTTGTCCCTGCTCTACCATACCACATTTGTGCTAATTGCATTATTTCAGTGGTCTCAGGAGTCCTTTAGAAAACAAGAAGTGCCAATGTTAGTGGGAAAAAGGCATTTATGCTTTATTGGCCAGCATTTTCCACAGGCATAATGCTAAAGCTGAACAAATAGGCCAGCTCTAAATGCACACGAATCTGCAGCTTAGAGCTGCCAGACTTGGCTCTGCCTTGAGCAGAAGGCAAAGGGGAGGTTTACAGGGCCTCCCCAAATGCAGGGCTGTTCTGCATTCCACAGCAAGCCCAGATGTCTCGGAAGGGCCCTCACTGATGAACAAGCCCAACCTTTGCCCACCACATGGATCAAGGGCTTTACATTGGAAATGGGGTGATCCTAGGCAGACTGCTCCTCTCCCTGGACCTCCTGAACACTTCCTGTGAGATGGACCCTCCTGGAGGCTTTGAAACCAGCAGATGAACAGCATGGTGTGAGTGTTCACATCCAAGAGGTTATATGAGGAACACAGCTCCCTTTCAGCTATGTCAAGAAAGCAATACCAAGAATCTACATTTTCCTTCAGCACTTCACCTAATAAATAATACTTGATTCCTATGTAACACTTCCGAGACTTCTAAGTGTTTTGGAAAAGGGATCAGTGTCAGCGGAGGAAGAGGAAGCAAATGCCATCATCACAGTCATTGAAGTCTCTTGTTTCATCTCTAACCACTAGATCCTAGTTCTTACAAAGGTAGGAGGACTTCTGTAAGACTATGGGGGACCTGGTGCTCTTTTAGGCCTGTTTTTAGCTGCTCTGAACAGTCCTAGACTGTGCCCAGCACATGGAACTGGGAAATGACACGAACACTGCCCAAGCTGAGTGTAAGGGCATAGAAACTTTACAGGAACACACAAATGTTTAATTCTCTTTAACATGTTGTAATCATCTATATATTTATTCCCTAACTACCCTTCTTCAGAGAACATCATTCTTACCCTTCTATGGATGAGACATGGCACCTTTCTTGCCTCCAGAAGAGCTAGTGATGCAGACACAGTCTGGAAAGGGGCTCGTGCTCACTCCTCCACAGCCCAGGCAAGCAGCCATCCTCGCTCCAGTCCTTCCTGCCTAACAGTGTAAGCAAACCTATGCACAGCTGCCTGCAGAAAAGCTCTCAGCATCTACAGAACAGGCATCACTATTTGCCCCTTGAAGTAGTAATAGAAAGCTAATTAGAATGGCAAGTCAAGTGTACAAAAGAAAAAAGAAGAGAAAGGAGTGAAAATGGAGTTTTGTTTGACCATACAAATAGACAAAGAGGTAAAACTAGGATAGCAGCAGAGGGGTTTGAAAAAGCTTTTGGTGCATTCAATCTATTGCCTCTCTACTCCTGGTGGAAAAGATCGCACATATCATCTTACAGTGTTTGTTGTTCTCTGCAAAGATCTGCTCCGGTGGAACTCTCACACTGGCTTCATACTCCATTGTATCGGCTTCTTGTTAACACTTATCAGCTGAAACAACATTGCAGCAACACAGAGTCCAGGAGAGTGTATTTTACAATACCACTAGAAGGCTGTGTGCATGTGTAGGGGGAAATATACTTTTATTTTTTCCCCTTAAAAAAGGAAAAAGATGATAGTACAAAACCCAGCAGATGCAAATAATTTGAGCCAGACCTGCTGGTTGCCCAGAGGCAGCTGTTGACACACAACAGTTTTGCAAAGGCTACAAGTTAGTAAGTTTGGACCTTTTCTAATTACAGCATGTGGAGTCCTTTCATGATGTGCGAAGGACAAGATATGGGATGGGTGAAAGACCTACTTCTGCATATTTTCCTTACAATTTCCCAGGTGTATGAACCGTGAGCAAGGGTATCTGACTTCCTGAGTACAAAAGAGGATGGCACCCTGGAAATCAACAATGGAACAGCCTTTGCCATTGCTTTATCACATCCTAGTAATAAAAAATAAAGCTGCATGGAAAAGCATGAAGAAATTCTACTGTGTTCACTCCACAAGATCATGACCTACCCACTGTCAATAGGAGGAATGGTCTTCCAGTTTTGTCTGTTACAACTTGCAGGTTATGAGAGTTCAAATATTCACTATTGTCAGTGCCTGAGCAGACTGTCTGCTGCAGGCTTGTGGATTAAGGGCACAAAGATTTCAGGTAAACACTAACCAGAGAAAATGGTCTGGATCCACTGCAGTTTGAGCAGTGATGCAGGAACATGTGCGTGTCATGCAGCACCTTCTGCACCGTGGTGTATGTGATACCATTAGGCCTTAGGAAAATGCAGTCAGCAAAATGAACTCTTGGGTCTTGTGAAGGCAATGAACTGAATGAAGAAATGTATAATGGAGCACAGAAAAAGCACATAATGATTTATTTGCATGTTTCTTCCAGTGAATAGGATCCGTAACAACTGCAGCCCTACACAGAAACAAAACATAAACATGTATTAAGATGGAGTAGTTGCAGTCTGTCTGAGTTTTATTAATACTCACCAGTGAACAAAAGCAGTTGGTCAAAAGTCACAAATACGTATTTCCTGTAAACCTGTTGTTTGTCCTTGATTTAAAACATATGGTTAGTCTCTTACACGTGCTTTCTTGGATCAGGGACAAGATGTCCTTTTGAAGAAAAAATGAGATACACTAGAGATTCGCAGAAGGGAAGGGATATACGGAATATGGTGGATTTACCCAAAAATCGCCCTAAGGCTCAGGATGCCCGTAAGAGAGAATTCCCTGTCATCCCTCCTTTCAGACTTCCAATCATCCAGCTAGCCCATCTCAGAACGAACAGTGTGGCCATCCGAGAAAAGCATCTATGTCAGAGCCTCTGTATACATCCCACATTGCAGGGAAAACAAAGGGTGAATAAAGAACACTGCAAATTTGGTTCTGTTCAGAGTAAAAGGAAGTGTGCTACTGATCCTTCCCAGATTCCTTTCTCTTCCAAATGTTTCCCAATCACACACAATATTTCCCAATTGCATATAATTCTCCCTTAAAGTAGTACAAGCATTTTATTACGGGCTCTGGAAACTGACCCTAAAGGAGTTACTTGACATTATTTCCTTAAATGAAATGAAAAAAAAATTTCATCCCTGAAATGAAACAGAGGTTCTTCATGGATTCTATTCTTCCATAAACAAATCTAAGCTGATTTCATTGCTCTTGAATAAGATAACACAAACTCCACTTCTGGTTTAACCCTAATCAGAGTTAATAAACAAAATAAGATAGAACTGGAATGGGTCTCTGGGTCACTGATCTGAGTCCTTTGCCACTGATTTCAGTGTTGTGTTTTCCCTTTCATTAACTCATCAGGCTCTGACAATTGCCATGGCTTAGATAGACTTGATGGCTTTCCCCCCTCAAATAAGAGTCACTTCCTTAAGGCAGTTCCAAGACAAGGGTAGGATAAAATCAAAGCACCCTCAGTCTCAGTCACTTACTCTGTTATAATACCGAAACTGAAACATGTCCCAAATAATGTTGAAGGTGGATCACGCTCATACGCTACATAGGGAAAGAAAACCGTATTTTCTTTCTCCAGTTCACTGGAGTTCTCATAAGAGAACAATGACCAAGATAAAAGCTCAGTAAAGACAAATAAAAAACAACTCCACCTCTTCCTGAAAAGATGTGAAAATAATGTTAACTGGAGAGAGCTTTGTTTTGCTTCGCTTCCTCTACAACACAGAGAATGTTAATGAATTACACTGTTAACTGGAACATAATCTTGTCTGTAAGGGATCAGGGGAAATTTAGATGTGGGACCATCAGATAATGAGAGGCAACTGGGAGTCTTTGGAAGAGTTGATAAATTGGCATATGAAAATAATAATTATAGATTTTACAGTATTTACTGACAAATACTATGGAAGAAACCTCTTTATTTTTAACTGTGAACCTTGGTAGAAAGGGAATTAGGATACTTGGTGTTAAAATCCCTCAAATCCGTCAAAGATTTAACTGAAGATCTAATGCTTTAGCTGGTACACTGGAGTTTGCTTAGCTGATACAAATCATATTTCCAGGAAAATTTGTACATTGTACTCCCAGATGTCAGCCAGATGATACAAGGATGTTTTGGCTTGGAAGCTTCTTTTCTCCTTTTCTGTTTTGCTTAAGAAGAAAATAATTGCTTGTATGTTGTTTACAAAGACTTCAGCATGATGACTGCTATTTTAGCCACTAACACAAACAACCTTGACAATCAGAATGAATTTTTTTCAACCTTCTTCATCCAGACAAGTAAGCAGTCATCAATTACAATCTCACACATGAAATACAAATTTAGCAGTACAGAAATGAAAACTAAAGCAATTTGTACCTTTACTATTCCAAGGGGATTCATTCTTCCTCTGTTTACTATGAAATATTTCCTCTCTTGAAGTCAAAGTTACATCAATGTCACCGACCTTAAGTTGAATCATAGTAAGAAGGTGATATCCTGGCACTCCTGGCACCATCTCCTCATTATTGAGCTTTCTATTTACCAAGTGTTTTAAAACAATGCTCAAGCATTTGTTTTCCTTAGGTTGCAGTCAAGTTTGATTTATTTGAGTTGATATCATCAAATTTAACACTAAAAATTGCATTTTAGAAAACCTGATTTTTAATTGATGTCCATTGAACAAATTATCAGCAAAATATGTAAAATGTTTTTTTACCCACGACATAATATTTGTTAATAATAGCTGTCATGACACTAATGATCTGAAATGCAAAAGCGTACAAATGTCTATGGAAACATAGGTTTCTGTGAACAGCTTGGAAAAGAGAAAGACATTTCTGACCAAACAATCCTATTTCACTTCCAGCTCTTATCTTTCTTTTGTCTCGGAAACAACCAGAATATTAATATGGGTGTTCATTCTTCTACTGCACTGGTCTGTCATTTTCCCTATTTATAAAATTATTGCTCCCAGTAATAATAGCATTTCCCACACCTGGATGTGCACACACACACACACATATACACAGGCACATGCTGATCACAGCACATTCTAAATTAGCAGGGTACATTAAGGAAGAGACCTCTCTGTCTTGCTGGCTCTTCTAGGAAACCATGTCACATAAAATGTGATGGAAACGCTCTAAGTGGTTATCCTGGGTTTGCCTTATGTCAAAATTTTTTGGTAAGGAAAAGGAAGTGACCCTTCTTAGATAATATTACAGAAACATTACAGTATTACAGGTGCCATATTACAAATTGCACCTCAATCCCCTACACACCTGAAGGTACTCTGTGCCTCCGCTGCTGGAATGCACACTTGAGTGCATGGGCACAGTTACACTGAGCTTCTCAACACTTCCCTGTGTCCAAGACAAAAAAATTATCACCTTGCTGCCCAGCCCACATGTTTTGATACACTTCTGCAACTCCTAACCAGCTCCAGCATGGTGAATGAAGCCACTCAGGATTTAGGCTTATTTAAATGAAGGTTGCAGAGGTGCCTGTGCACTGTCTCTCCCACAAACCTCTTCAAGGCTATTCCACTGCCCCCTTCTCTTTTAAAACTCTCCTCCTGGTGATGATGGAAATTGTAGATGACTAAACACCAATTCTACCGATCGGCGTTACCCCTTATTTCCCTTCTTTTTGGTCTGCTCTATCTATTGCTTTTGTCTTCCACTCAAACTGCTTTTAACAAGGATCATGTTTGGGCTGGTCTGACACAGGCCAAATGCAATGTGGCTCTGCGACATCCCTAAGGCTACCTGGGCACTAAGGGCCATGCTCATCCTTCTTTATTTTAGGGAGTAATGTAGACACCTAATTTGGGAATGTGTCCACACTGCTATCTCCATTGAGGTGAAAACAGCATTTTGTCAAGATAACTAAGCTTCAGTAATATCTGGAGAGTTTTTAAAGTTTTTATCTTACTCCTCAGTCTAGAGAAGAAATCTAGAGCAGATACACCTCACAGAGCATCATAAACTAGTTGGAAAACTTTGGGCTTATGTAACAAATATAAAAACCTCCATGTACCATATCACAGTCCACAATAACCACCCTCCCTGTGCAGGGCTCTGTTATACTAGCACAGCAACACTAATTTTCTGTGATGGGCTGGCATGGAATTATCATCCTCATTTTCCTTGAACATGAGGCCAGAATTTAAATCCAAACCCTGATGGGCTTTTTCATACAGTATTTCCAATTGGTCTGTTTGTATGGGGAAGTCAAAATAACTGCATCAGTTCCTAGGATATTTGGCTGAACCTGATGTCTCTATTTTTGAGCATATGGTTTATTGAATTGTAATACTTTTCAAGATAATTCCAAATGCCCTATTCTGAAGGATTAGTATTCTCAAGTAGAACATGCACAAGAATAAAGATTTTGATTGCAGCTTTAATATCAAAGTAATATGTTTCAATTGACTAAGCAGGCCACTAACAATTTAGATAAAGGGTTGCAATACAACAATTAATGAGCTATACACAAATTCCTCATTGTTCATTAACCCTTCAGAAGCTGCCTATTTGCATGTAGCTCATGCCTTCCCTTCATTTTGTCCACACTCCAGAAGATGGTAGAGTACTCAAAATATGTTGCTAAGAGGTTGTTTTAATGTATGGTAAGTGATATGCATACACATTATGAAATAATCCATACAAAGCACTGGTAATGGTCCTAACAGAGATAATAGAATTTACTGTAGTTTCTACAGAGTAAAATTTTAGATAATACCCATTACAAAATCAGCTATCTCAGGCAGAGCTGGGTTTACAAGATCAGTCAGCCTGGGGCAAAACTCTATTTGAAACAGCAGCAGGATAGGAAAGCTTCCAGGGAATGGGTTGACCACACCCTTATTCTCGAACTCAGCCCCAGCAAAAAGCAAAACAACCCAAGGCCTACTCTGTTTGTCCATGCAATATTTTTCTTTAGCAGCATGGCAAACACCTCATGCTATTGTTGCACATGATGCAGCACTTGGTTTGACCTGGAAAGGTCCAGATCCAGCAGTCACACTGTTTCACGAAAACCACCACTTTTCCCATGTAGTTCTTTGACCTTGAGGGTTGTGGTAAAAAGGCTGAAATTATGAACCCTGAAAAACATCATAAAAGTCCAAATTATTTCTTCCTTTTTTTTTTTTTCCTGACTCTGCCAAGACTTCTTCATGAGGTCCTTGGGGTGGGAGCATTAGAGTCAGTTTCCACAGCTGCTTCTCCCCTTTGGATGTTCTAATTTCTCCTTATTCTTTTGGCTCTATTTGCTATTTGCTTGATTATTTGACAGAGTAGTTTAGGTTGGAAATGATATAAATACATAGATATATATTAGCTGGAGTAAATAAGAGTATTTCTACTGATGACAGGGGAAATATAGCACAGTAGGCTACAACTTAGAACTTTTCATTACTGAATTTGACATTCAGGTGACCTACATACAAATGACACAAAATTATCACTCCTGTTTTACAAATGGAGAGCAGAGATGTGAGGTATATTAAAGAGGTTTTCCCAAGGACACACTGCAAGTCTTTAACAGAGCCAGAGCTCAAGCAAGGGGCTCCTGGAGGCCATCCCAGCATCCCATCCTCCTGGCAACTGAAAACACTAAAAGGTCATAAAAGTGTATGAGACAACTGAGTGAATCATGTCCGTAATTCATTCACTTGAGCTTTGTTTTCATTCATAAACTCATCAAAGATCAGAGCCCCTGAAGTGAGTTATAGTCCCGTCTCCACTGAAAAGCTGTTTGTTAATCTCAGACAGACCTTTGCCTTTACGGCTATGCAGTGGGTGCAGTTAATATACTTTCATTTCCTTTTTTATTGTTAGCTCAGATATTAATGATGTCAGCTGTATTCCCAGCTCTACCAATAGGCTGGGATTGAACCACGACAACAAGGAATACCTGTGCAGCCCAGTATCCCACCTGCACGGTAAATGGATCACCTTTTCCACAGTGCTTGTGCAAACATACCTCCAAACCCATGGCAGCTGGCAGTTACAGGCCCTTCAAATTAATTGGATCTTGGATCAACTCCACTCTTCCTAGCTCTGAATCAACAACCTATGTATTGGACCAATATTAATTGATATTCATATACAGATATGAAATAGCCTTTTTGAGCTCTTCGTCTGAGCCTAAGCAAGTTGGGAGTGGAGTCTGCAGGGCAGGAGCCAGTTTTCTCTTCCCCATGGAGCAGAGCAGCCCAAGAAAAGACGCTTTGTGGCTGTGGCTTCCCCACAGCTCATGGGCAAGGTAGCAATCCTTTTGCAAACTAAAGGTTCATCCCAGGCAAGTTATTTAAATTTTTCCTTAGATGAGAAGGAAAGGTCTGCATCCACAAAGGAAAAGACTCCCTTGCTCTAAGTAGCACTTAGTGACCAGTCTCTGCTACAGTAAAGATACAGAATACATCCTTAAAAACAAGTACTTTCTCATAAAATAGAAGATCCTTGACATCTTGGTTTTGAAGCATTTCTGATTGCTATTTAAGGAATTAATGCACTAGGATTGCATTATCACAAGAGATTGTGGTCATGTAGATTTCTGTGGCTTTCTGATATGTCTGCTTGGTAGCTTGTTTCATAAAACATTTGTATGTAAAGCACAAATTTAATTGTTACCAAGGGTCACCAGTACCATGAAATTATAAATTTTAATTTCAAAATGTTTGTATATAACTAAACAAATTCAATGTGGACAGACAAAAAATAACCCATCATTTTAGAGCTGGGGCTCTTGACTACTTTGGAAAAAAGATTTCAGAAAAAATCCTACTCTGCATTTTCTCCCCTGGTACATCAAAGTTAAAAATCAAATCAATACCATCTTAGTATTAGATGGTGGTGACAGCATGTGGACATCAGTGTTGTAATTAAAAAGCCATTCAGCTCAGTTGGTAAAATGTAATTTTAGCTGTAGTCACTGGCTGTTTCTAAGCAATCTATTTACCCCAAAACGTCCTCAGGCATGGACTGAAGAGTGTGAAATGATCGAATTTTAGTTATCCTCATACATAACAAATTTCAATTATAATTCCTACTGTAAAAAATGTTATAATAATATTATGCTGAAGTCCCTATGCTAACTGACACCAGGGATAGAAGAGGAGGAAGAAACTTTCTCTGCTTTACCACTTCCATTAGTGTCATTTTAGGTGGGACTTCTTCCCTGAGCCTGCAGAGGGGTTAATCCCAGCTGGTGACCAAGGCAACACCCTGTGCTGCTCCGGTCCATGGCCCACACCAAGAGACCGTCATGGAAGATTGCTGCGAGATTTTCCCCCGCTCTGACAAGGACAGTCAGAGGAATGTCCCTCATTGCTTAAAGACTGGCAGAGCTCTGGCTTAGGATGCTGCTCACAGGAAAAGCTTAGGGCCACTCATTAAAGTAGCAGCTAAATTAATGGTAAGCAAAACTAAGTAAAATGCACATAGCATTTAACTTTCTAAGCTAAAACTATCAACAAATTAAACCAAATAGCATGCCTGAATTAAATATTAAGCTTATTTACAGATAAGAAAACTGAGGCAGAAAATCTAAAGGCCAGTTTTGAGGATAGTACTTCACAACTGTTCTACACCAGCATTTCTTTTGGGTTAACTTATTTCTTTCTAAAATGCTGTGTGCCCATAAGCAACTTTGTCACAGCTGTGAATCATTCGCTATTCTACTGCACATGATGAAATCCACAGAGATGGACCTGTTCTCAATGCCACAGGTGTGCCTGCATCCCCAACCCCATCCATATCCACATCCCCATCCGTATCTACATCCCCTTCTCTGTCTGCACGTCCGCTTGCTTCTCCGACTGCTTGGCCAGGTCCCAAGGTCCCTTCCATAGCCATGGACTTATCCTGGAGGGAGCCAACTTGATGGTTAAGAGCAGTTGCTGCTTTGGAACCCCTGAACCATCCTTCTTCTTTTCTCAGCAGTCCAGGGGCAATAGGATACTCTTCCCCATCAATCACAGCAAAAACTGTTACACCAGCACACAAAAGTGAGGGTGTACAGGCTTTTGGAATGGTTTATAAACATCTTCCAAAGTCTAACAAGACTTCAAGACCTAGGAGATTTGTGTCTGTGTTAGGTAGTTGCTGTAGCCAAGGGTTTCACAACTCATCTCCATGTATGCCCAGTGGGGCACGATGGAGGCCAGGAGACTGGTTTTGAAAGCCAGAGCTTATCAGTCTGATGAAACCAGAATCTGTCAGAGACTTGGAGATCCTGCAGGTCCCCAAATCACAGGCTGAACTGGTTGGTACACTGAATGTAAGTGCAGTAGTAAAAGCAATAATTTTGGGTAAATATGGAATAAAAGTTTCTTTTTTTTTTTCAGCAAGGACAGAAATAAAAGTAGAAGCAGAGATATAATCTATTTGCTTAATTCTGTGCTAGACCTTACAGCAAAAATAGGAGATGTTCAGATAAAAAGACAGATCACACTGCAATATGCAGTGCAAATGCATATGCAACTTGTCATTTCCTACTCTCTATTCTTGTCATAGTAGCTATTATTCTCTCACCTTTGCTCAGTGGTACTAGCAAAAGCAGTGGTGGGCAGCTAGGAATACCATATGTGTCACAAGGCAGATGGTTTGAAGTACAGCCACTTCAATTGTAGTATCAGATAGATAAAAAAGTTTAGAATCATTTTCCTCACTCTCAGTTTCATCAGCACCCTCAGACTCGAGGCAATGAGCTAAATGGGCCAAGTCTTACAGAACAGAGGTTTCCATCCCTTTGGGCTGCTGTAGGATGCAGGTTATTGTATGCTGCATGTTAAAAAGTGAAAACATAAATTAGAGAGTGTGCCCTAATCTGGCATGCAGGTGACTCCTGTTTCTGCAGCAAAGAGGAGGCACCAGGCAAGCAGAAGCAAGAAAGAAAATTTTCTTAGTTTCTCACATCCTTTCTCTGCAGAACTCTTTTCTCCTTGGGGGGAGGTGCTGCACTGTAGCATCCTTCAAAGGAAGGTCAGCTTGCAGAAACACACATACAATTACTGGCCTGTCTCTGCTGCTTCTCTTTAGCTAGTCAAGCCAAGCCCCTAATAACCCTATTACACCTGGCATTTTTTCCCCATCCTCGAAAATTGCCACAGCTAGTCTGTTTCCTTTCCATATATGTTTCCTTCTTATGACAGCTCAGAAGGTCTACCAAAACGGGGGATCTTTTGCTATGTCTGTCACAGTTTGCCACGGCCAAGCTCAGTGAAACCTGAGAAGAAACATTCCCAAATGTATGGGGGGAAAAAAAAAATCACAGTTTTATCACTGTTTGCATGGCCAGGTTAAAATTTAGGGGCAAACTGCTTGGATCTGTGCAGCTGCTGACACAGAGAAGTGACCGGGGACTGGGGCCCTCACTGTCTCTGATTTGCATCAGAGGGAAAATGAACCCAGAGAAGAGAGGATGTGTTCAGACAACACTCACACACATCCCAAGGGAAGGGTGAAATGATGGAGGAATACAATGATGTTTTCTGAAGCATGGTAAATGGGAGAGAAAAGGACAGAGAAGGGTTAAAGAGAGCTCATAAGGATGACTGAGAGGCGAACAGACCACCCTGGTGGCTTCTGGGGAGGGCAAGCCCTCCCTCAGCCTTTGGTATAGTACAGTGTCCAGCCTGTCAAACTGCCTTATTTTGGGGTACGTATCTCACTCTATTCCTGCAAGGCAGCAAGGATGAGGGGAGTCCTGGAATGCTCCAAATGTCCCCTTTTGCTGTTCTCTGAGAAGAGGTCATCCATTAGCTTCCCATCTGCATTGCTTCATATGGTCTTGAAGGCACAAATGTATCTGTGCAACATTAATTTTTAGGTTTTTAAAAGATTCCAACTTACTGTATTGACATATAATAATCACTATTTCTCCCTGCTGTCAATAGCTAAAACAAAATTAATTTACATTGGATTTATGTTCACGGTATGTTTCTGGAGCAATTCATTAAAATGTCCAGGCTTACTGCCATAAAAACCAGATATGGACTGAAGTAGATCTCATACACAGTCTTGCAGGACTCCTGTGATACACCGGAAGGGCTCCTCATCACAAAGTGACCAGTACCTTACTCCTTAACCACACGTGCCTATTTATTAAAAATTAAGATCAAAATACGTTCCTCACCCTTTCCTAGACACCTTCTTCATTGCTGTGTACAACATGCAGCTGAACAAGCTGTTGAGTGGGAAAAGGAGTAGGAGGTGACCAGCTTTCCCTTCATCCTTTCAACTAGCGAGCAAAACAGCACACAGTAACTATCAGGGGGAGCTCATATTTTTTAGTAGCCTGCAGGCTAAACATCCCTCCTCCATCTACCTGTCTATCTTCCCAATGCATGTTGCACTGTCACTCCCAAAGTGCTCAGAATATGCAGAAAGAGCTCCCAGGAAAGCCCGAGGAGCAGAACTCAACCTGGCCCTTCCAGGAGAGTTAGATGAATATCAGTACTTCCTTTTTCTGCCCATAAATATGAGCAAAAAGGTCATTTTATCTCTGCAATAGACAATGCAGTACTTCTCAAGACTGAAGGAACATAACCTATCAAATACCTAAGCTACAAGTTGCTGATATTCAGGAGAGTATAACAGGGCTTTTGTACTGTTTTTATACTGCTCCCTAGATATCCCCTTCTGGCCACTGCTGGGCACGGGCTACTCGGTAAGGTGCCTGTTTGGTCGGACTTGATGCTAGGAAGTTCCCTAAGATCTTAAATGATTTCCAGACTTCTGAAACACCTTAGTATTGGTGAGCCTTCTATGGCAAGCCTTGCAGCATGATGAGGATGTGGTCTAATGTGCTCACAAAGCCCGGTGCCTAGGACACAGAGTATCTGAATTAATAACCTCAGTACACTTTGGATGCATCTATATAGGTGAATCAAAAAGGTCTAGGACTGTTTTCTGGCCAGCTGGCCTGGAACAGCTTGAATCCACATATACAGACACTGCCTAATGGGAATGGTCTCTGGACTGACCTAACTTCTGTAGCATGTCCAGGAACTGGGAGAGCCCTAGTAGGACTGGTCAAAACTGTGCCAAGGACCCTTCTAGCAACTTAATGTTTCAGACAATCAAGTTTCAGTGCCAGAGGATTTTCATTCAAGTTGTTTAATTTACTTGGGTAGCATTAGCCTTAGGGAATCCAAAAGTCTAAGCTCATTGATAGCCTTCTATATATCATCTACTGTTATTAGCAAGAGTAATAGCACTTTCTTGATTGATGTGCATATCTTCCTTACACCAGCTTTGAAATGGTCTGCTCTGAAGGAGCAATCAGGACTGGCAAGTTTCCAGCTAGTCCCATCTACTGCCAGTCAGCCTAGGTCTGAAGCTCTCTTGTCCCACAGTGCCTGCCAGTTGGACAGGCCTAAAACAACCAAATGAAATTGTTCATAGAAAGAAATAGGTCAGCAGCCTTCACAGCTTTTCCTCCTTAATACTTTAGTTCAGAGCATGGGTGTCCATATGTTTGCAGTGACCTGCTTGTGGCTGGCACCCCAGCCATCTTTCCTCCAGGGTGTCTGATCCTGCTCTGGAAGTGGTGCTGGCTGTAGAGAGCAGAGGGATGTTGGGATGAACTGGGACAGCTATGGAAGCTGTATTTTTTGACACTAGAATTCCTTTGGCTTTTAGAGAGATGAAAATCTCACAAAAAAAGCATAATGAAACACCCTGTGAAATGGGAAATTTTGCCATGGAGCTAGCAAGAACACAGCTCTGCACCGAGTTTCTATCTCTGCTCTTTAACAGCTGACTGTGTGCTGTTTTACAATTCTTTTAGCAGATGGCAAAGGCACTTAATCTGAAACAGCAGGACTTCTGTCTGAAACAAATACAAACACTTCCTGCAGAACACAACATGATGTAAACCCAGTGGCCAGAGTAGTTTTCTGGTGACGTGTTCCCAGGCCCTCTAAGTAGTATTGGCAGACAGGCAGCCCTTGACTCCCAGACCGTGGCAAGTAGTGGGAAGCCTCCATGGCACAGCCACTGTGTGAAATACCACTGTGGGTCCCATCTTAAGCATGCCATCAGGCTCAATCCTGCATTTCAGACTGGTACAGGTCTCACAGAAGTAAGGTGGGAATCTTTTCAGTTGACTTTGGGGCACTAGTGTCAGGCAGGCTCTCATCCCCAGGAATGCATGAACAGAAGGTCTCCAAGTCATGGTGGGAGCTCAGGAAATCACTGGATGCCAGTTTTTTCTTTTTAATTGAGATAGATTAGAGACAGTGTGCCTTGCTCTTGGCAGTCTCATATTTCCATCTTTTTCCCATCTTTGGCTAAGCAGAGACAACATCCAGCTCCGGAGCAGCAGCCGGACCCGCACTCTGATGTAGGATAGTTGCATAACGTCATGAGTTCTCTTCTGTTCTCCTCCCTCACCTCACTGGGGATCTCTTGAGATAAAAACAGTAAAAGGCTCTTGATTTATTTTTGCTGACTAGAACATTTCATTATATTGATTCAGCTCATGAAAGCCCCACAAGGAAATGGAAAATAGCCCATTATTTTTAATTTCCAATTGGAAAAGTTACAACACATTTCTATTTATGATGTGCATTTTTTTTTTTAAATCTAAATCATCAAATTCAGCACTTATTTTTAGAACAGTCTATTTCCATCGTTAAGGAAAGACTAAGGTTTGAACTTGTGTTTCTCTTTATCACAAGCTGCTGAGGTTCAAAGAGATTATTCATATATATTTTGCACAGAGTTGGTGAGGAGGTGAAACTGCCAAATATCTTGAACTTCTCTATTTTGGGAAAAATGGTGGGCTAGGATGATCTTATAAAAAATATTCATGGCTTAAATTGAACAATTTAACACTCTGAAGCTTAAGTAAAAAATTAATAGAAGGCAAATCTTTGAAGTGGTGGCATGTGTGTAAGCCTCTTGTCCCCTGCAGCCAAGAAAAAAAAAAGTCATCAAGGCTTCAGACAAGCAGCATTAAGCATTTGAATTCTCCACAAAAATATTCATGATGTAGAGCAATTACTTGTTTTTGATATTAGCGAAAAGTTGCTCAAATGTGTTTATTTTGCCTCTCTTTGTATAGTATCCTTTGGAATATGTGTTTTACATGACTTCTGTCTCATGGTAGATTCATCTTTTGTGGTGTAATCATATACCCCCATGCACATTCACACACGTACATATATATTTATACACACGCACACACAGAACAAATAAATGAGATGGCCAGAAATTCTTGGCATGCTCTCTGTTTTTTCTGTGTTGCTCTTGCTCGAAGCACATTTAACATTTTACTTAACTTGAAAACTTAGTAAGGTAGATGGATTAAGGAAAAAAAAGCCAAAGGTTGAAAGGATGAATAGCTTAGAGAATAAAGCATCAGGCACTTACAGTACTGCTGGCACTGAATGCAAGGAATCAGTCCTACAGACCTCAAAAGGGTGAGGAATGAAACTCAAACACACCCGGTTTGGTCAGCCCCGAAAACCTAACTGAACAAAGACATCCCAAACCTGCAGCTTGGGTTAAAGAGCTAAGACACTAATCCAGTACAAAGGGCTTTATTCAGACTGTTTACCCTTTTGTATGTATGTATATACAATCAAAACTAATTTTTTTTCAGACCCTGATGTGAACCAGTGCTCTATACAAATCTGTGGGGAAAAAGTCCAGCAAGTTATTTCACTGACAAAAGTGGCCTTTATGTTGCTTCAAAAGTGGCCTTTACTCTTTGCAAAGTTCCTTTAGAATAAGGTCTGTGAGGAATTTTGTGGAAAACAGAGCTACTTTACAGTATTTTCTCCGCATTGACTCTTTAAACATACTAAATCTGTGCTTTGTTAACTCAGCATTCAAATGTAGAGAAATCCAAAGAGCAGGTCAACTTTCTGTCCCTAACGACAGCTTTCCCTCTCAACCGGCCAATGGCCTGGTCACACAACCTAACCTCCTGCCCTGGAAGATTTATCATCAGCTTTGCATATGTCCTTGTCACTTTGAACTAAATGGGGCTGCTCAACGTGCCCTAAAATCTAGCGCCTGTGTATGCCTTTGCTCGACTGAACCCCGAAGAGCTATTAGTGCTGAAAGCTAATTGCAGGTGTTTTGCTCTCAACAGCGTATCCGAAATTTAGTGTAGCGGGTATCTTGCTGTCTTGATTAAACTGCAAGCTCTTCAGGGAACGGGCCACCTTTTATTCTCTGTAGTTTTCAGAGCACCAGGGCTCTAACTTCAGACGGGGCCTTTAGGTACTACCATGATATAGATAAATAAAAGACAATATAAAATGGTCCCACCAAAGAAAATGAAAGATGTGAAAGGTAATAAATAAAGCTAATTTAATCCATCTGAAAAACAACTGATTAAACCAGCAATCAGATCAGAAATAAGGTAAAAAATGGAAATCTTTCCATAAACATTTTCTACCTTTCTCAGAGGAGTAGTGCAAAGATGATGTATCACTCGTCCCTACACAAACCTTGCTTTGATTTATTACTTCTTAAATAAAAAAAAGACAACCTCTTTGATTTTTGTAGCAAAGTGTTTTTGCAACACTTCTCAAGAGAAATCCATGCCTATACTAACAGACCTTGCATATATCTCCTTAACCAGTAAAAATACAAGCTTCCAAGACTTTCTAGAAGCTAGAAAAGGAACAAATAACATGGATCCAAACCTTCTGCTTCTTGTCTGCGGATATTAAGTATATCTCTGTGAATATAGAGCTGAAAGACTATTCAGATGCAAGAAGGCAATACTCAATTTCTCCTCCCAAAGACAGTTTCTTTGTCAGAATTAGAGGAATTCTAAAGGGCTTTTCACTTGCACAAAAAGCCGCCTGCCAGCAATGATCATGGTTAAACAAAAAGCATGTCCAATAGAGCAAGCCACTCATGTGACTATCATTTGCAAACCAGGTACTGGGAGCAAACGCTGGCTGCATACTTTGATCTAAATATACCCCAATTAAGGTTTGACTGATTATCTGTGCTCACAGAGTGGAGGTAGGCAAATTTAACAAATGGCAATGAGGAAACTTGGGTTTATGGAGTAATTTAACAAAGGCAACATAATGGCAATAACATAGGAGCAGCAGACCACCTGCTCCTCGGCTGGGTTCACTTTCTCATGGACCTGCCACACTGTAGAGCTCCTCACACAAATAAAACAAGAAATAAGTAATTCTCCTGGAGAGCAATTGTTAAACCACTAGTCCTGAAATACACTATGATGGAAACTGATATTAACTGGTATTTTTTAAACCTGTTTGAGTAAATCAAAGGTCTCATTGATTAGAGCAGATGTTTTAACCAAAAGAAGTGTGAAAACAACCAACATTTCTCACTTTGAGAATTATATATGGACTTTGCCAAAAAACTGTAAGTGCAGGAGAGTATCTTCATGAAGACAGCCTACAGTAACTAATGGAAAACATTAGCTTTTCTTTAAGCTCTTTTATATCACAATTTAACATATCTGTCAGAGATTCAGACCTTTGTTATTTGGGTAAGTTATAATTCTAATTTTTCTTTTAATCTTGTGTTGGCTATTTTGGCATTATTAACATATTTTTTTAATCTCTGCTGAGCAGCACAGAGTGAAATTTAGGAGTAAGAAGTACAATAACACATCTTAAAAAAATCAGGTTTTGCCATAAGATTGATACCAATGGATATAGAAGATAAAACTGCAATATGAATTACCTTTTTTGTTTTGGTGGATGGGAGGAAAGAGGCTAAAACATAATGGAATTGTGGTATAAGTAGATGGAAGGCTCTGAAAACACTATTAGCAGGAGGTTATTTTACATTTGTGAAGGAAAAAATAGGGAAAAAAAATCAGTCTCTATCAGTTGCTTCAAAGACTCAAAGACTGTTGAGATGGGATATTTTCCCAGAACATTTGGCCTGGATCCTATGAGACTAATTTTACTTTCAGGTGACCTATGGACGTGAGTCAGCACCTTGGGTAAGCATTTGAAAACAGATGCTCATGCACCATTTGTTCCTTGCCTCTTGCCACTGATATAAATGACAATTAATATGCACATCTGAACAGGCATACTCACTGTGGGACTGCAGACACTAGAGACCTCTGCTTCATTGTCATAATGTGTTTTTTCCCATGAGTAAATTTACTGCTAATTCTTTCAGCTCCCACAACTGAGCATTGTTAAAAATAGAAAACAAACAAACAAACAAAAAAAAAAAAAAAAAAAAAAAAAAAAAAAAAAAAAAAAAAAAAAAGAAAGAAAGAAAAAACCCAAAAAATATTACTCAGACACAGTTGGTGAGAGATCTTAAAGTTTTGATTAAAATATGTTGACACAGATGTTGGGAGAGCCTGCACACTGGATTTCCTGGACAGAGTAAGCAGAGTAAGGATTTAACTGACCTCACTTCAGAAGTCTTAAACATAGATATCCTAACCACTCTGCTCTTTCTTCAGTGGGGGTAGAGAAAAAAAAAAATCTTTCCAGCGAACAATTCGCCTTAAGTTTTTTAGCTACGCTGCTCAAATTGCCTCTAGAGGGGCCTATTTTCCACTATTACAGTGAAAGTCTAAATTGAGGAGCTTCAGTTAAGATGACTAACTCCTAGACATAGGCTTTAGGGTAGATCTTCTCTTCTAAATATCCATGAAGCTTTCTTGCATGTCAGGCAGGCTCTAGTTGGTGCATGCTGGGGTACTGAATGCATCATAGAAGCCTGAACATAAAGGTAAAGCAGATGGCTCCCAAATTTACCAACAGATTGAGAGAAAAAAAAAAGGGATCTGTCTGGAATGGACCTGGCTGTGAGAGGCTCAGATCTGGATCTAGACCTGGACTTTGGGACACAACAGCCACTGGAAAAGAGTGAGGCCAAAACTTGGATCAGGGTTGGCACTGCTCTGCCTGTGCTCACAAAATGTCTCAGGTCAGTGCTTGGCACTTAGTGCCGCATGCAGCAAAATTCCTACGCACTGTGGGACCAGCTCAGGGTCACATTCCAGTATAAACTCACAATTTCTTCTATTTATCAACTACTGTCACAACTTGAACATTACTTTAGGCAGCAGAGATTTGGGGTGTGTGTCTGTTAATCTTACTTCACTGTGAAAATGTTCATGATAGTCCTTTTACTATCAAGATGTAATGCTGCTGATTAAATTACAAATGACACACTACATCAATTCTTATTAGAGATGCTCAGGTCTCTGAGTATGTACACTCATGTGGCTGATACCCTTCTTGCCCATTTCTCATACCATTCAACCTAGTAATTATCAGCAAAGATTTCAGAGCAGACTTGAGGTAGTCACGCATCTCACTGTCAATCAAGGGTTTTATTTTTTTTTTTGGCAATGTTTGTGTGATATCAGGGGTCAGAGGTTTTTAACCCTACTTCCCCTGGTGAACTATTACAATCCTCTGTTGGATTCTGCTGGGAAAGGAACATATCCTATTATGCTGCTATCAATTCTTCATCTTGTAGCATCACTTCACGATTCACAGATATGATATCATTAGGGCTGAAATTCTACCGTATGTTGAACCCTTTGTTTATTTCACTAAGACCTGAAAGATCTTGGGACTAGTCTTCAGATATGATGAGACCTGTCAAAAACGAATTCACCAGTTTTTGTGTACTATCAATATTTTATTACTTAATGATAGTTTAAGGTTGTACTAGATATAGATTGTTCATCACTAGTCTGAAAAAAGGGATTATCTTTTGTAAACAGCTGCCTTTCATCCTTTTCACCCAAAACACAAATACATTTGGCTGAAAACCGAAAATGTTTCATTTTTTTACGCAACAGTTAAATTTTTTTATTATAGTAGGGAAGAACTTTCTGTGGGGGAAAGAAAAGAAGTTACAAAATAATCAGGTTGTTCAGTGAAAAAAATCCACTTTGGTAGAAAATTCTTGGCCAGGCTGTTTCTTTACAAGCATAGGAGTCCTATACATGCACTCTATGAAAAGTTTAAAAGTCCCGAATAACCTCTATAGGTGGATAAATCGAGAAATATAACATGGTAGTTACTGAGAGTGGTACCTCAGCTATTCTGTTTTTATGGCTGATATTAAAAAAAAACCTACATATGATAAAATAACAATAACAATAATAATAATAATAATCCTTTTTTCTTTTTCTACCAAGTTACAATATGATGAGAACACGAAGTTCCCCTCAGTATAATTCTCCAGCACAAACTTGGCAAAAATTTTCAAGCAGTGCTGTGACAGCAGAGGTGAGAAAATGAAACAGATACAATTGTTGACAAAAGTAATGTGACTATTAATAGAATAATAAATAGAAGCCACCAAAGCATTTTGACCAATAAAAGCGTGGCTCCTTTGTATAAAATTCACTTACATACATATAAGACAGAGAGAGTTTTGAGTATGATGCTGCAGAGGCACAAGGGCACCGACATAGTCCCAGAGTCGCCTTTTAATAAGTGAAGTGTTAGGGGGCTGGGCAACCCATGGGGGTGATACGGAGCTGCTTGCTTCCAGGTCACTGCTTTGAATCCGGCCTCGGCTCCTGCCAGCTGAGAGCCGTAACTCTTTGATGCCTGCTTGGTGGCCTTAAAAACTTCTCCTTTTTTGGGTTCAGCACTAGTGGGTGCTTGCTGCACTGGCAAGCCCTGTCTCGGTGGCAGGAGCAGTGTGGGGACTGTGAGGCTGGGCCCGGTGGTCTGTGGACAGTGGGAGGCTATGGGTAGAGCACGCTGCTCCTGTGCCCGTAACCCCGTGCGCCAACTGCTGTGCTGATGCAGCCGTGTTGGCAAAGAAGCTCCCTGCAGAACACCGGTCTTGAGGACACAGAGTGCTTTATTCTGCATGGCTGTTCCTCAGTATCATTCCTGAAAAATTTTCAGTAAGTGAGCTAATCCTAAAAAAATTTTGGTTTAGAGTAGGTCATTCTTATGCCATTTTACGTCTGTTCCCCTACCTCCCATACTGTGCACCACCTGGGAGCCCAAAAGCAAACTCATAAAACAGCATAACATTTTCTAGCTCTTTATTTATTTGCTACACTTACTTTCTAATGGAGTGTGTGCAACATCATATTTAAAACATGACCTTAGAAACTTAAAAACACATCCATTTTTCCCAAAGAATATACAGCTGCCAGAGAAAAGGGGACATTCAGTAAACTGCATGTCACTATCAGCTATTGATAGCCAGTGATTTGTTCTGAATCCAAAGGCTAAACCAACCCTCATGCTGCTGTATGTCAGATACAATTGGTCCAAAGTCAAAGTTTTACAGCTCAGACAGGGCGCACTTTATCCTTCAGGCTGCTACTTAAGATAGCCATGACCCTGAGGAGAACCAGTCAACAAAACAGACAGACAAGAGGATGTGATTTGTATGCATCCCTGAGCCTGCTCAAATCACCTCTGACCTTCAGGTCAGGCTGCAAATGACAGCAGAGTGCATGCACCTGATCAGACAGCACATTCTCATTAGAAAGCCTGGGAAAAGGGGGCAGCTACACTGTGTTTACTCATAGACCAAATGCAATCTACCCAGGAAATGAGAAGAAAAAAGATCAATTTAGCTCAACAGAAGGATGTGAGCAACATGCAAGTATGTTATGAAATTCCATATCAAACTGCTTATTCTTATAAACCCAGATGGGAGCTCTCTGCCTGGGTGAGTCACCAAGAAGACAGGTTAGAAACAAAAAATGGGTATTTATTTGCTGCAGAATACCATGCCAGGAGTCTTTGCTGGGGTGCATAACTTCTAATACACTGAGATCCACAATCAAAGGCATTTATTGGCTTGATTTGCTGCTGATACTGGTTGATCATCAGTGGAATTTGCTGATTTGATAGTTGTACAGTCGTTGCTGTTAATTTACATCAGCATATGTGAATTTACCCAGTAGAGAGGGCTGGATTTATCCAGCAGAAGAGCAGTGTTCACACAGAAATCCAGGCTTTCCTAAATTTGGTTGTTTGGATATGGCAGCCTGTCAAGTTACCAGAGAGATCAAATCCATGTTTTTTCTGCCAGGCTCCAGGAGGTAATCTGTGCTGAGGTTTTGGTTTAGGACAATTTCCAGCACGTTTGGAGCAAGTCTATGATTTGAAGTGTGAGTGTGTTTGGTGACTGCGGTACTTTGTGCAGAGACTAAGGACCACTCTTCATTGGTTCTCCAAGTTGGCATTACATTTCTTATAAATTTCATCTGGCATTAGACTGAAGGCTGCAGTGCTGCCACGATCCATCTATGCTAAACAGGCCTGCCGATGGCAGCGAGGGACCTGTGGCACGGGTACACGGCATCACTCGTGCAGACACTAAGGAAATGTGACTTGTGCCTCCACTTGTCAGGGGCTGCAAGGACTGCTCTGGCCTCGGTGTGAGGTCAGACCTGGGGCTATATGGGGAAAGTGCTGCCCACCTATTGCCTCGGTCCGAATGGAGATCAGCTTAGCGTGCAACTCATCTGACAGCCATTTCTGCTTCCAGCCCTTGCCATGCCACCTCCCTGCTCAGTCCCACTTCTCTGCCCAGGCATGAGACATGGCACTGATTGTGCCAGGCAAGAATCCCGGTGCTGTCTGATCGCAAACTGACCAACGCATGGAGGCTGAACCCCTCTGGTGCAATCCTGGACAACAGCAAATTTAGAGAGTCCTTCTGGAGCCAGTCTATCTCTAGGACGCACTAGAAGCATACTACTGAGAGGCTTCCTGAGTGTCCGACGTGAAGCTGCTGGCGAAGAGGTCAGCACCGTGACCTATAACCACTCTCTTCTGAGAATAAAACTGAATATAAATAAAACTGGTTTTATCCAGTAATGAATGATGCTCCTTGCTAGACATGAGATTTTGCCATAAACATGAGATGGGAAACAAGGCTGAAACAGAATTTAATGCCAGTCCTTTGCTTGGGTTGAGCAGGGACTCAGTGTGTGAAGGTTCGTTATTTTGCATTTTCCACACAGATCCACACATTCATGACAGATTTTAACTGTGACATTCAGATTCATGCTTTCCTCTGGTGATATCCATGTCAGCAGAAAGTAAAGGAATCCTACACAGTGGGGTTATTTTAGTACCATTCCTGTGAATTAAATGAGTGCCTTTTTTAAAGATCTCAGTATAGATAATGTCTGGTGACAGACATATTCTGGAGAGGAGCCATCCTTACTTTTACATAGGTGTCAAACTACCCACGTTATGACATTAATGTTGTTTTCAGACTTACTAGACAATCACTGAGGCCCGAGAGTATATCGCCTCTTGATTGCAAGGCATTTCAGCATCCTGAGCTGGAGAACACAGAGAATGCCTCTGACACAGCTACCCTGTGCAGACAAAGAAAGAAAAAAAGTGTCCCTGTGAGTACCATGAACAGTCACAGCAGTCTGGATTCCTAGTAAAATCCTTTCCAGTGTGCTGGCCACAGTTCTAGGGAGAAGAATAAAAATAGACTTTGTTGCTGGAATGAAATAAGAACAGAGGAACAAGAGAACAGCTGTACTGAACAAGACCAAAGGTCCTTCTGGTCCTGTCCCTGACAGTGTCTAGTAATAACTGCTTAGGGAAAGACTATGAGGAGAACAGCACGGAGTGACCCTTCCCATGGCAGAGTCTGCTTTCAGCTATCTATAATTTAGGAATTTCCCGACACAGATGTGGTTATCTACTGGACTTTTATTTTCTGGCTTTGTTTAGTTGCTTTTTGAGCCCATTGGCCTTCCACATCCTCTTCTAGGGAGGAGTTACATGGTACAAGGAGCCCAAGCATGCTGTATGTGAAGATGTACTTTTGTTTGTCTTAAGATTACACCTAGTAATTTCATTTGGTATTTCTCAATTACCAGACCAAGAGAAATTGCAAGATTCTGATTGGACTAGGAAGAAAACTCATGAAGCCAGACAATCTCCCTGTCATTTGTCTTTGTCGTGGTTTCTCCTGCTTTACAAGCCATGCAGTTGTTGGTCAGCTGCATTGTGCTATTTAATAGCAGCATATGGAAAGTACAAGAAATGACAGCAGAGTGGAAGGAAATGCATTTTGGTATTGTATGTGCACCTGTAGGTGTGTGCCCAAGACACAGGACAAAAGATTTAGAACGCTTACTGCAATGTGTCTCACAAACTGCACAGCCACTTTCAAAAGCAATGAAAAGCCAGGAATTTTGCAGGGATCTTTTTCCCAAAAGAGGAAGAATGCAGCCAAGTACTTTTGTTTCATCTAGGGTAATAATTTCATTGCAGTTTTTTTCTCTGCCTTGTCACCCATAAAATTTAACTAATTACATCCCAACTATGAGCTCTGCACAAAGTAACGTATAATGGAGAGGACATAGATTATGGAGAATTAGGCAAAGCAGAGCAATTGCTGTTTTCTTCAAGTTTCAGCAATGACTACAAGTAGAGTGGTTTATGTTTTTGCAAATCACTGAGCTTTCCAAGTTTTCCGGACAAACCGACCAATTCATATGTAAATAAAATATATCGTATCCTATAAGAAAAGAGCAGTTGATAAAGAGGATCTAGTGCTGTGGGTCTTTATGACCAAGAGAGGGAAGAATTTCTTTGTGTCACTACAAAATGTTACTCTGCCCCTGAAAGGAAGGAGACAGAAGGCTAGCTCTATGCAAAAGCCTGACTGCATGTGACTGACCCAGCAGGAGAAGGGCTGGCTCTCTTTCTCGGGCTCCTTCTGTTGCAAGACACAGATCCTAAGTACGTGCCGGATGCCTCTGCCTGATTTCTGGGGGGTATTCAGGCCCAGTGATACATTTTAGAACAAGAAGGGGAATGAGCAGATCAAAAATGTAAAGCACAAGCTGTTTCTCTTGAACTTTGTTGCTCTGCCGAAAGTGGAGCATAGCAAGTACATGTGCATTTCACTTCTTTTACGTTACACAACAATAGTGACTCCTGCTCTTGTTACAATAAAAGATTTCATCCTTTTCGTTTTTCCTTTTAAACAGCAGTTCTTATTTAAAATTATCTTGTCCCTTCTGAAATGTGCTTTTTCAGGGTGAGTGAGCCTAGAACAGCTTGAGAAAAAATACAGTCCTTCCAAGTTGGACTGCATCTCATCAAAGTGTTTTTCCCCTTAGGATTTTATGGAATGTTACCTCACTTTATGACAGTTCACATCACAGTGTAAATGCTGAACATTTCTGTAAGTGAGGCAATGCACTGTGAAATGTCAGGCAAACGATAAAATCAATAATCTGCAAGTTACCAAAGAGAAACGAAATTCATGGACGCCAGTAGTTTTTGGGTCAAAGGCAGATGCTCCAGAATGGAGAAGGTTGGAATGGCCAAACACTTTTGGGCTGTTTTTGTTCAAGTTTAACTCTCAAAAAGCACTGAAAAATGACTCTACTCTGAGCTACTAGGAGCATCTTTACATACACTTCTTCCATCTTTTATTCTTTTATCTGAGAAGGTGAGATTGAAAAATTACTTGTTTTCTTTTGTATCATCTTTTTATGCCCTGGATGTATGTTCCGTAACAAAGTTAACTTGTATTCTTAACAAGCACAGAAAGAAACCTTTGAACAATACCTACCTGAGATCAATGGTACATTTCTTTTTCACTCAGATCTGACTGCAAAATCAAAAAATGAGGATTGGGATTCTTCTGGAACTACAAACATGTTAAAAAAAATATTTTAGCCAAAAAAGAAAAACATTCATAGAAGTGTTCTGTGCAAGTCCGGAAATGGAAAATGTCAGAGTAAGCATAATTTTGTATTTTTTTTTCATAAATTAAATATTTGAAACCAAAATTGATTTTTAACACATCAGCACTGAAAGAATTTTAGCATAGTTGTTCAATTCTGGCTTTCAGCTTTTAATTGAAAAAACAACATTTTTATGAAAATCTCCTCACAATTTCCCCTGAACAATTACAGCTACTTTTCAGACAGCTCTATTTAATTTCTTAGATGGCTATGTTCAGGAAAGAAATCCTGTTGGAGCTTCCCACATGCACTTTAAACTTTAAAATATATGAGGGGAAATGCATTTAACACTGGGATTAAAGCAGTGTTCTGGGTCACAGAACAAGTAAAATAAAACCGAGTGTTGGTATGTTTACTGAGCTGTGCTTATTTATGTGCAGGCTTTTGAAAATAGAATACCATTGGAAAACTTGTAGAATAGGTACAGCAGTTGCTGAAATACCTGCAGATACACTGACAGATGTATGGCTGGAAACATAGTGCTTCCAAAAAAAAAAAATGTGCAAAGGATGGATATGGATGCTTTCATCAACCCAAACAAAAAAATTCCCCGGCAAAGCCAGGCGAGCGAAAACATCCCGATACAGTGATGTACAGTGAAGGCTAAAAGGTCAATCACGACGCCTAAAAGTTATCAGGATAATTATTGCTAACGCCTTGATTGGGGAAAATAAGCCCCGCCACGGAAGCTGTTCAGCTTTGCATCCCTCACAGCCTTGGGAGAGCTCCTCCGGCCAGGCATTATTTTATTGATAAAAAGGCTTTGGGCTTTATGAACGCCGCACCTGCGGTCCTGCCGCTCCTCGGGGAATCATTCAGGGAGAGGAGAGGGAGCGGGCAAACACGGCCCCTTCCCGACATCAAAAGTCCCCACTCTCCCTCAGCCCTTTCAGCAGCGGCTCCCTCCCTCCCCTCTCTCCGGGCGGCTGCCCGCGGCCTGGGGAACCTCTCACTTTTTGTCCTCTCCCGACCCTTCTGGACCACATTCTATGTTTTTATTCAGGCCATCTGCTCGCCGGGGAAGGGAAAGCGGCTGCCGCGGCCGCCGGCCCCAGGGCCCCTCCTGGCACTCCTCTGCCCGGCGACGGAGCCTCTCCCGCCGGCCCGGGCCCGGCCCGCGCAGGCTGCCGCCGGCCCGCCGGGATTTTATTTCCGCTTAAATATCGACGGCGAGGGGTAGGTTTGTGTTGGTGGCCTCCCCCTGCTCCCCCGGAGTGGTACGGCCGCCTTGTTCCTGACAGAAGTCTTTCTAAAGACCTGCTCAAGCCTCACTAAGCAGCTGTGAGTTAGGTCATTTTCCCAGGAGTTTTACATGTGGAAAACCGGGCATTAGGAAGGCCTCAGAAAAGGACACCATCTGGCCCCAGTGAAAAAAAGGATCATGACACTTTCTGTGGTACCAACAGGCCCTGATGAACCATAAAGGAATTCAGGCCTCGACTGTGATCCGATGGTGACTGGCCCAACAATCCCCCCCGTGACAGCCTCCCCCATTCAGCCCCGCAGTTATCTCATAGCACAATGGACTTTTGTGCCACGCTGTTTACCGGGGGCGTCGTCAAATCCAGTCGGATTTCTGGGCTCGGCTTCAGCGCCCCGGCTCTTTGCTGCAACATGTAACACGCATCGGGAGAGATAAGGACACAAAGAAGGCGGCTTTTTTTTTTTTTTTTTTTCTTTTTTTTTTTTTCCTTTTTTTGCTTTGCCTTTTTTTTCCCCCCTCCAGCATTCAAACTCCCTTGCATTTCTTTCACTGTACGATGGAATAAAGACTAAGGCTCTGTAGTGGATGCAAGAAAGATCTTTGCTGGGAATCAAGAAATCTCCTCCCATCACCCCCCAAGTTAAGTCAGACTTCGTGGATTAAGGGGAGTTTGCACCGCTGTTTTCTAAAAGTGAAATTTAATTAATGCGGGTCAGGATTCACAGCTTACATGGACTTTTTGTGAGAAAATAAATGAATTTGTTTGTTTTCTTCTAGCCAATACATCACTATTTCCTCATTTTGATTTTGGAATAATTTCTGTCTAGGTAAAAAAGAATTTTACTACTATTAATACTGGATTTACCACACTATTAATTTTGTGGCATAATTTCAATGTGTGGGTGTTAATTCTTTAATACAGGAAGTGTCTTAATTAGTTTGTACATTGGTGCAAGCTCTGTATGGCCACAATAAGAAGTAGCCCCCCTTGCCTCCCCCCAAAAAGGATGCTACCTTCTCCCTGCCAGTCTCACCCTTCTGCCCCACTCCCACTGCAAGAGAGAGCCTGGGAAAATAAACAGACGTTGTAGCCTGCCCTCAAGGTCACTGCATTGACCTTGAAAGGGTAGGGGGTACCAAAATCCAGACTCAAGGAGCCTGCAGGGAAAAAGACCTGCTGCCTCCCGCCCAACTCCCCAGTTTAACCCAGTCTCAGTTGGTGCTTCTGCTCTCCAGCTCCCATGGCACCACTGGTGGTGAGGACATCTGTGCTGCTGGCACCCCAAACTAGACATGGCTCCTGAGGTCAAACCCAGCAACTTTGACATCATCAGAAAAGTATCAGGGAGCTGACACAGCTTGGGCAGCAAGGGCGTAAGGACAAATATGACATGTGGGTCCCTGTTAGGGCTAAAATGGGCTAAATTTGACAGGAGGTTTTGGGTTAGGGTTGCAACTCTCCAAAAAAGATCTGGTGCTGACATCACAGGGATATGGTATGGTTATGATTGACTTTCATTTGAAATGCTGACAGTCAGGCACCAGATGCGAGTGTGGCTGTTTGTCATTCCAGGTTTGTGCTTTGTGTGTCCACCAAGAGGGCATTTCTTGTGCCCAGCTTGCTGCCCTCACCCTTCTGTGCTGCAGTCCCTTTAGAGCCTGGATCCCCTGCGTGTGAAGGGGAGCAGGCAAGCAAGCCAGAGCATGCCTGCCTCACATCGACTGTATGTGACAACTAGCAGAGGTGTCCCCAGGGACAGAAATGCCATTTATCCTTCTTCTGGGAAGGAGAGAGGAGGAACTGAGGTATCCAGGGCTCTCAACAAGTTAGTACCAGAGATAGGTACCACATCTCCTGAAGTATCAGATTGATTCATTAAGGTATTTATGCAAGTTTCTGTTAAAACAGATCTCCAAACTCTTGAGTGCCTAATTGAGCTTTGTGCACCCAAATGGAGGTGGGGAGGGTTGGAGAAACATTTCATTCAGGTTCCATGCATTGCCTTAATTGGTGACCTCAGACAGCATTCATTACCTGTGGCTTCATTACACTGCTTATTACATGAGCCTTCCCAGCACGAAAAGCAGATCTCTGCAAACAGCCCTGCATTACCCAGCATGTACCCAGTAGCACGTGTGATGGCAATCCACAGTTTTTAATGGGATCACTCATTCTCTCATTTCGCCATTCTTTTACTACCACAGGTAATGTTTTGCTCTCCATTTCAAGAAGAAAAGACAAAAAGAAGAAAACCACTGGAGTAACCACATCCAAGTAAAACATTACAAAACTTCCACAGAGAAGACTCTACTCAGTGCTGAGCCAGCACGTTGTTTGACAAGAAGGCATATTTAAGATCAAATATCAAGGTGATTTTAAGAAAAGGCTAGTTCTTAGAGGAATTGCTTTAATATTTTATTTTTGAGATGATGATCCCATTTCCTATGGGTCATAATCTCTACCTGTAGTTATTTATGGCTCCCAGTAAGTAGGGAGATTTACAGTTTGTGCGTTCTGACTTTTGTGCGTGCTACATTGAGAGATGTCAGAAAGGAAGAGTTTGACTGTGAGACAAGGAACTGTGTTTGCAGAGGTCTAAAGATGAGGTCTGCAGCAGCTTATATCCACTTACTGAAGTGGTTTTGCAATTATGCACACAGTTATTTGTCCTATTATGAGTTACAGCCTTTCAGAGGTTGCCGTGAGCCGCTCAAATGAGAAAACCACCAATGGCGCTCTGAGCCAAGCAGGAGGGAGAGCAGCCCCTGGCATGGGTGTGCAATGACAATCAGCTGAGCCCAGCACATGGTGAAGCCCCAGTGAGCCCTGGTCTCGCAACGGGCTTTGGGGGCTACAAAGAGCCCTGGCTAAACCAAGAAAGAGCACGAGGAAGAGTCTGGGATACCTTGGTTTGGGCTTCGCTCTGCCACCACAAAAGATATTTATCTAGTTTATTGGCAACTCTTTCAACAGACAGAAAACCAGGACGAAGACTTTATCATGCAAATAGTTAAATGTTCTGTAATCTGGGGTACATGCTTACTTTTTATTCAGAAAGCCCTGCTCGCTGTAATGAAAAATGTCAGGCTCTTTTAATAAAAGAACAATTTGAAAACTTGATATATCACAAAACCATTAATTTTAGCTATTATCTGTTTGACACTTTTCATAGCAACGATTTCACTCTGTAACATGCTTCCCGAGGATTAAAATGATTTTAAAGGATTAAAATGTTAATTAAAAATATAATAGAAATATCAGTCGCTGAGAAGACCGACATAAGTATTTGTCTCTTTAACTGTATAATCATGCTGCTGCCGTTTCCTCCTGACTCTTTACAGTTTGTAGTTTGAGTTCGTGAGGAGGTAAATGACAGATCCAGGAGCAATTCTGTTCTTTAACTGTTTGACAATGCATCTGTTTACACTTCACAAAGGCAGCGTTATGTCCTTGAAATTTCTAAAGGTCATTGTTAATGGGATCATTTTTTTTCTTCTTTTTTTTTTTCTTTTTTTTTTTTTTTTTTTTTTGGTGCCAACTGTGTCTTTCTTAGCTTGTAAGAGCACTATTCCCGGAGAGAGGCTGGAGGGGGTTGGAGCAGGCAGGTCCAGCAAATTCCATGTGACCAGTTCAGCTGCAATAATCTCTTTTCTCCTTCTGGTCCAAGCTACACATGAGAGCACTCTAGTGTCTTTCATCATTATTTGTCACCCTTTTGTGTTGAGCAACTTATATCCACAGCCATTCCAGCAATTAAAATAAAAAAGGCCCAAACATTATTCACAGTGAATAGCTCTGAGACCAGTGACATCAAGTACCAACCAACCCATTGAAGAGTGGGTACCTGATATCCCTGGAGTATTTTATGGAGGGAAAAGAAAAGGCAGCCCAAACTCAAATCCAGCAAACACACCGTTATATGGAGAGTTCAGAGCCAGATTAAAAGATAGGCTCTCTACAACAATTTGTCTTACATGTTCCTAGTAACGAGAGGAGAGGGGAGTGGGGCAGAGGGGTGAGAGGACAAGCTCTCAGTTACTGTACAGCTAACTTTTAACACCTTCAAAGATTGTTGATATGTTCAGGCTCCTAAACGGACCACAGGGCTGCATCATCTGCATCCATCTTCTCAAATGCTTAATTTAGGAAACCTTTGTCATCAGTGCTCTGACAAAGTTAAGATTTTCTGTGGTGCTTTTCAAGTGAATGAGTGACAGAGCCCCCCTCATCTTTTCCTCTCTGTGCGATTGCCTTCCTTGTACATCTATTGTGAGCAGGAGCAGGGGGATTTGTATGCCTAGGGAGATACGGCTCCTTCCCCACCTGACCAGGTAAACAACTATTCATCTTCTAGAAGCTGATTGTTTTCTATCCCATATATTCATTTTCCTTTCAGGACAGCACAGCCCTGAACAAATCCTTGGCTTCAATTTCTCCTAAAATATTAAGAGAAAGCATATTCTTGTATTTTCAAAGGGTCTTCAGAGAAAGATGACTTTGAAATAATAAAAAAAACCCCAGCCACCCCAACAGCAATGCATTTATGTTGTATCTCTTAGAGCCTGGATTAATATGCCTAGGTATGCACAGTGGCATGAAGAGAAATGATTCTTTTGGCAACAAGAGGAGGCAAGAGATTCATCTATTTGTGGAAGTGGACTGATTGTCTAACCTTGGAGCTGTGTGGGGCTATCTGGAGACATTAATTAACAATTTCTGCAGTGAACACATAAATACTTCATGGTGTTCAAAAGGCTACCACATCCTTTATAATTACTCAATTAGTTAATTAATAGCACTGTTAAAGAAATGTCCTTTATTTCTAATCATCGTTTGTGAAGATTGACTTTTCAAGTTCTGATTGTCAGGCCTCTTCTGCATTAGAGAGCCCTCTGCTATCAGGAAACTTCCTTCTTTTCAACAGATAGAGTTTTATATGGCATAAATTTGCTCTTACCCTTTTCCTGAAGAAAATGAACACACTGAATTATCTAATTTCTCACCACAGAGTGGAATATTCCATAATTCTTAATGAATAGTAATAGTTTCCTGGATTATTTTCACATTTTTCCTACATATGTTTTGAAGTGGCTGAAAGATGGGGACAATATTCCAGTAATGTTCTCAGTGGTGCTGTTTAGACACAGTTCACTTCTCTGTTTGATATTCCTCTGCTTTTAAATTTACTATCCCTCACAGCCAAAGCACTGGACTGGGAGATTTGCAATGGTACGTAATATGTGCATTAAGTGGGTTTTTAGGGTCAGTGCAGTCTGGGCCAAGGGATTTGCATCTTGTGAGTCTGAAATTAATTTTTTTTTTTTTTTTTTTTTTTTTTTTTTTTTTTTTTTTTTGTTCTGAGGTGAATTACCTCATGTTTGGAATATCAATAATTTTTGATGTTCAAAGGAGACTAGTTTATCAAGCAATCTAGATTGTTCTGTTCACCTGACCTGCCTCTATTGTTAATTTAGGACTGCACCAACTTTGAATCACTGCTTAACCTTACTGCAAATGATTCATATTTTTTTTTCCAAGAGCACTTTTAAGGTATCAAGTGTAAATGAACAGAAAACAGATTCCTGACAACACTGTTCTAGAAGCTTTCTTACTGAGGTTGTCCTCTTCATTATTTTGTATTAGGTTCTGTCCTGGGTCTGGACATCAGTCTCTAGAAACTGGGGAGCTGGCAAGCGGACAGTGACTCTGGTCAAAATATTCCCGACATTTGGCTACTTTAGTGACCCATCCAGTACATGTTGCACAGATTTGTCACAGTGCTGCTTTTTAGGCATCCACATTGGTGATGACAGAAACTCTGCCCCTGGCTCTGAGCTGGGGGAGCTCAGGGCTCTGGGGAGAAATTTCTCTCCTCCATGGACAATCTCTCATTGAGAGAGGAGAGGAAAATGCAAACTTGAGACTGGGAGAGTTCCCAACTGTACTTTCACTGGACAAGCTCTGTGCCTCTGGAAGGATGGGATTCAGAGTATACCTTCTGGGGCTCTGTCTGTGCAACCTGTTCCTGGTGAGGTTTGGGTGAGAAAATTGTGTGCCTCCTATTGCTTCAGAGGGCCTCTGCCCTTAAGTTTGGGCTCACAGGTGCAGAAGGAAGCTTAATGTATAAGCATTTTTAAAAGGGCAAAAGAGGAGAAAAAATACTGACATTGGCAAGGATATCTTTCTGTTTACAAATGACATGAATAAAATAGTGATGTATTAAATGCAGTGCTCTGTTTGGACCAGACACTTTCCATTTGTGAAAAATGACCATGCTTCTCTCCCTAGGAAAACCAATCTTTTTCTTTAATGCGATTTATGAAAGAAATCACCATTTATACATTACTTTTAAAACGAGGCACTGAAGAAGAATCTTAGAAGTTTCCTCAACTTTGGTGAAGGCTGAGCTTTTTGTAGAGATGTCAGCCACAAGATTGGTGGCTAAAGCTAGCAGGTTGCATTCAGAATAGCTCTGTGTCTGTTTTCAATTTGAAAGGAACTGGCTAAAGTGTTTCAAACACTTGAAGCCATGCATTCTGCATTACAAAAAAAGTGGTGTCATTATACACATTACCATCAGTAACAGCTTCTTTTTTTATACATGCAGGACATCATAATAAAAATCTGCTGATTATAAACCACAGGAAGAAAAACTCCAAACAATCCAGACAACACTGGATGTACCAAACTTTGTAGCCAGTGCTGTGTTCATGGCTTTTTCCCAGTGATACTCCCATAACTTGCACATAATAAAAAAGCTTTATTTAAAGTAGTGCATTAGTGATAGCTGTCAAAAAGGACATTCAGGATAATTCCTGTTTCTCTTTCTTTGCTTTGTTTTACTTTTCAATGAAACATTATATGCAGCATGTACAGTGACAAAAAGATCCCAAGCAATGCATGCACCACCATGACTCCACTGTGAACTAGAGGCCAAAGTGGTATTGACACAGACAAATATGGATCCTTCTTTTTCATTCCTGAGAAGATGAGAAGTCCAGAGCTGGAACTGGCAAATCCATTTGGCACATTGGCTGCCTAAGCCCTCATGATAGGTGACCCATTTTTGTTCTCTGAGAAGCTTTTTTCTTTTGAAATTCTGTGTCTCCCCCAGCAACAATTCCCCTGATGAGATATTTAATCAGAAGTAGCTATTTCCATCCTTTCTTCTTTGTAAACAAATACTGAAATGAGCAGACCAATTGTAGACAAATACTTAATTAATTTTTATTCCTGAGATTTACTTGGGAGTAAGTTCTATTTTTGCTATTTTCAAGAGGAGTAAATAGGGACAAAACCCCCCACATTACTTGAATTTCAGAGTTGCACTGTGTTGACACAGGGTAAGGCACCAGAGACCTCCTTTCTTGGTGTCAGACTCCCAGGGCCAACCTTGACCGTCACCTGGCCATCCTTGACAGAGCAATACTTGAACTAAGACTCTGTCCAAGACTCCTGCCTCTGGATAAGATGAAAAATAAGTATTTTCCCAGATGAGTTTCAATCAGGCCTTTAGTAAAAATGTCATCAGCTGATTTTGTCTGTAATAGGCAGAACCTTAACTGCAGAAGTCCTCCGGGGTGCTCAGAATAAAACTCCCATTTTCACTGTGAAGAAATGTCAACGTCATGTGGGAGAGAGGACACACTGACCAGGCATATTTATTTTGTTTAATTTTTGGAAGCAGTTTGATTTTTATTACAAAGAGATCTGCCACTGATTTGCTTTCTAGAACGCTAATATTAAAAAACATCTCCCTGTAAACATCATATTAAATTGCAGAAAGAAGAAGAAAATACTGTTGAACAGATAAATCTTCTTCGTGTTTGTTTCATCCTTGTAAAGACCAGCTTTCACTTAGTTTCCCACCATGTACTATGATGGGAACAGAAAGAGGAGAGGTTGTTTACCCAACAAAGTCGCATCTTTTCTTAAATGCTAGATTTTGCCACTGGCTGTTTTGTTGAACTGGGTATGCAATGAACACATGGTAAAATTTGCACCAATAGCAAAGAGGCAAGGACTGAACACTTCTAAAAATTCTGCTTTATGCTCACAAAACTATTGTGGAGCATCTTAAAAACTTCTGGTACAAGCTACTTTCTGGAATAAAAATGTGTGATTTTTTAAAATGCTATTTCTGAAAAGACAGAACATAGGAGCAACATTTAAGCATGTTTTAGAGAACACAATTCAAAACTAATTGAACTTAGCAGTTGAATTCATACTTGGCCATTCTGGATCAGAATATGATGACATGTATTTATATTATGTTTTTTTTAATATATCCAGTCAATCAAACTCCAGAGTATTCATGTTGTTGATTAGTTCAATATTTGATTCTTTATTCTTTTTGTGGACCCTTCCCCTGACTCTCATCTTAACATATTTCTGTGGCTGATATATGGATTAAAAAAAAAAAAAAAAGCCCCACAAAACTTTGACAATACTGGGGTTTACAGGCAAAACTAATGAGCAAGAAAAGAACTCTGAAGTGAGGCGGAAATTGAAGTGATATGCACTATTTAAGTACCTATTCAAAGGCTCCTCTTTTTTCACACTTCCTTGCCACATACTGCTTATTTTCCTAAAAACTGGGTAAAAGACATATATTTCATATGTGAAAAACTTTAATGAGAAGATAAACTTTCTTAGTGAAGGGATTAACTGTTTCTCTGAATGCTATCCATGTTTCCTTATAGCTCTTTAGTAAAAGGTCCATGAGCCAGCATGGAAAAGGCATCACAACACCAAAGTAAAGGAAGGCAGCAGGTACTGAAAAAGAAAAGTGGGGCTTGGAGGGGAAGCTCTAATAGATTGAATAAAGCTCTAAAATCAAGAAGAACAGGACCTAGAAACATTCCCTTCACTGACTTCATCTTACTGAAAACACCACCATGCTCAGGGCAGGTTTAGTTCTGCCTGATTGCGATTGCAGTTAATAGAATTGGCAAATAACATATAAAAGGGACATAGCAATAGATCTCAGCTCCTTGCATGTACCTGGCTTCCATCCCAGAAAAGGGACATGCCATTATTTGGAAAACATAGAGTGAGATTTGAAGGGATGGTTTTGTACTCTTAAATCCCTGCAACAGCCTGTGGGAATGGAGCACTCTGGTGCCAGCTATTTTGGGAGACAGGAGTGGAAGAGGAGGCATGAGGGACTTAGTACTGGCTTGAAATGGGAAGCAAGGGAGCCTTTTGTGCTTGAAAGACTCAGACATGGCACTCGGGAATTTCCTGCTGCTGAGAAGACACAACATGGGTTTTCGGCTACTAAAAGATTTTGTCTTTATTTACAATAGGACCTTTGTCAGCTGCCAGTGCCCACGCTCATAGTCCTTGGAGCAAAGGCAGCCATGACACAGAGGTATAAAATATTTCAGGCACAGATTCTCATCTAACATATCTCAGTGTTGATCTACAGTGTGATGGTATGGGTAAGCAAAGGTTCTGATCCCCAGGGATCATCTAATGGGGTGTCTTATTTGGTCCTTCTGACAACCTGGAAAATACCTGTGTGGGTAAAAGGAGCGCAGACTTTCAGTCTTACAGACCTGGCCATCATTCAGTTGACCTTCTTGACTGTTCAGTAAAGAATTCCAGGATACATCTTCTGCTTCTTTAATTGGTGCAGCAGGCAGCAGCACTAGCAATACAATTTCCATGCTCCCTTGGGTGGGTGGAGAAAACTTCCACTGGCTCTACTTCGAGATGGTACTGAGGCCAGAAACTTGGGAGGATTCAAAGAAAGGATTTATTGTTCATGCATACATCCTGGTATTAGTCAGTATAAATTAACTACACTGATAGTAACTTTTATTTTCAGTTTCAGGCCAGGAAAAAATCACTCATTTTCTAGCTTTAAGAAGACACTTTGCATCTGGGAAGGATATTTAGTCATTATCCACGATACGAACAATTTTGTATTTCTCTTTGTTTCCTCAAATCTACTTTGGTGGTTGTTCCAGAAAACAAAATTTGTTTCGATGAACCACTTTCTTTATTCACTTTCACATCTAGTGTTTTTGGCTTGTCTTGATCAGGGTCTTGCAGTGGGTGTGGGGAGATATCTGCCCCTTGAGTGGAGCAAAGCAACAAGTCCCCTTGAGCACTGGGTGCTGCTGCCCTTGTCCAGCTAATAACCAGAAAGTGAAGTGTGAAGAGATGGACCAGCCTTCCAGTCTAGCTGATGGAAAGGAAAGAAATTTGGCCAATTGTAATGCTTTCATATATGCTAAGCTTTATAGAGATGCAGAGAGCAAACCTTCCCAGCAGTGAAGCAACATGGCCCCGAACTCTACCACAGAGCATTGTGGAAATTACACAACCTAGTCACACACAAATCCACTGTGCCTGCAATGTGTTATTTGATGTTTCATGGAAGAGCTGATCCCTCCTCTTGGGGATCAGGGATAATACCAAAGGGGTACGGTGCTTTTTCTTTTGGCCTGGTGGGTAACAGGAGCTCGTATACTAAATAAGTTATCTGCTAGGAAATGTAGGTGTGCTGCTCCTTCGGAGTGTCTGTGGGATGTTAATTCAGAAGTGGTGGGAGCTGATGGCTAGCGGCACTGCACAGGGCTTCTGGGGACAGGCAGAATCCTTTGCAGTGTACTTCAAAGGGGGATTCTCAGTTAAGGGAAAAAAAGGATAGATTTTGAAGTTTCTTTCTGCCAGAAGGCTTTACTGCGAGCCCCTGAAGTTCTTTTTTTTATAATCAGGGATGAGATAGGTACTTTTTCTTTCTTTTCTGCCTAATTTGGGCCAATGTATTTTGAACCCTGTGTAAATTCTTGTGCGAGGAGAAGACTGTTTATTTCTTCGTGTTGGTCAGGTTTCTTGTTTATTTATTTTAAATTAGAAACTGAGCCTTGAAAGATGTTTACAAGGAGACCTTAACCACTGGTTTGACATTCATTCAGCATACATTCCCAAAGTCAGTGAAATTATTCTTTGGTGTTAAACATTGTATGAAAATAATGCTTTGCTGTACTGGACTGAATGAGTCACCACCTTCCAGGACTGAGCCCCAACCTTTTGATACTTTCACCTTCTCTCTTCTTGAGGACACATGAGATGCATCAGATCAGGCTCATCCCTGATCTAGGTGATGAATTAACACTGTTTTTCAGCTCTTTTTCTCCCCTCCTTCTCATTAGTTTCTCCTCCAGCCTTCTGAATGAAAAGCAACTCTACCAAATGAGAGACCTTCAACTTCTTGGGTTTTGAAAACAATTTCTGTCCAGGATCCGGATGGGAATGGGATACTTGACTTACACCTGCATCCAGTAATACAGTACTCTCCCAGGTCCCAATTAAAATGCCTGTTGCATGTATGGTTGCAGTGGGAACATTCTCCGTGACCACAGGGGCTGGGCAGGACATGTGCAGCGACCTCTTGGTTTTGCAACCTTATCCAGAGCACATGAGGAGGTGATTTATTTTCCTGTTAACCACCTTGAATTGAGTGGTTTGTCAATGGTGTATGGGTGGGCATTGGGAGCTCTTTTGACGTCTCCTGGCAATGTCTTCCCAATGACATTGTGTTGTTTGCCTCAAGTCTCTTGTGTTCATACTTGGAAAGGCTTGTGATGTGGAAGTTTGAAAAATTTCAAATTCTAACTCAGAATGGGACACAATGGGCCTGGAAGTAGACATCCAACAATAGGACAACTATTGGGCACAACATAATCCAACAGATCATTTCAGAGTGAAAGTCCTTTAATTAGAAGGACTCCGAGATACGTTTTGGATTTTTCAAAAATCATTCTCTCGAGCCACATCTGTTTTGGAGCTGGAAACATCCCAGCTTGTGTCCACAAAGTTCAGACTAAATGCTGCTTCCTCAGAAGGTCTTACATTTTCTCACATTGTCATACTATTTGTTAACAGCTTGCACTAATCATGGTGCAGTCTGCAGATTCATGCAATGAATTAGAGCTTGATACAGTAAAAAAAGTTTGCTCCAGATGCATGTAGAGATCTTCTGTGACCTAAAAAGTGCACCTTGGGTAAAATTCAGCCCTCAGTTTGTGAAAAATAACTGACTGTAAATGGTGTTCATATTAGATGGTACTTTAAGTGGCATTGTAACCTATTTGTACTCTGTGGTTCTATTTTGGAAATAAAACCAGAAGACTTTGCTATTTTCAGGGATAAGACTAAACATTTTTTCACTGTATATACAGAGAGCAAAGTAACTCATGTTGGCTGACTTATTTTGCAGTCTATATCAGCAAAATATTATCAGATTCTAGAGAGGAGTGATGGTTCCACGTGAATTACTGGTGGTGCAGTTTCTGTTGCTCTGTGATTTTATGTAGCTACAGTAACTACTATCTGATCCATTTTAAATTTTTAATTTATTTCAGTCAACAAGGTTTAATCTTGCAAGAAGATTAAAAAAATCACAATATTTTTAAGGCCACCAAAGGACCAACAGCCTTTCATTTAATCCCTCATAAGCTGAATGCCTTGAAAAGACGTGTGACTTGTTTGGCGCTGACCCTAGCAGAGTATGATATTAATAGGTTATTGACTTCGTAGGTCTTAAACAGCCAGAGGGAACATCATTTGCAGTAGCTGCAATGCACTGGAGGTTTGTTTCATTGATTGTGCTGTTTAACCCATCATCTCCAGGCATTTAAACAATGATATACGCTTGACAAACCTAATATTTCATTCTCTATCTGGGGACCAAGAAACAGAAATTAAAGGAAAGAAAAAGATAACTGGACAGATACATAGCAGAAAATGATGATAAATGAGAGGGAAAAAGCTAGACAGATAAAAGGCCCAAATTTTGGAATGTGCCATAACTAAAAAATATATAAAAAATAAGAGAATTTTCTATGAGAAAGGTGAGGAAACGATAGCAAATACATCTGAGTGCAGAAAGACTCAGAATTAGCATGAATTTGGAAACCTTTAGAAACTAGAAGTTCTTTTGCTCTCTGCTGTCAGGAAATTTTGATGGTTTTAGTAGTGCATTGAAAGACAAGGCTCTTTCCATTTACAAAAGATGATGTCAAATATCTACAGCGTGTTGAGCACGTACAGCATGAACTGAAGGAAAAGAACTTAATTTTCAGGACTGATGCTAACCTATCAGTAAAGATAATTATAGTTACAACAATAACAATAATAATGGGGCTTCTCTCTATGAATATAGAGTATTATACTGAAGGTCCACCTGAGACATTTAAAATACTGGTTGTGTCATGAGCTGTTGTGTGTGTCTGCAGCTGAGGTAAAAAAATATTGGAAATTCATTTGTATTTTGCTATCTTGGTATTATAGTTCTATTTGAAGAACACAACTACATTGTAGGGGGTCCTCAATATATTTTTACAAAAATTTTAGGCCATAAATTTATAGGAAAAATCTCAGGGTGGATTCTGTTCTAATAAAATTAAAACCCCTCTTTCAGTCAGAACCATACTTCTACTAGGTGCTAATAAAACATCAAATATAGCAGATAAATAGGTCTCAATAGTAAAGCTGGGATTCATTTAGTTAGGTGTTCAGTGTGTAGGGGCAGCGGGATTCACTTCACTTCTGTCCATAATATCCTGGAAGGTCAAGCTGCACTGGGCATTGGAGTGACAGGGTGGTGAGTGCATCTTGCTTGGCTACAGCCCATTAAAAATCAGGCACTCATTTTGATTTAGGCACCAAGAGAGAGTCTGTGACTTGCTGAGCGAGGTTCTGGACACTTCTGACAGCAAACTTCGTGAGGCATAAACCACCACTTGGATACTTTGTTTCTTTCCCACTGACCGCTGACAGTCTAATCTTTAGACAGCTAAACAGCCTGGGTGAACACAGCTGTTTTGGGATCCCTTAATCCCATTGTCTTTCCTTAAGTAACTGAGTCACTCTATGAGCAGAAATGTTTAGGCCCCACTTTTGCAAGTGGAAGTGCCTTGGCTACGCAGAGTCCTGAAAAAGCCAAGCATATTCCCATGCTGAAACAGATCTAGCAAGAGTCTCCACCACTCAGTCAGTGCAGAGGGAAGGCTCTATGGTCTTGAGAGATGGCTCTGATTAAAATTACTGAGATGGAAAGTGAAACAACAGTGTGAGACTTCTACAGCCGCTTGCACACTGTGGAAAGCAAAGAGAAAAACTGTTGAAGATGTTTCTGTGTAATCCTGAAAAACTCTGTATCACAGAATATATTGTATGGGTTTTCCTTTGTTTTCCCAGAAGAGAAAAACTGAAACTTCTAGATTTTAATAGCTAAAGTACTTTAAGTTCTTTAAAAATTATTTCCTTGATTTTAGAATATACAAACGTAAGAAATGCAGGACTATGGTTAATACGGAGCAAAAATCTCTATCTGAATTTGTGGTTTTCATTAGAAATACCAGGGGTGTTACTGTTGTGTTTACGAGCAAAACTGTCTGAAATGCCAAGTTTCATCAATAAAGTACGGTAACACAGGGCTTAGTAGATAATTGCTTTTATTTCCCATGTATGAAATTCTGACTGTGATTTTTACTTAATTCAATAGACTTTTTCCACTAGTTTCAGGTGGGTCAAGAAGGGTCCACAGGATAAAGAAGCTTACATGGAAGAAAGTATTTCTGTTTTTCTAACAACATGATAAGAATTGATTAAGAATTTAATAAGTAATTAATACGAAATTTTGTTTTAATTTGATAATTTATTACTTTTATGTATACTATGTGAATCTGTAAGGAAGAATCTTCTTAGTTCATTCTGTCCGTGCAGTTGAGGCTTATTTTCTCCTCTACCCTTCTTCAGTAATCTAGGCACCACTGGGAAAGCAGCAAGACTAGCTGTGAGTGATGTGCACCTGTATTGTTCCTCAAAAACACGTGTCCTGCTCCTGAAACACCACTGTTCAACATAACACTGATCTCCACACAAGAAAATGCCCTGCTTAAATTGCAGATGTACAGTCCTGATCTGCCCCAGACCTCTACAGAAGAGCTGTAACCAAAGAGAGTATGTAGATGTGCAGTATTTATTTAAAAGCTGAAAGCAGAAGTTGAGTACACATTGATAGGGAATTATAAATTATTTTAGTAATATCACATAAGAAGGTTCAAAGGGGGAGAAAGACCCTCTTAAAAAAATTATTTACTAATGGAGTCCTGAGCAGATGCTATGAAAGCACCATAAGCACTTCTGAACATTTACTGTGATGAGCACTCTTTAATATTACTAATTAATTTTCCTTTACTAGTACCAGCTGGTATTTATATGTATACTTCCCTCTTCAGTAACCGGGCAGTTGTTTGGGGCATGTTGTGCAAACCTCTCCCTCTCCTGAATTGGCTGCATTAGCTTTCTTGTTGCTCAGTACAGCAAAGTTACAAATACATAGTCTTTACCTACTGTATGCAGATGTGAAACATGAGACCTGAGAATCAACACAGAGATTAATCATTTTTAAAAATCTCATGTCATGGCAGTGTCTTGGTTTAACTCCAGCTGGCAATTCAGCTCCACGCATCCAGTTGCTCACCTTCCCCACCCTCGTGAGGATACTTGATGCATAAATCTGCTACCTGAATTACATCATACCACTCTGAGAAATCACCACTGTAACTTGTGTTTTGCATAAAGAGGTTGTTTTCTGCTGAGTAAACCTAACATGGGACTATACGTGCAGGTTGACCATGGGTGGCATATTTCCTACAAGGCAGCCTCACTAAAATCTGCTGGAGATACACATAGCATATAGGTAACTTTGAACCAATTTATGCGTGAGCTACCCAATAGCACACTCTATGGAATAAATCCTCTAATTTACTCAGAAAATGCTTAAATTAAGAAAGATGTGTTAGAGATGTAGTTTATCTCTAAGACTGTAAGCAAATATATCCCACATGGCATCCATTTAAAATACAAAATACATGTTCTGCAAGATCAAGCTCTCACAATTATGTATCTGTATGTAATTCCATGTATACACAGTTTTCGTTTTGCATGCTTCTGAACTACTAATGCTCCTGAGCATTCTATGTCTGGAGAAATACCTTCCTTTTTACTTCACATTTCTGGTTTTATGTTAGTTTACCCTCTATCATTAGTGCAAATGTTAAAAGTCCAAATAACCAAGCACTTAGGCTCTGTTAAAAGTCACTCAAGAAACAAGACTTTTTCAGCGAGTAATAGGAGAGCAGAGAAAGAGACATGGGACACTCCTGTCCTATCTGCCCAAGCTGATGGAGGATTCCCCTACCATAACATCTTCCGGCAGGAGACCTCTTTACCCCCCTGCCTCTGTGGTAAGGGGAGGTGGAAGTGTGAAAGCATTTTGTTCTTCTATTCAGGGCTGAAACTGCCTCCTAACTTCCCTTTGACTTTCTTAAAAGAGAAAATGTAGAGCAGCAGTGAAAGGAGGAAAATGTAGAGCATCAGCCTCTGGTAGCTCCAAAGGCAGAAGCGAGAAGGAGATATGTGAACAGAAAATGTGCCTTGATTCACCCAAATCCTTTAACCTTAATGGAGTTAAAGGGATAGTTCACTCCAGAAATTAGAAAGCTCTGTGCTTCCCCTTGGCTCCTTTGCTGAGTCTCCATTTCAATGAACATCTCTCAGGTGGAGAGAGGCCTGTTGTGTCACTTTTGACAACCAATGGGGAACTAAACTCCAAATAAGCCACCCCACTTCCCCCTGCCACCAAGGGAGGGACAATACATGAGACAGGTGACAGGGTCCGCCAGTCCCTTAACTGGAGTGAGCCAGACAAAATGGGCTCCCTTCTTGTTCTGGCCACAGCATTTCCCCTGCTGAAACCACACCCTGGCGATGATGTAAAATGGTGTTTGACTAAACAGAGCTGACCAGCTCCACCCCCTCGTCTCTGTACCCAGGACTCCTGTTCAGAAAAGAATGGAATGATGCTACTTAGTTGTTCCCACTACAGAGGAAACATTATTTTGGTTGAAATCTGATCTGAGTCAGGCTGAGAGGAACAGGCTGAACTGCTTTTTAGCCATCCCTCTATTTGTTTCTAAATGTATATTAAAATGTAGGACTTAAAAGTCCTCTTCATGAGTCACTTTGGCTTGATGTCCCAGCTAGAGGTCACTAAAGTTAAAACAGAAACTCTACCACTGAATCATTTAATGACTAGAAATTGGAGGTAATAGACTTGAAAACGTATTCTCATTTCTGTAATTCAAAACCCTTTATCTGTGCCATGTAGTCCTGCTAGAAAGAGCAAAATGGCCTTTAACAAAGTCTATTTGCAGAATAGTAAGAAGTGTTAAGATGCCAGATGCATCTCATTATGAATTTTAATGAGTAGATTCACACCTTGTCTTCCATTAAATAAATTACACGGTCTTTTCCAAACTCTTATCTGGCAAATTTAAAATTTGTTTCTAAAAAGTAGACCCGAGAAGAGTTTAGGACTGGGCCCAGGACCTGTGGTCCATAGTCAGCCAAAGAGGGAAAATGGGTTGTGCTCACTCATGCGGCAACAAACGGCACAAATCCTCTGTGCCATTGACACAGAGAGCACTGCCTGGAACATGATTAAAAGTGAGAGTCAGAAATCAAGATACTCTGGATTGCAATTAAAAGAGAAATCAATCATCTAATTTTCTTTTTATCTCAGGAAGTGAAGACCTAAATTCATCTTCATCATGCAGAAACCTCCAGAAAAAGAAAACAGATATTATAGTGAATAGTGAAGCGTATTCTAGTTCCATTACTACAGCAAATGCAATCTCTTTCAAAACCATTTTTCTTTTGGAAAATGGTCAGAGATACTTTTTTTACAACAGGCAAGTAACTGAGTATCTGTGCCTGAACTCTTCTATGCCACTTCACCTCTGAACAGGTTTGAAGCTTACAGGGCCCTTGAAGTTAGACATTGTTTGTGGTGAGGGATGTTTGCAACACTGTACTCTGCAGGAGTGAAACTGAGGGGAGGAAAGAAACCTCCCTTTCTTTGCATCCTGAAAGGAAGGCTATTGAATGCAGTTGTTCAGACAACTGATAATTGCAAAGATGAGTCTTAAAGTTGAAAATATGAGACATTATACTGCTTTGAATCAGTGTAGTTTCACAGAAACCAGCAACTGCACAGTGCTGCAGAGAAGCAGAGGACTTGGTCCTTCTCTCTTGCATCATCATGTTTCAATTTTTTCTCTATTTATGGATAGTCAGATCTATCTCTGTAGAAATAGGTAACAGACAACCTCCCTGAAAATAAGCTCCTTGTGCCCATGGTCAGAATTCCTCTTATGAGTAAAAAAACCTGTGAAATCAACGGGATGCCCTATTTTACTCTAACCCTTCCTCACTAGAAAGAGGGACAGTTCAAACGTTCTAAACACAGCAATAAAAGCTGCAAAATTTCACTAAATCTTATAGTTAAGGGCTTGCAGCAATCATCCAAGCAGAAAACACATGCATAGTCTTTTTATCCTGGAACCACCTGAATCCAGTCTTTTGCCTTTCATTCCTCCAGTCTACCCAACTTCCGTATTTTGTACATCAGATACAGAATATATTTATATAATTTTATTCTTCCTGACATAGTGATGGTGTTTAATGAGTGCAACCATCACACACTTACATATATGAAAGAATATCCTTTTAAACAGTACACACAGTGTCAATAGGATAATGAATGATGCTGAAGAAAAGTCATGTCTTTGTCAGGAAACATCTGCTTTAGGTTAAGAGGAAGAATTCAGGTATTACATTAAATCCTGTGCATTGTATATACATGTATCTATATATAAAGGACATAATTGAATATGTGGATCTGGTTTTAAATATAGTCCACTGAATGTAGGGACTATCCGATGACCAGACTTTATTCTCATATTATACATTTCCACTTCTGTCTATTTTGCCAAAGCACCTGCCAAGATCTAGTACCTACTTTCTAGTTCAAAGAGCAAAGCAAAAAATGTTTGGTTTGCTTGTTTATTTCAAAGGGAAAATATTAGAAATTAATTACTACATTTTTCTGGGTCAGGCAAATACAGGTGAATGAGATGAACAGGAAACCAAGTGCAAGCACCAACTATCACTAAAGCACCACTAGTTAAGATACGGCAGATTTATGAGCTTTATTTTCTACCTAAGGCCTGTCATATTTTTTCACCTTTATGTTAGTTAATTGCAGAGTAACATAAATTAACTTTTGGAACACAGCAAAAATGGGAACTTTATTTATGAATTTCTTGGATTTCTTTACCCCAAGCCAAACAACTAAATTGCTACTTAGCATAAATTATTTATTGGCCCTGGCTCAATACCATCCAACACCAGCCCCTGGAGGTCTGGGAGATATAAAAGATTTAAAGCATCTGTGCGACAGCATTGGTGCAGCCACAAAGCCATGTTTCTTTCCAGAAGGGTCCACTTTATTTTGTTGTAAATAAATAGAGCCTAAATTTCAGGGGAGGGCTGGGTAGCTTCTAGCAGGACTGTAGTGTTTTGCATATGTTAATTACCCACAGTTGCATGACAGAGAGATATACACTGTTTGCACAACTATTCTGGAGAGACCTGTTGGCAAAAGGATGCATTTTAATCTGCACATAATACAGGAACGCTATAATTTTCTATCACTTTGTTTTATGCATATACACTTATAAATACATTACAAAGCGATCATATATACATACAGTCACTTCATAATCTATCACATTTATCGTTATGATATTTACCTTTATCTTATCTGCGCGTCTCTACATACATGTAAGGGAATTATGAATAAAACCAGAGTGAACTTGCAAAAGGGAATATGCCTTTCAGTACACATTCACATGAGAAGCTAATCTCTAGCTTTAATCTGTCAAATATATCCAAGCAATGCCCCCATCTAGGGTCTGCAAACTGCAGCTGATGCCATCCTGCATGGCTCCTGTGAGCTTGCTCTCCTCTGATGCACCATCTCTATGCATGCATTGGCTTGGCTCTTCCCCTTGCAGGCTCATTCTCCATCATGCTCCCCTCAAATTCCACACGCCCCCTCACTCTGGCAACGGCAGGGGCTTGCACATGACAGGATGCAGGATCCCATTGTGCTGGTACCTCTCTCCCGAGAGAAAGTTCCTGAGCGTCAGAGCTGAAAATGAATATGTAGGTCATAACTCAAGTTTTGAGGGACCCTGTACATTGAAGAACAATTATCTGCACACTGACTGTTGGCCATACAGCTGAGCACTTCTCAAAGTACATGTACAGCATATATTTTATTGCTCTGTAGAAGAATTGGCTTCTACAATACTTAAGTGTTCAATTTACTTGTCTCTTTTTATTTTTTCAAAAACTGCCTTATTTTTCTGATAAAAATGTCAAAATGAGGTACAGTAAAATTTTATTTAAAGTTTTAGAAGAACTTGGAAAGACTTGTGGAATTATAAAAGCGCTTTTGCTTCATTAAAAATGTCCTTTTTCTTGTTATTGTTTCTGGAAATGGGAAGTCTTTCTATCAAACAGAGAACAACTGCAGCAACACCAGTACAACAGTCTATAACAAAAGACTTTATCCCATATAAAGTCATGAGCTTAGCTCATCTTTCCTTGGCCAGTCCTGTTGGTTTCACAGTGAATCTGGTCTTCAGAACTGGAGCTCAGGTAACATGTGCGTAGTAGAGTCTTTATATCACTGGACATGTATTTACAAGACTATTTTAATACCTAAGAGCAACACAGGAAAATTTTAAATTGCCTTCTTAATTATTTTTACAAGCTTTGACAATAAATTAATTTTCAGTTTCATTAGCACTTGGAAAAACTGAAAAAGATAACTGCTCCAAGCAGCCTACAAGCAAGCAGAAAAATATTTACTTCTCTCAACGTCTTAAAGCCAACACATACAAAACTGATGAAGAATGGAGAATAGATGGAAACAGGGCTGTGAGGTGATTCATGACTTGTTGCAGAACAGAGCAGAATAGTTGGGATGAGCAGATTTCCTCTCTGCCAATTCATTGCCCCATCCACCAGAACAAGCATCCCATCAAAAAGATAGCTAAAATCCTGAAAAGCTGGAATGATTTTTCAATACAAACCCACTGCCACCTTCTGTCCGTGGACTTGTTCCAAGAACTGGAAATGAACACAGGCAATTATTGTGCAGAGAGTTATTTTCATAGACATGAAGGGCGAGAGATTCCAGGGGTCTGAAAGCATGGCTGTATTTACCTGGAAATAGCCCGGGAACCCGATTCTGTGGTTGTCATCATGGAGACCAAGGGAACAGTCATGACATGCAGTGAGCAGTCATCATCTGGGCAAACAAATATTATTTGGGTATGCTGATGCCCCAGTACCATTAACAGAGTAACACACCACTTAAACATGCACATCCTCTTCTGAAGACCTTTGTCTTTTACAATATCAGTAATGAGAAAGAAACAGAACTCCAAAATTCCAGAAAATTTAAATAAAAATTGAACTATCAGATGATTTTTACTTTATTTATAATTCTTTTTTATTGATGTGACTATAGAATTTCTCAATAAATAACTTATACTATGGGAGCCATAGAGCTAATAAAATTATAAAAATAGTTGAGAGGAAAAAAAAAGCAATTATGCAGAGGTGAAAATGCTGGTTTTGAGGCATATCCAGAAAATCCATATTCATCAATAAGTTTGGCCGATGTGCATTCAATAAACCCTTTGTATGAACTCTCAGTGATTTCATGCTAATAATGATTTCTTACATAAAAATCTTTCTTCTTCATCATCTTTCTTGTCTTGCTTTGACAGTATGTTTTTTAATCACATCCACTTTAGTGAGTTTAATTAATCAACCTGTGTCTCCAAAGAGTCAATTTTATAAAAGCTCTGCAGTACTGTAGAGGCGCTGCTTATTTTCTCTCGGTGCTCATTCAAAAAAGAAGACCTCTAACCCTATCTAGGGCTATTCACACTTACTGACTCCCCATTGGTAATTCAGCTCAGAGTTTGGCATCACTGCTCATGAGGTCTGCCAAGGAACCACATCTCCTGCTTCTGTGTTCAACACAATTTGCTCCTTGCTGGGTGTTTGGGATCTCAAAGTCCTGCTCTCAGTATGCCAAGTGTTTTGTTACTAGTCATGTTCAACGCAATCCTTTATGATAGCAAAGTCAAGGAAAATCTTTCCTGCATTTAAAATACACTCTTTAAACAACCTTAGCAGTTTCCCTATATATTCTTAAAGACTTTGCTTTGGATCAACATTAAAACCAATCTGTCTAGGCTCTGCTTCCTTTTTTATGAAGAAGGGATATAGAAGGCCATTCACGATCTGGCATCATTCAGTACTGAACCATTAGAAAAAATAGGCTTGGATGAAGCCATTCTTGTGGTGACCTAAATAAAAGAAACTAGCTATGAATCAGGAAACTTCTTCCCTTGCTGACTATGCTCTTAACTATGTATTTGTTTAGAGACATTAAATTCTTCTTGGTGCTTACATTTTTAACAATAACCTTTGCTCACATATAATTAAAATTTGCGAAAGAAAAATCAAAATAGCACTAAGTTTTAAATAGACTTAGATATATAAAACCATCTCTGAGCTCTGTTTTTTGTTCATGTTGACAGTTTTTCTCTCTCTGTACCAACATGAAAAATACCCTGATACTTCTATGCAAGCTGTCATGCAGAATCCTCAGTTGCCAGTATCCAGTGTATTTGAAAAGTATGAGAAAAAACTGTCAGTGCCAACAGATTCCCTAATAAAAAATAATAATGAAGTCTTGAGAACTGTCAGTCTTTCAATTATGCAGCTCTGACAGTGGCTGCACATTTGCAAGAATCCAACCTTGCTACTGGAGGGCATAAAAAGGCCAATTGAGCTTTGTCAGAGCCAGACACAGGCACAATATTTTTGTTCTGTCCTAAAGTGGACAACCATATCTTCAGAAAGTTTAGGGTTCAATCTAGGATCAGCTTTGCTGACATAAAGAACTGAATAAGTTAAACATAAGTGAATTCTAATCCTGACACAAGGGAAAAAAAAAGAAGCATAGTGAAATGCTCAGTATTAGTCTTGCAGTGCTGCTTGGACGAGGGCTCTTAGTGACATTAAATTAAGCAGCTAGTTAAAAGTCAGGTAGAGCCAAGAGAAAAATATGATCTGTCCTTCTACACTGCCTCTAAAACTACAGGTCAGGTACAACTTTTGTCAGGAAAATAGCATCAGGAGGACATTTGTATTGAGCCTATCATTGCTTTGATTAGGCTGACACTGAAACTAGTAATCAGTGAAATTGGAAGCATCATATTCCTTGTTTGAAAAAGAGCAAGATACTGACACAATGGAAGAATCCATCCCAAGTTGTTCTGGTATTTCCTGACTGAGCTCTATCAACATGGTATCCCTTGCTTAGTAATAACTTAGGTGTAGCTTTCAGAGAAAGCCACTATCAAAATGAGACATAAGGCATAATTATCCATGACTGGTAGAGCTCAATCTTTCTCTTTATGCTTAACAAATAAAAATAGAGTCACTTTCTCGTTGATTAAACAAAGGACAACTATTAAAGCATGAAGTCTGGTACACCCTCTTGTGAGGGTGTTCACCTGTTCACTAACCCAGCATATTCCTCTACAACTGGATTGGTCAAGCTAAAAAGGGATCAAATACAGTTTTGTCTTGCCCTTTTCTGGTAGAAAATCAAGGTGTGAGTATCCTCTCCACACCTAAGATTTCCCCTCAGCCTTCCCTATAGGATAGGTTTGCGGGTTTCCCAAATAAATCACCCTGAAGGGAAAGCCTGAAGGGCTGAGGGAGCCAATAATAATGTGTTTTTCCCTGTAAAAAGCTCATGAAGCTACTGGACCTCAGCAGGTGTCTCTGTACAGCCTGACAAACCTGTGCCAAGGGGTGAATTAACTGATGGCATCTTTGGGCTACCTGTAGTCGAAGAAAGGCCACCGCATATTCTGCTCCTTCACATCACGGTGTGCAGGAAGGTGGCTTGGCTCTTTTTCTTCTAGCATCCTGAACCACATATAAGGTCCTAAAAAGGAGTGAGAAATTGCTCCAGCCGGACATATCTGCCTTTAAAAAAACACCACTACTTTTCACAGTGATACAATGTGACAGACTTTCTGATTGTTCCTTCTCCCTCTCCTCAATAAAATACACACTTGCGATACTTGGTACACAATAAGGATTTCTCTGGAGGGGAAATGTAGCACTGACAGGAGTGCTTCAGTTTAATCCTCCTTTCTTTCTTCCCACTCTGCCTTCTCCAGCCTCCTCCCGCCTCTTCACCCACCCTCGAGGCTCTTATGGGATTTTCCAGGTAACTACAGGCTTGCAAAGCCAGTGCATCAGAGCGACAGACCAGACAACTGCAACATTTAGGAGTGAGTGACACATCATTTCTTTAACCCTCCCTCCTCCTGAGTCACTCACAATAAGGCTCCAAGCCATTCTTTACATTATATATGGTTCTATTACTTTTTTGGTAGCGAATTGGTGATATTGTATATTGCAGCTGGCACTTGTCAATGAATCCCTGTGTATCAGTGTATACCCTGGCTATAGAATGATGACTTATTCAAAAGCATTACAAAGAAGAGTGGTAATCATGGGTTTATTTTATTGGTTTTGGTCAAGAAAAGTAAGCCTGTCATCCTTATGTACAGCAGAAATTTCACTGCACCAGATGTTTCAATTTTTAAAGTATATATTCAGTAAGACGTGACTTTTGTTACAGTAGAAATGTGTACCTTTTCTCCCTTTTTCTTTGGTGTAATGGTTATGGGCAATGAAGTTGTCCTAACACACTGCAGAGATGACCATAATGGCATTTAAGATTTCAGACAGGCCCATGACCATAGAATGTTAAGGGATTTGAATGGACCTTAGAGGTCATCTAGTCCCAAACCTCTGTGCCACGGGCAGGAATGATGATATCTAAAGCTAAGGGCTCCTTGGGAAGAACTAAGTGCAGGATGGTGGATGGTCCTCACATGGGATGAATATTTCAGCCTTAGTGGTAAGCAAACAGCTCAGGTGGATTTGGGCTGTATTGGGAAAAATTGTCTCTATTCCAGCTGATCCCTTGGTTGTTGGGGTAAAAGATGCCGTTCAAGCACCAACCCACCAAAACCATTAGTCCCTGCCCAGTATTGTGGGACAGTTTGGCCCCATCAGCAAATGCATTTTCTGCAATTAATTTTGGGAATTCTGAATTATTTCACAGAAGGTCCAAATCTGTGAGGTTTGACTGAGGGCAAGGACTGCCCAGCCAACTCTGCTGCGGTGGGGACAGACCCCGATGGGTGACCTCAGGCAAGGGAAGAGCACTAGGCGGCCTGGTGAGGAGCTCTCTGTAGCTTGGTTAGCTTATCCTCCTGGCACGGAGCTACTCCCTGGCTAATTCACACCGACGAGCAGGATTGCACAGTGCTCTGGGAGACCTCAGGGAGCCTCCTTGCCCCCATGCTCCCCATCTTGCATTAACATAGCAAGCTGGTGCTCTCATGCTGTCCTCAGTAGCCTCTGTGTTCTCCTCTGTAACAACACCACTGGTCTTCCTTCCTGCTGACAGCAGACCTGAGAAATGTTTCAGCATAATTTATAGAATAGCTGTAGGTGACAAAATGTCTGTACCACAGTGATGCAGAGGGAACTGAAACTGCCTGTTATCACTCAGGAAGCACCAGGGAAGGGGACCATTTATTTAGCAGACTCCCTCTCTGGAAAGGATATTCTCCTCCACCCTAGGGGTGACTTTGCCGACAGATCTTTCCATCCTCTGGGGAGAAGAGGAGGACTCAAGCACCTGCTCTCTTTATTTTCTATACTATCACAATGATCAAGAAGGAAATCATTAGACAGACCAGACTTCCAGCTTCCATTATTTTTAATAGGCATTGCACATCTGATTTGAAGTGCACAATGCAAATATTTACCTTCAAGTGTCAAAGGAGACTATAAAGATCTTTATGGATCTTCACACTTCAAGGACTTAATTCATTAAAAATAATTATACATATGTAGGGATTACTTCCATGGTGGAGCTGAGAAGTGCCATCAGTTGCCAAGTCAGAAAGTACAGCATGCATGCTATACATCTGCGTGTCATCTTTTATGTGAGAGAGGAGGGCTCTTGTACATCAGAACATATGTGTGTAAACAGGGCTGAGAGGAGATCTCGCTGGAATTCACTGCTCAATAAATTAGAGAAAGTCACTGTGTGGCATTGCAGACTCCCAATGCTGCAGACAAACTCTTTTGTGCTTGCCCATCTCCTTCACCTCAACTCGAATACTCCACATGCCTCTTCATTTTAGAATGAGAGCAGTTTTACAAAGAAAAATATTAGAAATTGGCTTTGATTTTTCTTTGCCCCTCAGAGATTTCAAGGTGTCCAGTGATTTGTTTCCAACAGTGCCAGTTTTACAAGATTGAGGCTTTTAGCCTCAATTTTTTCTTTATTTTGTGAGAACGGACAGACATTTTCCCATCCTTGAATCATGCCATTTGTTTAGGGGCAGATGCTGCTATTTTGAGCAGGTAACTGGAAAAAAATTTATTGCTGAAGTCAACGGCCGAGAGGAGGCAGTCAATTAAATTCTCAGACACTAATAATCTGTTCTTACTTGTAAATCACGGGGACTCTGTTTTAAGTGATTGGAAAACTTCAAGCATGAATCATGTAATAACAAGCGCCTTATTTTTCAAAAATAATATTAATAATTTAGGCTGTCTGTTTTACTGCAAGGAGCATCTCTTGATCTGACCTACTTGTATGCCACCACCAGCCCAAACTGTGAGAGTGTCTCAGCTCTCATCACACGCACAAGGAAGCAGTGGGAAAAGAATATCTGTCCTGTCTCACTGCTCGTGCTTGAGGTGTGGTGGTTTTGGAGAACAGCTGTCATAGACAGGCATTTATTTATCCTTGTGAAGAATCCCATGGCCGTTTACCTCATCTTGCCTCAGAGAACTTTCACGTCTCTGCTCAGCCCCTGCAAAAGTCCTGCCGACTGAACTCGCCAGCCTTCTGACACTGTCACTTCCCTGGGTGCCAAGGGCTCAGTCATCCCGGGGACCACGCTGAGGCAGGGGGAGAAAGAGTCTCAGAGGATCAGGACAGAGACAGGGATATCTTGCACTACTGTACCATATATTCTTAATGCTATGTATTAATGCTCACCTGTGCTGAGGAGACAGCTCTGAGAGTAGAGTGAGGATGAAAGGGTCACAGCAACATTTAGTGAATTTTCAGCTCAATTTGCACCAGTTGGTGAAACCCTGAGACTATGGCAATTTAGTCCACTTTTTAGATTATGGGTCTTACCTCTCTTCGTAGCACTTCATAAAATCTTACAGAATTTCACTGGCTGTAGGGACACAACCCAACTGCTGTTGCCCGTAGTGAAAGTTTTGTGGCACATGAAGTGCATTAGGACATTATTTGGAATCCACTGCAACATCAGACATTTGCCTTTGACATCAGAAAGGTGGTAATGTTATGATGAAATGTGCTCCGAGGGTACCGCTCATTTAATAGTGCCTATTACAGTTCACGCACACAAGCATGAACCATGTTATCTTGCATTTTTGAAAATAATATTTATTCCACAGAGAAGTTCATGCATGCAGAATAAATAGCACCTTCCTAGTGAAAGCATATAATTAGCTGAAATCCAAGAAGTGACAAATATTTGCTTTGCCTGAAAGTAACTGCATGAGATTCTCAAGTTTGAAGTATTTCAGAGACAGAAATGACAGCCTTCACAGTTTCATGATTATTTGGTGCTGCTAATTAGCACTGGTTGCAGGTAGCAAATTTCTAGCTAATGCAGAAATTATGTACCCTGTTCCACCTCTCAACTCCCTTTTCCCTTCTCTTTTGCCCTCTTGCAGCTCTGCACACCTCCATTCTTATGGATAATTCAGGGAAGCTGTAGCACCTTCCAAATATCATGGACTAAAGCGCATCAGCTGTTCTTCAAGTTGCCTGAAAATGTTTCTGAAAAAAAACCCCAAAACATTTCCAATTGAAAAATGCTGCTGCAACTGAATTAACCTGTATTTATATGTCTATATTGTTGTTTTTGTTTATTTGCGAAAAGAAAAGAAAAAGAAAGCTTTCCATTTTGACATTCACGATAGTTCAGGTTTTTAATTTTGTAATAACTTTTGTTATCAAATGTTTAAATGTATCAAAGTGAAATGAATTGTGACCCCAAATATTTATGAAAAATCCGTCACCTACTGATTTGATCTGATAAACCACAGGAGATTAATTAATCTTGGTTATGTGACTTTTCAAGCACTAAACGTGGCTGAAGGGGTTTTGATTTTTGTAGTTTAAGCCTGTATTTTCATGTAGTTATATAAAATATATAACATATAGGGGAATTTACATGGCCATTTACATGGCAGCATTTACCACTGGTATGATGATTTTACCCCAAATATGAAAATCTCCATTTCACCAAGAGCTATAAGGCTATTTTCATAATGAAAGTAAGTCTATGTAATTTTTCATACATTAAATCACAACTGCTCATACTCAGTTGCTTTAAATGAGTTTGTACAGTAATCAAAAAACTAGTATGAAAATAACCTTTTTTTCCCTTTTTAAGTCAGAAGGTGCCATATACACACTGAGCAATCTAGATGAAATTTTTTTCTAAGATACAGACTTCAGTGTCTTAAAATAGACCATAAGACTTCTTCTCTCTTAAACAAAAATGAAAAAAAAAAACTCTCAAAAAGCAAGAGAGGACTCTGCCCCAAAGATACTCAGAACGGACTGCTCTTGTTCCCTGCTGCACCTTGAGAAGGTCTGGCTTATATCCATGGTGTTTTTAGCTCTCGACAAACGTCCAGACAACTGAAACATTTAATTCTAATGTTAAAATTAGAAGAAATTCAACTTCCATAAAACCCACTAACCGTATCAAACTCAAACATCTTTCCTCACTCTGCTCCATTTATTCAAATACATTTATACTGTTTCATAAACAAGCAGTGTAGCAGCTTAGAAGTTTAAAAATAAAACTTCTGCAGAGACATTAGCTTTAATTCATTTCAAAGTGCTCTTTTTATTTTTTTTTTTCTTTTCTTTTCAATGGATTTTGTGATTTAAGGTTATACTCTGTTGGGGTTGGGATTTTTCTACAGCCGTGAATGCCTGTCCTCATTTGGCTTGTAGACAGCCCTTTCAGACTGTGGTGCTGTTGCAGGTGAGGAGCATCTGTGCCTCTGCCAGGCATGTAATTGATAAGGATGTTGACAGGTCAGAGGTTGTCACCATCAATCCCAAAAAGCTATTTCTGACTAACCATCATGATAGAAACACACTGTAATAAGACTACCAGGTTCAGTATTGATTTCCCATCTAATATAATATCATGATTGTATATTACTTGTTTTTGCACTTTATTATTCCCTAGGATGTTAACTTTGAAGTTTTAAAAGCATTTAGTTCTACAGCTGCAATCCTTAACACCTCTGCAGACCTCTATGCATCACTTTGTCACCTTCCTATCCTCCAAGTGCTCAGCTGACCTGGTGCAGTGGAAAAACCCTTTCTACTCACTTTGTCAGGAGGTACCGACTTCCAAAACAACAAAACAGGGTTTTAAAAGACGTAGCACTATTAGAAAAGGGCTTCTTAAAAGAAAATAAAAAATAAGCATCTGTATTCCATGGAAAATCTTTACAGGGTAAGAGGAAGGTTCATCAGAGGCCCCTGCACTCATGGAGACTTCAAGAGGCTTGACTTCACTGTTGATTTTCAGAAGGGACCAATTGCTTTCTGCTGGTCCATCTCCCCATTGGCTGTCTTGTGTCTGTCTGTCTTACTGCTGAGGACTTTGAGGTCTTTGGGACATTCTTCTGCTGAATGCTCTTCCCCATCCATCAGCTGGGTTCTACAAGCTGCTGTAGATATCTATAGCAATGCAAGTCAATTAGAATACAAAATGTTTAATTGGATTCTCCTTTGTTCCCTGGTGATATTCAGGAGGGCAGCACATGGTACCTGCAGATGGATGGCAGCTAAATAGCCTTTCAAAGCTGCAAGCAGAAGTGGAAGTTTGTTTTCATTCATTTTCTCTCTCTCTTGTTCAGATACAGCAAAACATTTATTAATCCTCCTCCAAACCATATGCCATGTGTCTAATGAGTGGTAGGTTAAGTTAATCATATACAACCAACCAAGTGTAGTAGAAAAACCATTGCAGAGTAGGTGAAAAAGCTAATACTGTAGATCTGAGTTACTTAAATAAGTGAAGGAGATGAAGAATATGCAGGGTCAGGCCCTCCAGGAAGTTCCAATAAATACTGTGTCAGCCAAAATTCTTCTGGGTTCTTGAGGCGCTCTCTAGGTAACTTTTGAACTTCTAGCTGGGACATCTTCACAGCTTTTGTGAAGGCTCATGCTGTAAGCATTGCTGGCCCTGCTTTTTAAGGTTTAGGGGTTATTCTGAAGGCTTAGCAGATATAGATATATGTACAGGACTTCATCACACGATTGCTTTAGGCTCTAAGGAACCAGTAGAAAACTGAACCAAGAGATTTCCCAGGCTTACCTGTGGGGTATCTGAATTACTGAATGAACCCATACTTAGTTTTTCCAGACATATTTTATTGATGAAGTGTCATGACTGCTCATAAACTGTGATAACACAGAACATCTGCAAACTTAGCAAGGAAGAGCTGGAGGAATTTTTTTTTTCACTCTTCCACCAGTTTTACCAGGTTGTGGTATCTGTTATGATCTTTTTGCTGGGGCAGCAAACGCTGACTGTGAAAAATGAGTGTTGACAAATTCTGTGCAAATTTCTGTGCGTTGTTCAGTGCCAAGTTATAACTTGTAACAGCTCTTCTATTCTCAAGAAATTAGCCTGCAATGCTTGCCAAACTAGAGCAGTTTTGTGGCAGGACTAGGAAGATACCATCACACTCATTTCATTTGAGCCCTAATTTGACCCAAAGATTTGACTTCCAGCTTCCATAAATTCACTAACTACTAACCCACTCCTCCAGCTAGGCCCTTGAGTCCTTTACTCGCTGGAAATCATGCTCCTATTTAATTATAAATATTTATAAAACCTCTGTGATCTTTAAAAATGTGAGAACTATCTCGTGTTTATAATTGTTATAAAAAATATCCCAGACCCACTAATTGAATGAATCTTTCAAATGTGAGTAATTTTTTATTTGAATTCTACATCCTTATGTATTATGTAACAATTAGTAATGATGTGATGGATAATTTTTTTGGAACAGTTCCTGATTCCATTACTCAACTACTCGATCGACCAGTAATTATGAATCATATCTTTAATTAGCTGCCGCTCTTCAGAAACATATGAAAGCCAAGGGCATAAAGTAATTGGCATAAAAGTTTTCCTAATTAATTTATCTGTCTATGTGAGTAACCGGGACTGGAGTCAGGGGAACATTTATAACTCCAGGAAGGCCAGCCCTAAAACCCAATGTCAAATGAGATTTATATTTCTGAATTATAAAAAGAACAACAACAAGCCACAAAATTACATTATCCCCAACTCCAACAATAAAGCACATAATGTGTTGTTCAGAGATGAGCAAAAACTTCTTATTGATCCAATTCATTTTCATCGTATTCTCCAGTGGGTCTTTCAAATCTCTCTGGCTATTTCCCTCATTCCACACAGTAACAGTAATCAAGCACATTAAGCAATTCATTAAACAACAGCCCCACTGACCACAGGGAGTATTACAGCTAACATTCATTAGGCAACTAGCAACTTTATTTAAGCAGAAGAGAGCTGGGGAGTGCAAGACTGAATTCTTTGTCTTTTGGGAGCCTATGGCCCACCTAAGCAGAGCTGGATCTGCTTTTCACAAACTATAAAACCTTTAAGCTTGCTGGCACAGACAGTGCCTTTTTCAAGGAGCCGCCTGGGAGAGAAGACAAAACAGAGTGTGTGCTGGTTTAATTCTCAGCCTGCCAAAGATTAAGTTAAAATCTGAGCTCATTGTTAAGTGTGGGTTGTTAAGATTTATGCCTGATATAAAACTAAAACCTTACAGTATTGATATTTAGGTCCTATATTTTTCAGATCTGATTTCAAGAGGGCAAAAGCTGTAAAGCATCCAGGTTTGTTCATTTGAATATCCTGGCTTGCCTGGCACTTTGCAGTAAAAATGATATATCTTGTCCTTCATAATAACAGAGGGAAGGCTAAAACAACAATGGAAAAAAAGCCTTCCTACAAACAACAATTAGAAAAGTTAAACTGATATTCCTGTACAGTGTTTCTGGCCTAATTCATGAAGAACGTAAGATTCATGTTTGTTGCAAAGTGAAAATGAGAAAATTCATATAAGCAAATGCACTGGTGTTCTCTTGCTTGCTTATTTATTTTTAAAATTGTTTTCTAATTGGTCCATATTACAGAAAAGAGGAAATTAGACAATATTACTTGTCATTACTTTTTTGTATAAGGACTCCTACAGATATCCAAGCTATTTTGGTAAAAAGTTTACACTCCTAAAGCATTAAACCAGATTTTTAAGTAGCTATTTTTCAAAGTCCACTGTGTTATTCCACAGAATGAATATAATATGCATGAATCAGAAAAAAACCCACCTTCTCCTTCCATAGCGTTATTATTTTCTATTCACAGAATCACAGAATTGTTATGGTTGGAAGGGACCTCTGGAGATCCTCTAATCCAGCCCCTCTGGCACATCCAAGTTTGCCACAGTTAATATTAAATCATACAATGCTTTAAATGACTTGGCTTCTTGTGTGGTGTAACAGAGTATAACTCCCTTGATTTCAGAGGAACTAGATAAACCAAAAAGTTCTTTTTTTTAGTCACAGCCTTATTCTGGCTTTAAGATCCTCCACTACAGCATTCATGTTATTCCCCATTGCTGATACAGAAATTATTAAGACTATTCAAAAGAATTAATGGCACTACTGATTGCTGACACTTATAACTGGAGGGCAAAGGCAGCTCTGCTATAGTTTGAAAATATATTTCAGGGGTGTTTAATTATTTGAAACCTGATGATTAAACCTTCAAACCAAGTTCTCCAGAGTAATTGGCCATCACGGCCAGAAACAGAGTAAGAGGTTCTTGCCAGAATTTAGATGTTCTTCCCATCTGGATGGATCCATATCTGGGGAGTGCAGTAATCTCTCACTGAGGGAAAGTCATGGCTCAAACTTATTTCCCTACATTAGGAAGATGAAGCTTGACAATAGATGGAGTTTCATCCTAGAAGCTAGCTGGGAAGGTCACTTGAATCTTCGTTACCTACTAGTAGCAAAAGTTGTATAGAGGCAGAGAGGTGGTGGACCAAAATGCTGGTATGAAAATGAGCGCCAGCAAGTGGGGTGGGCTCTTGGAAGAGCATGAAAGTCAAATACAGCCCATGGGGCCCTGCTGCCTCCTGTGCCCCGCCACTCATCAGCGCTATCATTCATAAGAAACCATCAGAAGATAAGACATTTATCTCACCCAGACATCTTGACAGCCCTTGTGAGCAGAACACATATGGTTGTGCGACCAAATATTTTGGGATAACATGAACCCTGGGTCCACGTTTCTGGTCAGGCAATTCAGAGCCCGTACAATAGCCGAAGCTCTAACCTTGCTATGAGATTTAAAGGGCAAAGAGGGTACTGTGCTTATTCATGACACAGAGCCTGCGATTTCAGCTGTCCCAAACTACCCCTAGAAGAGAACTAGTGACTTATTTTGTTAGCAACAGAAAGCATTAGAAAAAGTGTATCTAAATATATACAGTTGACTGCTTGTATTTCCTGTGCTCGTTTCCAATAGCGGCATATAAATGCATTTATACTAAGGCAGAGGGTTTATTACATATGATGAATGGCACTGAAATATCAGTTTTATCCTTCCTGTAAAAACAAGGGCCATAACTCATGACAGGTGCAGCCTCCAGATGCCAACAGTGGTGTTGGTTTCAGGGCCAGGACCAGGAAGACACAGATAATGTTGCTGATTACCTCCATTATATTATTATATTCTTACCTGCAGTGTGAGACTTATCATGGAATAATCCGACCGAAAATGCAACTTTAAAGTTTTATTACCAAAAATTAAAGGTGTGCTGCAATTCGAGCACTTTTCAAACATTATGCATTATACAGTGACCTCTGAACACAAAGTTTTTGATCTTTTTTATTTATTTTTGGTAACTGGATGTTTGAAGACCATCTTTTTATGCTGGGAACTTTTAAAGATCTCCATCATCATATCTTGGCATGGAAGATTTTATTTTTTATATATATATACACATATGCACTCTCATGACAAAGGACCACTGAGCAGTGCTATGGGCCCTAGAACAAGTGTTCCTGATTTATTCTTTCTAGTTCCTGCTGTTTTCCCTCCTAGATAGGGACTAGCAGTAGAATTTAGTCCATAGCAGAATTTACTACATAGTAACAACTCCTGTTGAAATGGAAGGATGTTTTCACTTCATTTACTAGATCTACAGGAACTCTGGGGAAGTTGTTCCACATTTCTCTAAAACCTTGACTACATCTCCCAGAATTAGGATAATACTGCAGTTCTTGCTTTATAGGTAAGATAAGGCACAAAAAGGAATTTACTTGTCTGAAATTCCCATAGGGAAACTCTAATAGTGCATTGATGCAAAACAGGGTCACTCAAACTCCAGGTAAATGCAGTAACCCCTGGACAAGGGGGCATTTAACAGCATTATATTCATCCTTTTTCCTTTTTCTCTTGTTCTGTTTTTCCACCACTTCATTACCTCATTGATTTCAAGAAGCTTCCACTGCCTCTTGGAAAACTTTGAAAAGCATTCATTTTCAGAAACAATTCTGCTGATATGTAGTTTACCTTATATACCTTTCTTCCTTTATTATTATGCAAATTCCTTTGGAAGAATAAGCATACTTCTGAAGAATTACCCTGCTAATACTGCTTATTTGTGTCTGCAGACATTCTCATTTTGCTCTTGTAAACACAAGCAGAAAGTATGGAACATGCAGGAGAACAGACTACGAATCAAGTTCACATATTCCTTAAGTATTTTGTGGAGGCATTTTGAGAATACTGAGTTTGCAGGTCTACCTTATCTGAGGCTTGGATTTTATTTTCACTGAGTTTTTACAAAAACAGCCTCTATAAGAAAAGATTTGGCTGCATTAGGATTGCACTCTCCTGCTGATCTCTGGTTTGACAGATGGGATCAGCTGAGCTGCTTTAAATGACAGTCACTGCAGGAGGACAGAGAGGGAAGGAGTCTTGCCATTACTTACAACCCATCAAAACACAAATCTGACTTCAGTAAGATCTTCACAGTGTCCAGCATAACTTTTACACACACTATCCAACAAAACACAGCCTAAATCACTATGGGGTGAGAACAAACTGGTTGAGGACTTCTGTTTCGAGAACAGCCATCAGTCTCTTTCTCTCATTAGAAGACACAGGCAGGCCTTGCAACACATGGTGAGGAACCCGTGCGAGGCTCGAGTGGAGGCAGGTGTCTTCATCATGCCCATGATGGAGGAGGACATCAAAGTTAGAAGGGGGTGAGTGTGGGAGGGGTAACAAACCTTGGTGAAGATAGGGTTGAGAAAAGATACTAGAAATTACCTGCTTGATTCTACACCCATGTTATCCCCACCTTAATATTTCTAGACCTTAGTTTGAATTGCATTTCGTCCCACCCCTCTCTGCTCTCCGCAAATACAAATGGTTAATGGAAATTAGCTATGCACGTATGGTGAGAGATATAGGCTGCCCTGGTTGCATCCTAGTGTGAGGGTTGAGATAGCAAATCTCCGTAAGACTGCAATATTCCTATGGTGTTTTCAAGCCATCATTACATTCACTTTCATTACATCATCCATTTCTGTTCCCTTGTCCTTACTCTATTTTGTCCATAGAACTTAAACTCTCAAGCTAGAAAGTGTCATTGTGTTTGTACAGGGCCCAGCAGCAGGGTCTTGTTCCTGGCAGGTCTCCAGACACAAGTATATAAACGCAATTAATAATAATGTACAGTTGATATGCACATGGGCAGTATGATAAAATTTTTCTTAGCATTTAAAAATGCATTCTACTATACTGACAATGAACAATTTAACTGTCAGGCTCCTCACCACTAAGTCTCACTCACAAACTATGAGAGCTTCAAGGGCTCTTAGTTGCCCAATTCCCATTCCTTTTTACCAAATATGTTTAAGAATATGGAGCTAAAATTCTAGAATCTACCGTATAAATCCAAGATCTACCTAGATTTCATCGGAGCTTTCCCCTCACATGTCTGATTTTGTCTTTGCAGGAGACCATCCCAATGAATGGATATTATTGTCAGAAGCAACTGACTTAATTAAGTCACAATAATAGTTTATCAGCATTATATACTCCTCTTCAACCCTTTATTACTAACAAGCATGCCTAATAGTGTTCTGTATTCCTCAGTAGCAAGAAAACATGAAAATAAATTGCAAATATGTCGTCGCTGAGATGCAAGTCCAGAATGACAGCTTATATCCTTATTTTCTTTACCCTACTAAAAAAGACTTAATGAGTGTAGATGTGGTTTAGCCAATTTTTCTTAAACTTTTCCTTAAATTTACTGAAGTATATTGTATTGTTACTTTTAAATAATTGCTTGAAAAACAATGGAGCAAGAGAACGACTTACTGTAGCACTGTATTTCTGTATCATCCAATATTAACAACTATTATCTGCACATTTCCTTCTGCTGGACTGACAAACACTCACAGAAATCAACCCAGACAGTTCCATATATACAACCTGATACAAAACTTTTCCTAATTAGAAAGTGATTCACTGTTTTCTGTAAAGATATGAAATAAGAACTTTCATTGCACGAAAGCTGGGAAAGTTTGAAGGGTTTTTTCAAGCTTTACCAGTTGTTTCTATGAATAATTTCATCCTGACTGTGGCAGGAATGTTGTGCGAAGAAAGACTAGGTGCAGAAAAAAATTCTTGTCTGAGGTCATCCTGGACTTTTATCCAGGAGCTCGGTGGTGCACTGGCAGATTTATGCCATTTTAAAGGTTTCCGCCAGCTCAATGCAGGAGCCAGTGGGAGCAGGGAGATTGTACCTGAACTGAAGCTGATGTTCCTGCACCCTTGGCTGTCCCCTGGGAAACCTGGAGCAGAACAGAGGACAGATTTGGCAGCGCTCTCAGCCGAGCCATTTGAACCCAGCCCTGGTGCTGAAATTCAATGCTAAACACCTACGTAAAAAAGAAAATAATCCGGGGTGAGACACATGCCCAGTGCTGCAATTCAATAAAGACTTCCTCTCTGAAAGCTTTACTTTCCTTTGCAGCCGCTCCACACATCATTATTTGGCACATGGTTTAGATCTTTTAAGTGTGTACATGTCAGTTTTGTTCTTTTCAGCCAGTTCTTATTCTTCTCTTGCCCTTAACACTTCCTCTCGTCCGCTCTTTTCCCCCTCCCACCCACATCCACCAACTTCTCCTCCCCCCCACCTCTGGCATTACAGAACCACTGCCTCAAACTATATAAAACCCTTGGCCTCAAACCAGAGAAGACCTAAATGCAGGAAAGTAAGGATAAATTAAAGTGACAGGGTCTCAGCAGTGGAAATTAGTGCAACTCTTCTAATTGCATGTCTAGCCTGAATGATGGGATACTTAATTCTTACACATCCCAGACAATTGCTTTATACTAACATGAGCTCTGGGAAAAAGGCAGATTCCAGAGACATATGGAGCAGTAGATGGAGTGGAAAAATAAATCAGTTGTCCCAGCCACAGTGGAGAAAGTGCTTTATCTGCACGGTTAATATAAGGTGTTGCCACTGTTAAACAAAACTGGTAATGTCTCCTTCATCCATTCTTACTATGAAAATAGAACATTAAATAATTAAGTGGCAAAGTGGGCTTTAGGTTCTATTTATTGTTACTTGAACAAGAAATGAGCTTTGGGTGAGGAGGTTACATTCCTCTAGTTAGTGGACACAGTCCTAAATACAGGATTCTGAGAGAGACATAGTCAGGGGAGCAGAATGCTCTACTTCACTTCTATAAGGACTGCTAATAAAAGGCTTCAAAACTAGCACGGGTTCTTATATCTATTTAACCTTTTGCCCCAAGAAGCAAAGAGCATCTGGTTAAGTGGAGAGTAAAAGCACAGCTACTTTTCATTATCAGGGCTTAGAGCCAGCCTATGTGGAAGCCTGAGCTGCCAAGCCTGGGTTAAATGCTTGTTGCCTTCACTGCCTGAGGCCATCTAGCGTGTTTAGAAATGATTAAGTACTGCAGCCTAGAAAGGACCTGTCCTGAGCGTTCATCTCTGACTTCCAGCAGAAAAGAGAGCCTGGCAATGACAGAGGCAGATGGATGAGTCTCATTAGTATGGTGAAGCAGCGAACCAGACTGCCTTCACAGAGCTGTCCAAAAAAAAGCGAGCAAATTAAAATAGGAGCTGAGAAAACCAATGAGCAAGTGTTTTAACTCTCTGATACCTGGATTCATCTCCAGCAGGTTAGGGCAGCTGCCTGTCCTTCCCAAGCATCTCTGATCCATAAGCAGGTGATGAGTACTTGGTAGGCGTGGAAATTTCCACATGTCCATAATTTATTTTTACATCTGTTTTTTGGCAAGCTTAAAAATGTAAGATCCTTATACATACTATACCTCACATACACATACTTCGAATATTCTATAGCATGGCAAGTGCAAACTAAACATTCTGCATTTATAAGATTCCATTCATGCTTATATCATTATCAAAACTCACATGGTAATTAGGTTCTGACAGAGAGTTTTGGCATACAACACACTATGAGGATGTCACATCTCATACATAAAAAAAGTGTTACATTCACAAGATTGATAAAGATATGCTACTGCATTCTACTAATATATGGGATTACTGCCACTCTGAACAAGGACATCTTGCTGACCAGAGCTTCATCTGAAACACCCTTGTGCAATAAAACAGCAACTCTAGCCCTGAAGCGCAGGGAGCCCCAGTACAAAAATGTGGTGACCCACTGGCATCAGACCCATCACCCTGGAAGTCTTCACAGTGTGATGGACTGGCAAACCTGCAGCTATTTTGAATGAGATTTTCTGCAAGACTGATGGGAAATTCTATCAATTTATTACCCACTTTGATTTGTTTGAGTTGATTCAGGCACCATCAAACTATGAAAAGAGAAAGAAAAAGCATTTGAATAATTCAGAGTACAAATTGCAGCATGCAAGGCAGCCATTTTGCTTTGTCTTTCCATGCAAGATGAATAGTGCAGCACAGTAGAAATGTACCTAATGCCCTTCATTTTCTTTTGATGAGATAAGTAGGATGAGAATCCCCAATTTGAAAGAACTGTGAAAGAAGTCAAAGATCTAGGGCCTTCTCACTGTAAAAGAGGCAGTAGAAGAGCCCAAACAAAAATGACACAACAATAGATCCTTAAAATATTGGGATTTTTTATAAATAAAACTGTAGGTTACAGTGTTGGTATCTGAGTACTTACTCAGGAGTATACTGGAGGAGGTGTTGAAGAAAAAGTTTAATTCTCCACTGTCTCTCTGCAGTCCTTGAGGGGATGGGTGAAGTCATACAAGAAAATGAATCTCATGGAGGTTTTGTTTTTCATGAAGACATAGAAAAGTAATTTCATAATTGCTGTAGAAAGTAGGATATTCAGGCAGTCTTTAATATCTCTGTAGTCTACAAGGACATGATTTTCAGACATGTTAACATCTTTGTGCAGTCCCACTTCTTGTTTCCTACTCAGCACTTTTGTCTTGTGATACTTCGTGTTTGCTCAGAGACTTCATTCCATCCTTGTCATTGTGCCCAGGAGACTCTGGGAATAGAGATGCTATTTTATTTTTTTTTTAATTTGACTTTTTCTATTCAGAATGAGAGATCAGTGCTCAAGGGGCATTAGGAGCCTACATTTTTTAGGTCTTTTCTGAGGAGGAGGAACAAAATTACTTTTCTCCTCTGGTGAAAATGAGCCATTTCAAGCGGGACTGGGAAAATGCAGGAGCTGAAGTCTTCTCCTCAACTCCCTATATTATTTTGCATTCAAAACAGGACATCGTCTTTGTTATCCCTTTATTTTCACTTAGTCCTTTCTCCTCTGTGCTCTCCTCTACTCGCCAGTGCCAGCCAGCTGACCTGTATCCCTGCCCATTTGCTTGTTCTGGGCCAGGCTAGTGCTGTTAAGGCCACAGTTACACAGGAGAATATTTTTCTTTCTTAATCACCTCATGAAGATGATCATTGGACCTAAAAGGCCATGGAAATATTTTTTTTTTGTTAGTTTTCTTTTGTTTTGCCTTTTTTTAGCTAATAGAGATCAATGTCATTTTCCCCCTCCAATTTAAGGTTATGTTAAGTCAGTGATTAACTTCAGGTTTCAGGGCAGACTATAGTGGGCAGCTAATCTGAGCTGTGATATAACAAGAGTACAGACAATACTGATTTCTTATATTTAATACTTGTTTGAACTAGAGCATTTCCTTTTCTGAAAATCTAATCTTGAATCAAAAGCTACTTGAGATGGTGAATTAAAAGCAGTTCTTAATAAGTTCTTCCAGTGGTCAAATGCTTTTGATATTAGATAATTATAATTCCTCACTAATCTGAATTTATCAAGTTTTAACACTGAGCCATTCATCTGAGCACCTAAGACATTTTGAAAGAATAGTGGCTATAGTAAATGATTTAGGCTTCAAACTGTGATTTTTCAGATGGGTGCCTGGAAGATGTAGGGCTTGGTAATAAAAGAAAGACTTTTAAATAAATTGCCTTAAAACCTAACTGCTAGCCACAGAAAAGGACTTGGGTATTTAAAGTACACTTAAACTTACATGTCTGAAAATCTCATTTGAGATATTACCTAACATTGGAAATACTAGAAACCACAGTCTCTGTCATTTTTCACAATTACATTTCTCACAAGTGCCTCAATATTGCCAAGGCAGAACAATCAGATGCCTTGTTCATACCTAAAGCCTATCATCATCCACAAGTCAGATGTTCTTCCTCTTAGCTGCATGCAAGGTCTGAGATAAACACACCCAATTTCACTCCTCCTAAGAACATAACACTTTCTTTAAGAGTCCAGCCTGAGATGAGTTTCCAGGTCAGTTTCTGTTTAGAGGACTGTTCCCACATGCAGGAAGTTGTCATGAATTTTGCTTTTAGCCTCCTAAGATTCCATCTTACCCTATCTGTAGCTAACTCTATGCTTTTCCAGCATGTAGGATATCCTCCCTCTAGCCTTTGAAACAGTGCCATTACACAGATGGAGTAATCACTATTTGCCTTATTACTTACAGTTCATCATAGGCTACTGCATTTTTTTTCCTGAAGCATCCTCATTTTCTGCTCTTGTGGTCCTGTCATAAATTTCTGCTGATTGCAAACAATATTCAGGACATTTTTCTGGTCCTTGCCAGTACAGAAGTTTTTCTTTTTCTTTGATAAAAGCCAGCGAGGGAGTGGGTCGAACCACAGTTCCAGGAGTAGAAGCTCCTGCAGGCAGCGTCAGCACTGCAGGGACAGTGGTGGCAGGAGGCAGAAGGAAGACTGGACATCTACAAGTACACACTTGGTTCCTCCATCCCTGCAGCTGGGTCAGAAATGGTGAAAAAAGGAGAAAGCTGTTTGGGAAACTCCTGTGCTGCAAAGGAGCATTGGGGAGGTCTGGTGCATCACCTATTCAGCCATCACTGCTGGGATCCTGCTATGAGGACAAGAAAAGCAAACAAGATTATTGCCGTCTCTCAGGAATTTTGGGAACACAGCAATCCTAACTTTGTCTTATTGATAGGCACATCTGGAAGTGAGAAGGTGAAGGGGGGAGGAGGTAACTGGGAAACAGGAAGAGGGTTGGTGGAGCTGGACTACACATCCAGCTCTCACCACGGCCTGAGGATTTCCACCCATGCGGCACCCTGTGGACACAGTGCGGGTACTGACACCGCAACCACTCCAAGAAATGCCTGGCTGCACCTTGTGGGAGCACTGACAGCACGTCACTAAGCTGGGCCCCCATATTCAGGCATGCCCATGACCAGCCCCCTGCAGACAGGCAAGTGGTGAAAGACCAGCAAAGGCAGCACCAAACTCCCAGGGGGCAGCTGTGATGGGGGTCTGGGCTCCTGTCACAACTGACATTTAGAGATGGGAATCTGTGACTGACTTATCAGCTCTCACACAGAAGCAAGCTGCTGACTGAAGGCTAGGGAAAAGAGATATCGCCTCCAAAACAATATTTGATGCCAGTTATAAGAAAATGCTCATGGACAGGGGTCAGGAATTATACTGCCGTGCTGACCTCTGAAGACGAGAGAAATAGCAGTAGGTTTACAATCAGATTTAATTACATATTCCAAATTGACCGTGAAATTTTATCATTAGGTAACTAACCTCTTTTAAGTAGGAAAGGTGAATGATTGAGACTGCCTCATTGACTATTATTGCTTTACCTGGATTCCTGTGTCTCCCTAATGCATCTACTAATCCTTTAGTTTAACTTAATATGAGGAAGAAGTCAGCTTTGTTCATTCCATTTGCAAAATGAGAAGATGCCAACTTTTCCCCTTATGGACTGGTATTTATTTTAACTAACAACATGAAAAAGAGCACTAGAGTTAATCACTTTCAATCAATGTCAACTACATTATTAGTTAATGGGAGTTTATACTGCATAATATTTGTTTGTGAGCCATTTTCTGATGTGTAACATCTAGTTAAATGCCTTATCCTTGTGTATTTTAAATAGAGAAAAAATGAAGGCTAGAATCAGTGTATTTGTAAACACTGACATACAGAATTAATTTTACTTAATCATAATGAGGACACTGGTTAGGAATGTGAGACTTATTTCTGGAAAACGTGTAGTATGCTCTATGCAGAGCCAAATTTTGCTTTTTAAGTATTTTACCAGCTGATTCTGAGCAGATAATTACTTTTACAATCTGATCTTTTAAATTACTGTTTATATACAAATCTAACAATTTCTATGTTTTGTGGAGCTATGCAAGCTCATAAACCTCTTCCCCCCCGCCTCCCTCTTCCCATACTCCAGCTTCTGGCATACACATTGCATCTTCTTGATATAATCTCATTTTTGTCATTTGAGGATCTGGGAGAATATTCCAAACATGAAGATTTGACTTGAAATCAGCAAACTCAAATAAAAAAAGGAGTGCATTTTAATGAACTTGTCTACAGCTGAATCTTGTATCTGCCAACACTTCCACTTGTACTTTGACCTCATATTCCTTCTTCACTCTCATATAATTCCTTCTCCTTAGCACCATCCCAGTCATGAACTAAATGGTTCTGAGCAGTAGTAGAGTAACAAGTAAATGGAGCTTGAGTGAGAAAGGAATGAACTATACATGACATAAGTTCTTTTTTTAAAAAGGACTTCCTGTTCCATTCTTACTTTATACTACGACAAAGGCCTGACCTGAAAGTTAATAAAGAGAGCATGTTTACTAATTAGGCTTTATTCTCATTGGTCCATGTTAATTGCAAAATATCAATCTATCTCACTTATGAATATGCAAATGCTATGTCAGAGTGGCATAAGTTTCCAGCACACAGTACTCTGCTAGCTTTAATTAGATCAAAAGTGGGTCCAGCTCAATTCAACAAGATGGGCCCTACTCTTTAATCAGGAAAATAAGTTTGTCTCCTAACAGTATCTTCTTTTGACAGTCAGCAAACACTAATTAACAGACATAGCTATATTAATTGCATTACTCCACTGTATTCTTATCAGCTGGCTGATGTTGCCTGTTTGCTAATGCAAATAGTTGCTGCTTTGGTAAAGTCAACTTGCAAAAGTCTTTCTAATGCTAACTAGCAATCAATGCATATAAGATTTCTAAGATTTCTGTAGGGAATTCTGCATAATAGATGTGTTCTGTCTTTTGAGGTATCCACGGCCATTTAGTATAATTATTCCTTAGAGCTGCACCTATCATATTATCAGCTTTTTCGGAGGATAAAGAACACAACTTACTTGTTTAAGAACAAAGGACTATAATAATTTCCTTTAGGAATCACTAAATCACTATGTTAAATGAAGACGTATGACCCAATGGAAAACTTGCATTTATAGTAATTATGTATTTTTTTTCTTAAGATTCCTTTAGCATCTTTTAAAAGGCAACTTACTGCTTTTACAAAGTAGTGACTTGACAGCCCTGGAGACTGTAATCCCATGGAATGGGTTTTAGAGAGACTGTGTTAGTCAAAGATTCCCAAGGTGCTGTCCATGGGTTTCGCCTTCAGCCCTATTCTTTGAGAGCCACTGGGAAGGCCAAGAGGGCAATTCAGTCTCTATGTTCTGAAAGCAGACTTGTGGAGAAGGACTTGGGAGGTGATACTGCCCCTCTGCTCTCATGAGATCCCACCCGGAGTACCGCGTCCAGCTCCGAGGCACCCAATGTAAGACAGACATGGCCCTGTTGGGGCAATTCTTCAGGAGCTCATGAAGATTATCAGAAGGATGAGGAACCTCTTGTACAAAAACAGGCTGAGAGAGTTGGGGTTGTTTTTCCTGGAGAACAGAGGGTTGCAGGGAGACATCATAGCACCTTCCAGTACTTAAAGGAGGCCTACAAGGAAGATGGAGAGAGACTTTTTAAAAGGGCATGTAGTGATAGGACAAGTGGGAATGGCTTTAAAATGAAAGAGGGTAGATTTAGATTAGATATTAGGAAGAAATTGTGAAGGTCAGGTTTGACAGTGCTTGAATAACCTGGTATAGTGGAAGGTGTCCCTGTCCACGGCAGAGGTGCTGGAACTAAATGATCTTTAAAGACCTGTCCAACCAAAACCATTCTATGATTCAGCTTCTAAACTCTCTTGATTGCCAGCTTGGGTGTTGACTAATGCAAGGGAGTTTTCATGAGCCAATTGGCTGCCATGAGCAAGGCTGAGACCACCCACTCCTTTCACACAGACTGCCAAGCAGCTATCCCCAGGCTGTTAATGTTTTCTCCATACCAGCTAGCACTGTTATCCTGAGAGATGCAGTCATCTATGAGGTGACATCTCTCTGGAGCCAGATCGAGCTCTCTTACCTTTGCCCGAACACAAAGCAGACCATGATGAAGGGATCCTGGCAGACATATATGGAACATACATAATTAGCCATGTTCTCATAGTCCGGGCAAAGCTAGGCACACAAGTTTTGGGCAACACCATAACTGAGATGGCCTGCACAAACATATAACTGTACTTTCTTAATAACAGTGCCTTCTTGTACCTGGCTGTGAGATGACCTGAAGTGAGAGTTCATCCACCCAGTCCAAACATGCAGGGATAATCAGCTGGAGACCACCATTACATCAAATTGAGCTGGTGTTATTTCAAGACCACAACTCTTAACTTTGTGATGTGGAAGACAACGAAGTCCACAGGGCTCCCAAACCACAGGATGTTATCTTGGTGTGAGGATACTGAAGGAAAAGCCATGTGCCCACTTTGTACTGCAGCACCAACATTATTACTACCAGTGGAGTCACACCAGAGCAGAATAATGCTTATGATTTTCCCTGGTATAAGCAAGACTAAAATGGTTTGGGGCTAGTATTCCCGAGTGGAAGCTGCAAATGGAATTATTATGTATTATTTATATATTTACAGGTATACCTTCACACGGCTGACATTTTAATGAATCCCTACAGGGAAGGAGTGGAAGTGATAATGAAGCCTCCATGTCAAAGCCTCTCCAGTTTTCCAGTCAAGCTGCAATATCCCTTAATTCTCCCCCAATACTTCGTGTGTTTTTCCCTTTATTTCTTCCGGATAGGAAAATGAAGTTGCAAAAATATGGTCAAACACATTTAAAGTGTAAGATTAATAATCTTATGTACAATTAGGGCATTTTTCAGAGCCTCTAAATTTTTAAAATAATGTTTTAAATTTAGCTGTACAAACATAACAGAATATCTCAGCACTGGTTCTGATTATCTCTTTGCCATTTTTTCCTTCTGTTATGATACTTAAGGTATGGAATCATAATTTCTGTAGTCAATATGAAACCTGAGGACTGTCTCATTGCAGGATTAATTTGTATAGGAGTGTCAGATAAGCCTCAGCTTTTGCAAAATGCATTTTAAGATTCAAAGATTTTTGCTTTACCACCAGCCTTTTATACATGTAAAGCTGGCTGTTCTGTATGTCACACCTCAATATTATGGTAGTAGATTCATTTAAGTAACTTTTCTAAACTGTATGTGATTATAAATTTCCATGCTGGAGAGTTGAAATATTTTTTCTAGGTTTCAGTTAAAACTGGCAGATAATTTCTGAAGAGAACACTAGTAAAAAATACGTTTTTATACGTCAAATAGGTCTAATGGTTTAAAAACAGCTCAATGACGTAAGCTTTCAGGCAAGTACCTGATACTCGTCTGAGACAATTTGTCGGGAGTAAAATATGTACCTACTGTTCTCTCCATTAAAAATTTGCTTGAATTCGGAAAAATTAGAGCCTTTGAAGGAAACCTATATGTAGGTTTCATGTGTTCTCTAGATGCTTTTTGGAGAGTCTTCACAGCTAAATGTATTGCACTTTAACCCTTACTAAGACACAGCAAGAAAGCCATCCACAACTTCTCGTCCCATGGTTGTCTCAGCAAATTAGGCTCAAAGACAAGCAAGAATTATGCTCTGGGTTCCAGTGTAAAAGCCAGAACAACGTGAAGAGTTAGGCAGTAGCTCAGGATCCTACTTCAAACCCCCAGTAGGTAAAGAAGAAAAGAGAATCCAGGTGCTTCTGTTCTCAAACAACTGGCATGATCTACACTCAACTTACCTGCCAGTGCTGCCCGACTTTTGTATTCAATACTGAAATAGATACCAATGCTACCAAACTGATACCAGTTTATGGTTCTCTGGCCTGGTGACAGGGATCATCACCCAAGAATCAGTTCCTGCCTCACTGAATGACACTTCAGCCAGTCTGGAGTCAAAGTGTCAACATGATGACATGGGGAAATCCCTACCTAGAACAACTGTTGTTCCCTGGAGAGGCTGAAGCTTGGTTCCCGGTACAGAGAAAAGTGACTATACCCTGGGGTAAAGGGACATGGATGCCATCTTCTACAGCTGATTTTGGAGTCAGCCTTTCACTTTTTCTGTGTGTGCCATAGGAGAGTAAAGCAAAATACTGTATTATCCTTAAAGAGAAGGATCTAAATGGAATATTTCAGGCTGGTTTGCCAAGGAAATGGAGCCTCTGTCCTTTTGGCTCACCACTTTTCCACCAGTCAGTCTCCTTTATAACTTTTTAGTCTGTTGGGCAATTTAACTAAAATTTGAAAGAGAAGCAGAAGCCTTACAGACAATTAACTGCATTTTTTTAAAATCTGCAGCTGGGAAGTGGAGAGAGACTCAGCATGAAAACCCCATTGAAAAGAGAGCAGGAAGAACTCAGATGTGATATGTTATGTGGCTTGGTAGTAGCCAGCTGCCCAATCTGCATATGCATGGATCCAGATTAGCCAGGGTATGTGTTATTTCTTGCCTGACAGATGTCAGGGGGTTTACAGAGGGAGACAGAACTATTGTGGTGGGAGAGAGGGAAGGAAATGGGATACAAATCTATAGGAAATCAAACTCAATAAGCTGTGATACTCACAGGAAAATTTGTGTTATTTTGCATATTTGGTAAGAAAAAATTACAAGCACTATACAGTTGTACCTAACCTCTCACTTCCTCTGCCAACTAATAAAAACCCAGCCCTGTTGTGTAGCCTAACATTTCTTATAAAGGCAAATTTTGGAAATACACACAGTAAAAATTACACTAATAGTGAGTGTCCTCAAAAGAGACGGAAGGGGCAGGATGAGGTAGGAAAGAAATCTGGGGTATATAGTCCCTTTTTCAGGGAACAGTGGGAGGGGTGGCAGGGAAACAAGACACCTCTGGGTGAACAGGGCTTGACAGCAGGAGCAAATGGGAAGGCAAGAAGTTGGCAGCATTCTGTGGTCAGCTCTCAACACAGAAATGCACCTCCAAGAAATTGTAGTGATGCCTTCATCAAGTTTTCTTTTTCATCTTACTGCAATTAATCCAGGCTTTCTATACCCAGGCTTTTCCACTACTCAAATCAGACACTGACTTTTGTTTAGATGTTTTTGGGGTACATTATTTGGAGAAAAAGTAAATTCCTCCACCTCCTTCTCATCCTAACCCAGAGTTCTAGCACAAAAGCTAGCAACAGGATGAATAGGAAATTAAAAGTAAATCCATCCTGCTCCCAGCCGCAGTCCTCCTTTCCCTGCCTGCATCTTCTGCCCCCACTGACATAATTGCCAGGATCTAAATATAACTATGAAGTGGTTAGGCTGCTCCCACAGCACTTAGACTGTCCCTTGAACCCAGTGTTGCTGCACATCCCTCAGCACGACTGGCAGAGTCTGACCAGGCTTCTCTAAAATACTCACCAAGTTAAGTATAATTTTGTCCAGCTTGTGGTCTTTCCTGCTAACCAATCTTTTCTACTGCTTCCTTGTGCACTCATTTAAGGCAGATTTCACTAAAGAATAAATACCAGCACCCTGTGACCCTGCTGTCAGTGCTAGCTGTGCTCTTTCAGGCTCAGAAGACATTACAGCCACACAGTCTCTGATAGAGCAGACTCCAGTAACAGTAATTCACTGTTTGCTCCAGCCTTTATATATATATGATTTTTCTTTGCCCAAATCCAGTGCAATACAGAGTTCTTACAGATTCTTTGCTGAGCTTGTTCTCCTTTGGATTTAAATCAGGACTTTACCAGAGCTGTTTAAAGACCAATTATCATACAGAATAGTACCTAGAACATGATGGACCATCCTAGCAGGTATCACGTTATTGTTTAACTCTTCTCCCTTGTCACTGTGTATCTATTATTAGCTCCTATTTAATTCTTGGAATATAGGTACACTTTAGACTTTCTCTAGTCAGAAAGAAAGCTTGCACTGTAGCTCTGTGGAAAAACACATAGTCACAACGATAATTTTGAGCTAGCAGCTCATAGGAAGAGAACACAGCAAGTACAGTATTCCTCAGGTTGTAATATCCTTGGGGCAGGAACATTTTGGGATTGTTTTAACTATTATTACATTCAATTAGGTGTTTGTCCAGGACCTATTCCCATTGTCCTGGTTCATGGCTGAAGCTCTAAGACCTGACAGAGACCAGAGTCATTGAGGGAACTTACAGCAGTAAAAGCAGCAGAAACATGAAAGTAAGAGCAGAAGGAAACAAAATACAATGTGAAACACTTTCTCATGTTGCTTTTTTAGTTCTCATTTTTTCTTGTGGGAAGTCATACAAGGAAGCTGTCATGATTTCCTGTTTCCTAGAGAGATGCCAGCTAGGATATACGATATCAAGGACTTCGGAAATGAGCACTTCTTTGCCTCTAAAGGGCCTGTAACCAATGACCTCAGTGAAAGACTCCTCCAAAAGAATACTGTAAATTCATTTCGTGGGCTTCCATGCTGCAATTCAACTGGAGAACACAACCAAATCAGTGGCAGTTGGTGAAGATAAAATCTTTGTCTAGTGGGACACTCAGATTTATTTTTTAATCTGGTAAAATTGCTGTCAGGGCCTGCACACAGAAATTTGGGGCCAGACAGAGCCATCTATGTGCCTGGCTGAAAAACCTCAGTGACACAGTCACCTCCTCAGTGTGCAGCCGCTCTTTGTGTAATACGAATCCAGACACCTGGGATGTCATCAGTGCTCATGAAATGTCACAGGGGATGTCTTGAAAGGACTAGAGGCTGAGCAACAAAGTGCATTTAGAAAAAAACACTTATCAAGCCTACTCATGATGTTGCCAACTTTCAAAGATGCACTCACCTGCCTAAACAGCACATCAGAAAGCAAATTATGGCTCCACAAAAACAACAAACACCTTAAACCCCACTGTGCATATGTGAGTGAAGCTGAATGTAGAGTGTTTCCACTGTGGCTTGGTGACTTGACAAGCACAAACAGCATGGCTGTGAGAAGCAGGGCTGGCTTCTCTGTATACAGAAACACAACCTTTATTTACAGTATAAATATTTGAAAGCAATTCTCAACAATCGCTTCACCACAAGAAAAATTGATACCTCTAGCCATCCTTGTTGCCAAAACTTTAATCCCTATCAAATGGAAATCACCATCTGTCCATTAGATCAATGACTGGCACTTAGGTCTCATTGATTTAGCTATTATGGAAAAGATATCATATGAGATACATGATAAATTAGACTCTGTCATGGATATTTGGTCAGATTTTTCTCAATCTTTGCAAATGAGATAATTAGTTATAGCTTTCTAATTTTAAACTAGTGTGTTACAGATTAAGTGACTGTAATCTCTCTTTCCTTACCACTTTTCTTTTCACATACATGCATAATGAGGCTTTTGTCTATAATTTTGGTGTCACATTAAAAACACTGAAAGATGGAAGGAGATCTCCCTCCAGTCTGAGTTGTAAAACTTCATTATTAGTCAAAATCAATAATTACAAATAAATTCAAAATTATTCTGTATATTGTAAATAAATAACAAAATGTCCCAAATAAGCTTCATAAATTTGAATAAAAATTGCATAATATTTTTACATCTTAAAACACCTTCTCTTGAAACAATTGCAATGCCAAACCAGACGTCTATCATGTCTGTCATAATTTTAAAATGCATGCATTTCTTTTAAATTTGTGTCATACCAGAAAGACAAAATAATAACTGCAGAAACATGGCAACTGCCTATGTTCAAACACGTAATCCGTGTTCTTATCCAACCTGGTGTTTTTAAAGGTCTTGCAGATGCACAGTTGAAAGCAGCTGCCATTGTCACTGGCTCTTTGAAAGTCAGCCCTCTCTGTGGCAACTCCAGAACCTGGCTTTGCTATAGTGGATGCACGTAGAGAGGCAGTGCTTCTTGGAACAGGCTCATGGATACACAGAGTTAATCCATATGATTGCTTATTAACTTTCTTCCACCCGTATCCCATCCATCAGTCTCAGAAGGCACTTTTCTCCCTTTCCTTGGGTTGGTCCCATCGGTCCTCACAAGTTTTGTGCACGTGTGCAATCATGGTGGCCTAAAGCTCTCTCTTGCTATCTCACCCCTCTGTGCTCTGCTTTGCACCCCAACATCACCCCTGAGAGGCTTTTAGGAGTGCCAGCTCTTTTTATCATGCAGAGAGAACAGCATTGACTTTACTGCCAAAAGCAGCACTCATCTGCTTTATCCCACGTTCCTAATCCCCAGCCCCTCTGGGGCACCCCGCAGGCAGCTGGCTCAGGGGATTGACTGTGGTGAGCGACAGTGGGGGCTTCTACTTCCATTCCATGCTTTTCCATGGGGTAGGTTACAAAGGTCAACCGTCAGAGGTGTTTTGACCTGTGCCTGCTGGTGTGATGGTGCACGATCATGCAATGAGGAGGATGGATGGAAAAGCCCACTTGGAGCAAGGGGCAGGCAGGACTGCTTCTTCTGGTGGCAGTGCTGGCTTTAGGAAATGTGAAGTGTCTGTGGAGCTACACATTTAAATGGCAATGGAAGTGTATACATCCGGCCTCACTTGTCACAGTGTTGGGTGCATTATCTCCTGGTCTGCTCCAGAATGAAGCACCAGTGCTGCTGCTGAAAGTGTAACAGCTCCTTATTAATAAAGGTAGGGGGAAGAAATAGAGAGGAGAGCACTGGACAACCTGAAGGGCTTCAACCTTAGGCTCCAGCTGATACTAGAAAAAGCCTTATCTCTGTATCTAGCACAGCACCAAACCAGCAGTCAGCCTAACCTGTTTAGTTCAGGAGAAACACCTCCCCCAGCTCTTCACTTCCTCCTTTCCTACCCCACAGGCTTTTACTAACTGTTTTAAAGTACTTTTCTCTGTGAGCAATTACCATGTCCTACTTGTTTAGATTAAGTTGCTGTCAGTTCATTTTCATCCAGATTCCTACTTCAGTCAGACAGTGAGGAACTGCTAATGAGACAGCATAATCTGAGTTCAAAGAAAATAGCAGAGCAGAAAACATTTTCCCTGGTTAAAACAGTCTCAAAATTTCCTTATACACTGGTCTACATGTCTCTTGTAGAGTCATGGCCACTGAATTCACCACAAGATCCAGAGTAGCTTCAGAATTATGATTCTATAAAGTTTTCTTGAAAATACTCAAAACATAATTAGTCCTGATGAGATTTTTAAACCTTCCAGAATAATTTAAGATGAAGTAGATTTGTCTTCTTGGATCTGCAAATAGCATAAAACAACATTTCTTAGGGAGGAGAGGACTGTCCCACTAATTTCCACATTTTACTCCTGAAGGCTAATAGAGATGATGCACATTTCAAATCATAATTGCTTTGGCTGTTAATCCTCCTAATAAGGCTACAGCTATATGGTGACTGGAATGGTTACTTTGCAAAATACAACGCCCACTCACTTGTCAGGAAACCCTTATATACAATATATCTTCAAATGCTTCACTGCAGTTATGAATAGATGCTGTTGAAAATCAACACTAGAATAAAGTCAGCAAATAACTGAGCCATGGATGGCCTTTGGAATAATTATTATACTTAGATTAATTAGAAGTATTATTTTTTGTTTGCTTGTTTTGTCTCAGAATTTCCAAGGAGCAGTTATAGAATGCTATAGAAATGAATAAATCTGGCTAGGGGGGCCAGACGCCCATAGCCTTGCCACAGAATACTCAAGTCCTTGATTTTATAAGGACAAGAAAGATGCACAGCATCTGGGATTACAATAATACAAAGGACTGAGCAGTTAGAATAGTCACATACAGATTCCTGGCACCAGCACTTTCCTACATCAGTTTTGACTTTAAAAAATGGAGCTTTGGGGCTCTAAATAGAGGGAAACTCTGCCTGTCTTTTGCCTGATTCTACTCCAGCAAAGCCAATGGCATTTTCTGAGATTTCATGGGACATACATTAGTGCAGGATTTGCTGCTCCTGTTTTCTCATAAGCTCCTATTTCCCTAAAGTTGGCTGTATTAGAACTTTTAAATCCAAGCAAACTGTATCTGTATTACCTTCCCATTATTTTTTCATGCTACCTTCTAACCACTGTATCTCCCTTGGTGCTGTAGGATTTCCAGTTTATATCCTGAAAGAAGGTACTTTTGTGACCCTGAGGACAAGTATCATGTATTTCCAGTTTTGCTGTGTTACTAAAAAAAACAAAACTCCACAAAAAGCCCCAGTAAACCACAAACACAGAACTACTAAATGAGGGTGCCTAATAATGAGGTGATTCATAAGATCCTGTTTCACAGCAATCTAAGTAGCACAAGAAGCATACCAGCATTATTGCCGAGCACAAAGTGATGTAAAATGAATTAACAGCCATAGAGCCAGTGCTACCACTGAAACTCGCTGCTGTCAACTTCTAAGTAAAAAAACTAATTGCTCATATGATTCACTTTTAGGTTCTCTCCCACCTTCCCATGTAACTTCCCCTCTATTTGTAGGACCATTTTCAATAAATCTAATTTATTACACAGTTACTATTTCCTAATGCGGCTTTGTTTGACTAAGGCAAGAGTTGGCATGGGAATCTTTTGTTATTCAACAGAACGCTTGCTCCAGTGGAGTAACGCAGTTTTCTTTTTTTTTTAATAGATGCCATATATGTTGTCAATAATTCCAGGGGCTTGAAGCTCATAAAAAGCATGCAGATACACATCAAATAATACATAACATTGCGGCCTATCATGTATATACTATATATGCTATATGTTCAGATAGATGGCTCCTTGTTTTAATATTCCTTATCAAAGATATTTGTACCTAGGTTTTCACAAAAAATAAACTCACAATGTTGAAACCCGCACCTTGTTGTACCATAGTAATGACACCAGGTTAAAGAACCCCAAAACTCAACTCCAAAATAACCCGATGCAAACCCCCCTACCCTATAGTTTAGGCCAAGCTGCCAAATCCTATTACAAATTCAATCCTATTAAAATGTTCCCAGGTTTAAGCCTGCTTTGGAGTTTTTCATAAGAGTGCGTGACCCCAACCCAAACCCCTCCATGTGTGGTCAAGGGACCTGCGGATAATTGTAAACTTCACGGGCTCCCATTAATCTCGGCACAGTCAGATATTAGCGCTTGTAAATCAGCACCTAAACAAGGACAATAGTTAAAGCCATCAATAGTCTTTTAATGAGGCAGATCAAAAACAAATGAAAGCAGCGGGGCATTGGGCTCTGCCAAGGAGGGGCAGGGGAGCCAGGGGGCTTTGTCTTCCCCCCTCGCACACCAGCCCATGGACGGA
>VZTG01009507.1:504017-570082 GCA_013397845.1 Melanocharis versteri
AGGGCCGGCGGGACCCGAGCCAGGCCGCGCCGGGCCTCGGAAAGCGCCCCGTGTTTGCACGGGGAATGCGCTTCCAGCTGCATCCCCCCTCGGAGCCGCATGTTTTGGGTTCACAAAGGGGAAGAGTTCGGTGAGAAAGTGGAGGCGAAAGCCCGGCCCCGTTAAGGTCAGCGGGAACGGACGTTCTGCCCGGAGCTGTTCAGCCGCTGAGCAAACAGGGTTCTGCCCGTGTAGCACATCGGGGGCGGGAGAGGGTGTGAGGAAGGGGCTCACACGTGCTTGTGTGGGTGAGGTTTGCGTGGGGAGAACGCGCTGCGATCGCACCTCGGTGAGGCACCGAGCCGCAGCTTTGCACCTCGGGCAGCCACGGACGCCTCGGCGAGCCACGCGCGGCGGGGCGGCAGGACAGACACCGGGCTCGTAAAGGCGAATTCTGGGGGCTTTTTTACCCCTAGGTAAGAACTGCAGATGTAGCTTGTGAATAAGAGTTAGTCATTTAATCACTGGGAAATGATTCTGTGGCTGATAGTATTTTCTTTCTCTTTTCTAATGAGATCACCTCACACTCACTGGCACTGATACAAACATTCACAGCTAAGTGCTCAAAAGAGGTTGAAGTACAAACTGTATATAATTCACCGCTTGAGAAAACACTATTTCAGCGCAGCACAATGCGAGATACTCTCAAGTATTCCTGAGGCAGGAAGAGTGTACCACAGTCAGGCTGAAGTGACTGTTTACATCAACTTGATTGCACTTAGTCTTTAGTAAAGCTAACAGCTCTTCGTATTATTAGCCCATCTTCTCAGTTCCGAGGACCTCACAGATAAGGGGCGAAATCCAAGTTACATGATGGCAACATGGTGTGTGCTAACGTGGGCGCTACTAGGAAGTGCTGCAGCGTTGGGTTGGCATGAAAGGGTGCTTTTGCCAGACGCCCAGCCCGCTCTACAAGGAAGTCTGGCAAAAATCTTCTCCTCGCTACTCCCTGGCCGTGGCCACAGCCAAAAGGTGGCAGTGTTCAATTCATCATCCATCTCCACGCCAACACCCAGGCAGGTGCCTGCCTGCCTTCAACGAGGTCTTTCATCTCAACGCAGTGACCTGAGCTTATTTTCACTGCAAATGCCCTCCTCTCTCCCTGGACTCAAAACATAAAAGAATTGAAAAGCTAACAGAGTTAGAGAATCTTATAGCTCGAAGAGTAGAAAACAACCAGGTCACTCACTGGTTTCACAGACCCCCAGCTCTCGCTTTGGTGAGATGTATCTGAACAACTTGTTTAGTTCATGGTTTGGTTTTCCTGCTCTCATGCCAAAATAGAAATATGGGATTTAATGGAATTTGAGACTTCCTGAGTAAACTTACGGTTTCAGGAGTAAAAAGTGATGCCTGTATGAAGAAGGAGTAATGCAGAAGTAATGACTACCAAAGGCATGCTCTCCTCTCTCTCTCTCTGTCTCTCTGTAAAATAGTAACACTTATCATATAGGCACACTCATGTAGGCATGCATATATATGAATAAGCACATTTCAGTTTTGAATAGAAAAGATGAATTTTTAAAAATCTCAGGGATATTTTAAAAATAGCTTAATTTTGCCTAGAAGTTTTTTGGTGTGAAATCTAAAAAGCTAACAATTTTGGCCCTGAGAGTATACAAAAAAACCCCACCCAAGGTCATTTAACTTCCAGTGAAAACAAAAAGAACAGAAGTGACCCAACCGTGTATTTCCTTATATATTTAAGAGAGAAGCCTTGTCTTGATAACTGAGTCTCTAAACAGGGATCAGTGTTCTTTATAGGATACAGGATTCTATGGAACGGAGGTGCATTCAAATTCACATACTTAGTCAGGGGCACAGTAATAAGTAGAGCATAGTGTGTTCTTTGCCTGCTGTCCAATACAGTGTAGTACTGTGCCATGTAATTTAATCTAGTGCAGGTTGCAGCATTAAATAACAGCAGAGATGCAAAGTATTGTTGGTTTGTTAACCCTAGAAACAATTAAAACCTTCTTAAAAAGTTGCCCTCTGTCCATTTGTTATTTTTTTTTCCATCTAAAGGAAAAAAATACACTGGAGAAATAAAATTATCTTCCCAATCCCAAGGTGGGAACGCTTCTGTTTCTCCTGAGCTACATACTCCTACATGTATAATTCAGTGGAAGGGAATACCACAAACTGAAGATGAAGACCTTGATTACATATGCTTTGATTATTATTGTTAAATATGCTCTGATTAAATACCTTTACACCGCATGCAATAGTGGGTGACTAAACATTTGTTTTTGGCTTGGGTATAAGGAGTGTGCTCCTGACCAGGAGAGGGGGAAGGGAATTTAGGGTAGTCACTCAGACACACAGACCAGACTCCCCTTATTCCAACATCAGGCTTTGCCATTAGGGACACCAAGGCATTCAGAGCTGTGTGTGGGGTCAGTTAACTCACACTTACCTTCTTCCTCTGAGAGATGTCAGTAGGTAATTCTAGACACCTGCTTATCCTCACCGGGAGTGCCACATGCCACTTCCCTGCTCCGTGTGTATGTAATTGCAAAGCCAGCAGGGGATATTGGATGATATTAGAAGCTATGACACCATTAGTATGCGCTGCAGCTTCTCGTCATTAAATACCGAGTATACGTTCTCTCTATTGTCATCAGGAGGCAGGAAACTACAGGAGAAGAAACTGATTTTCCGGGTAGGAACAACAGGAGCAAACTGGTTACAGCACAACTTTGGGGTACTTTGCTTAACCTGTACCAAAAAATTGGTTTTCCTTGCTGTCCTGTTTCCCTGCTGGATGTATACGGTTTCTCAGGGATTACCTGTTGGGTCAGTTTTGTTGTCACCTGTGGATGACATGCAACTCACTGATGTCAGCCAAAAGCCAGCTACTGCAAGTGCCTCTCATCGAAACTCCCCCAGAACTGCACAGAAGCTTCTCTCAGAGTCACTATTACTTTGTGCCTCTCTTAGAGGTGCAGGCATTTCTAGACACAAACCAGGACATCCAGGCTCCTACTAATGCATTGTATTCCTGTTAACTTTGCCATGCAGTTTAGCAAGTGGAGGTGTTGGTAGCTGGTCAGAAGATAGATGCCCACTCTAACTTGATGTCTTGAGGCCAGCAGTAGTCACTGGTTAGAGACTGGCACCTTCAGAAGGCAGTTGTTCTAATTTTCAGAAACCATTTTAGAGTGAGAGGGATTGCCTACTGAAATTTAGTTTCTCTGTTTACTCCAGAGAGACTCTATGTTAGCTTAAACCATACATCTAATTTTTCTGCCATTAACTTTGTGTATGATGAATCTTAGCTTGATAATTATTGTACATCCTTGAATTCTACATTTCATTTGCCCTTCCTTGCCTGTTACATTTGGTGACCAGTCAGTTCATAGCGTTATCTGAAATAAATCTTAAAATACAGACCATTTTAAACTAAACTATTAAAATACCATATTCATTATCACCTGGTTTTACAGGACTTTCCTCTTAGTCATGGCAGCTCTATTTATAAGGGAGTTTTATCAACCAAAAAGAAATAAACCAATGTCGGATTCTCAATGTCTCTCTGAAGACTGAACCTCAAAGTATGTTGTGAATTAGAAAAATATGTGTGATGTTGTTGGCATAGAAAATCAGAATAAAAACTTTCTGAGAAGAGATACTTCTTAAGATTTAAAATTATTCTTTTGCTATAGGAATGGTGAAAGATACCATTAAAGTGTTTTAAACAAACCCATTCTCCTAAAATTTGCAGCATAATTTCATAATTTTAAGAGGTTTGGAAGCGGTGTTATAGGGTCCAAGCTCTCATCTTTTTCTAGAACCCTGTGAGTTTAGGATAGAGAAGAGGTTTAAGTGTAAGTGCATGACATGTGCATCTCTGGGAAACAGTTTGTTGGAGGCAGGACCTTGTAAGTGCCTTAAAATGAAAAGCTTACTAGGATGTTCTGGAAATTTGCATGATAAGTATCCGTAAAGTCACAGGGTGCAGTCCTAGTCCTATTTAAATCAGTAGGGTTACTGATTTAATAGACCTTTCTTTTGACTTTAGTGCTGCCACTCTTGTTCTTATTAAATCTGTTCTGTGGCCAAAATATTGAAATTTTTTGGGGACATTAATTGTCTCAGGAGATAATTAAATAAGAATGCAAATTTTATATCTTATTTAAACCATGTTTTTACTACACATAAATCAGGAAAGCAAGAAACAAAATGAAGACTATAGTATGAGATTTTGTGTGTGGGGAGAGCTTATTAGTTATATCTCCAATAGTTTGGTTAAATTCTGTTGCCTGAACTGTAAAATATTGAAGATCCAAGATAAAAAAGTGCTCGCATGCTTCAAATCTGACCAATTCTATTATGTGCACTATTGAAGGATGAAACTTTTCTCTTGGATCAGAATGCTGGCAAGGAATATTTATATTTTTTATAAAGCTATCTTCAAGGAAACAAGTGTATAGAGTGATGCAAGCAGCCATAAAATGACTTTTTTTAATTTTTATTTTGAAGTAGGTCAAATCTGGATATATTATTCTTGTTGCAATGGTCATGTTAAGCTTTTCAATTAGGAAAGGATGTGTCCATGAAATTCTTCCAGTTTTTATTGATCCCTGTGTCATTTTTTAGGATGATGAATATTTGTATCATATGCAACTGAGCTAAGGATGCATTTCTTTCCTGAAATCATCTGAAGGGAATGGCTTTGGCCATTTCAATGCCTATCCACTTTACCATCAGAGGACTTTACATTAAAGGAAGCTTCATGTGTTTTTAATGTCTGTTACAATGCTGCCAAGCTTTAAACTCCTCAGTAGACACAAGTCTGCTGAAAAAATTCTGATACGTGTATTTCCAAGCCCTCAAAACATGATTCCAAGGCTGGATCTCTGGGAAATTGTCCCAAGTGCTAAATACACTTTGAAGCAGTGGAACCCTCTATTCTGTCTTCTCAAGGCGATGAGTGTGTTGTTTCAGCATCCCCAGATCCAGACTCATGCGTGACTTCACTGTTTGATCTGGGGAACCATAATGTACTTTGGAGAAAGAAAATAGGCAGGGCAGAATTGCTAGTTCCCTACAAGAATTACTTATCCAAAACAAATTTCTCATAAACAGCCTGCTCTGCTACTGAGTGCTGAAAAATCACAGCCTCCTTGGTCTAATTTCTTTATATCTGTGATCTTAAGGATCATAAGCCAAGGCATCTTGACTCTTTAATATGTAAGCATGGGAGACTCCAATTTAAATAGAGAGGCTGCTCTTTAAGGAAGGAATAAGAATTTCTCCTTATTTTTGTCAGGCTGACAGAAGGAGCATTTGCAGCTTTCTACCTATCCATGTCCTGTGGGAAGTTACTGTGCTCTCTATTTTTGGCAGGTCATTATATGGATGAGCTACTGAGTTCATTTGCTCAAATTTCCGATGCAGAGGGTTCCAGAAATAGGGGTAATTTCAATACTGATGACCACAATGTCTCTCCTACCTGGTTGTGTAGGTACTGGGTGCCTAACAGTAAGAAGATCCATTAATTCACAGATAGTATAAGAACACAAAGTAGAGGTGACAGTGAGGGTTGTGATCCAATCAGAGTTAGAAATGTAAGGGTTTGTGCAACTGAAATTGGATTTATCACAAGACAGGGATATATTCTTTTTCCTCAGCATATCACACACAGTACATAATATTCTTGAGTAATTCTAGACTGCGCTACAAAAGAATAACTCTATAGAGAATGTTAATATTTGTTCAGAGTAATTCCTTTTTATCATGCTTCAAAAAGTAATAAAATTGCAGTCTTGGATCTGTTATATGTGGTCCTTGAACATGCCTGCAAGTAAAATTGGAAAAAAGCAAGAAATAAAAATACTAAGAAATCATGTAATCCTCATACACCTTCCAAGACAGACTGAATGGATGGACTACGTCTTTTACCCCGTGGCCACCTGGTGCTGATCTATAAAAAAATGAGTAATTCTGCCTCATCTTGCAAGTATGAAGGCTCTTTTTTTTCTTTTTTCTTTTTTTTTTTTAAATTAGAGCATTTCTTTCCTTAGTTTCACATTGATATGCTAGCAAAAGGAGATATCCAGAGGTGTCTCATTACTTCCCATTATCTCAGTCCCATTTAAGAGGAAAAATATGGCTTCAAGGGCTTGTTGCTCCCTATCTTCAGGGAGGAGGTTTGTATCCAGTACATTTTTCTTCCTTGTCTCCTTCCACCCACAAGCAGAAAACATTTTTTTCGCAAACATTCCAGCAATAGGTCCTGACCATCATGACCACTGAACAAAAATTAGAAAATTAGTAAAACCCAGTCTCTTGCTCCTTCTCAATCCCCTACCATCAGATGAAAGACACAAATCCTTAGTTTCTCCATCCTTGATGCCACCCAGCACTCTGCTCAGAGTGAATGCCACAGTATTTGGTATCATCAATCATGTCTCTTCTCCCTCTCTTTTGGCTTCATGTCCCTCTCTAATGCGTACTCTTCCTACTGGATCTTCCCTGAGATGTCTCAGAAGAGTGCCCAGCCCATCTTGGCATCTCCCCAGTTTTGGTGGATCCTGTGCTGGTCCCTCAAGCATGAATCAACTCAGCCTTTTGTTTTAGGGATCCTTTCTCTGTTCTCAGTGTTTTGCTGGATGCAGCAGCTGCTGCTTACCCAGCTGAGAAGACTTGTGGCCTCTTTGGCTTGGGTTATGGTGGTCTAACCCAGAGTGCATTTGTGCCATACCTTCAAGGACTTTTTCCTACCAGCCCAGCACAGCGGACTGGACTGGCGTGCCAGGCTGCGTGTTGTTAACAGACCAGCAGAATAACTGGAATCTGCTGGAGGTGCAATTAAGCCTTTCTTCCAGTTTCCTTTCATGTGTGCCAGATTGGCCTAGCCTGCCATTTTATTGAGCCTGACAGCAGCTTTCATCCAAGCGACATTGATGAGAGTGCGTAGTTGCTCACACCATCAGCCTGCCAGCTCCAATGGACAATCTGAATAGCTGTGATCCTACATTAAAATGTCAGTATTAAGGGAGGAGAGTGCACCATTTTGTTGCACAGCTGTAAAACCACTTCAGCAAGGCTTTCAAGCTCATTATTGCACAAGCAAGGGGTTTCAAGCATGAGTGCTCATGCCCTGTTCTCCACTTCACTCCATACCCTCCCCCTCCCCTTGTCAGCCTTGCTTCTATAAATATACTTTTTTATTTTATTTTTTTTAAATGGAATTCCCCGTCTCATCAAGGAGCAGCTCTCAGGCTGAGGCAGCAGCAATGTTGCAGACATAGCAACAACACAAACTTTACGGCTGTGGAGCAGGACAGTCTAAGCAAACGAGGGGCTGTCTTTAAGAGACAGATCTCATTTTAAGTAAATTCCATGCAAGCTGTCTTGCTGGTATAGAAACAATACAGTACCCAAAAGGTTTTTGGTAAGGGACTAAGGGTAATTCATTGTTCAAACAAATAAATAACAACAAAAAAGGTGTAACATCTCACTGAAACACTTGCCTTTACTCTGCTAGGAGGACATATCTGCTCACAAATTTGTCATAGTAAGGTCCCTTTATGCTTTCTTGAATGTGTGGTGCACTTTCCAATGTCTTTATGCAGAAGGGTATTTTGGAAGGGTAATAGAAAATAATAAATGCACTAAAATGTGGTGCTGAATTAAGAAATTATTCTTATTTTATAGAAATAAATATTTTTTTATGGAAGAAAAAGATTTATATGTTCCACTTCTCTCACTGAGCCACAGGTTTTCTCTGAAGCATTTCCAGATCTCCAAATATCCTTGAGATTCCTGTCAGGTGCTAAGAATTAAGTCTTCCCACATACCCTGCTGGTTTCTCCTCTCCTCTCCTCTCCTCTCCTCTCCTCTCCTCTCCTAATTCACTGAGAACAAGTAAATTAACTTGCACACTTAGTGCATCTTTAATATTCTTGATGGGAAAAGGAGATTTTTACCATTCTTTCAGTGCAGAGGACTTTTACCTAGACCGATATTTCATCTCAAAACTCTGGTGTGGTGTAACGAAAGACCTCCATGGCAATTTGCTGGCTTTGCTAGGAGTGCCTCGGGTGCTTTGCACTGTTGTGGGCCTATTTCTAGTTTTGATCAAAGCCCTTTTGGTGTCAGAAGACAGCAAGATCACTGGCTGATGTTCATCATACTTCATTGTACAAGATCTGTGTATGTGCTGACCAGACTTTTCAGCTGGCACTCTGCAATTTTGCCAGCTATTTTTAGAGAGCCCAAGTACCTGGCTGCTCTACTAAACACTGGAACCATTTCTACTCCCGAGGAGGCATTCTGTGACTTGTGCATTTGTTTTTCTGTTGTTCTCCTTGGGAATTCCTTGACCATTTGCTCTTACATCAAACACAAAGATATTGAAATGGTGGAAACACACCACTGTATTTGGATCAACATGACTACCTAGAGAATTGTCAGAGGAATTTAAATAAAAAGGCTCCAGTCACTGAAGGTGACATCATAAACAATATCAAAAGCTAAAATTTCTTCATCTTTCTTATAGTGAAGAGTGTAGTGTTATCTACTCCAATATTTTTCCTCTGCATTTGATTGCTGTTCATAAGAAAAGCTGGAAGTGAAAGTTTTCAATGAAAATCCAGTATGAAGAAAAGGAAAATGGTTTTTGGGATGGTTAATACATGAATGTTAGTAAATAAATACTGAGTGCTGAGTTCTTTCTCAGCCTTGGAATAGTTTCTACTCTAATGAGCTCAAAATATAAATCAGATTAATACAATTGTGTGATTTGAGTAAAAGTGCAAATTACCTGTTACTGTTAAAGCTCACTTTGCCAAACTATAGTCATCTGGAGGCAAGGAGGTGGTGCAGATTAGTGTCTAAGACCCCTGTGCAGCTCATGAAAATGGCCAAGTACCTCCCGATACTGAATCCAGTGCTAGAGAAAGTATTAGGTGTGGAATGACTTGCTCTCTGGAAGGTCTTGTCCTCCTGCCCATGGACTCTGGACTCAGCTGTGAGACCCATCATGTAACCTGTAGTTGTGATCCGATGAAGTGAATTCCATGGAGAATCGTCGACTGGTTTCCTTAGCATGTGGTAGAAGTCACTAGTAACCTTTAAAGTGATTTTTTGTAGTCAGTCAGAATATTTAAAAGTCCTGAACCAATAGATGTGTTTATTTCTAGATTTTTTTCCAACTTGCTCATAATTTGAAATTTGAAAACAAAAGAGGTTTCTACCTTCCGCATATTGAATATGCAGGATTCAAGCACACGTATACTGGTGATACATAGAGTCCTGAAAATTCTGTTAATGGTGCCTTAAAAAGGGCAACCTTTTTATAAAACATTCTATTATTCAGATTGCTTCTTATCACTTACACTGAATTATTGCTTTATTTACTGCATTTTAGGAGAGCTAGTACATGTGAGGCCACTCTCCACCTCCAATAATAGTGTGCATCTTCTCTGACTGATTTTCAGTTCATATTAGCATGCTTACGTTGTCATTTGAACTTTCTTTCCTTTCCTTTCCTGTGCTCTTGAGTATTTCCAGAAGATCAGTTATTTATACACATTAGCACTTAAGACGGAATTTAAGTGGTTGGAACTTAAAAATTCTACTCACAAAAGATTCCGTTTATGCAAAAATTAATCACTGAAGTACATCAGATATAATTTTAGGATTATGTGGGCAACTTTAAGAAGGGGTGGCAAACAGCCACATCTAATATTTATTTCCTGATGTATAAATTCAGAAGTTTTCTAGTCCATGAGGTTGTTTACTTAAAACCAGCATTTATCTGGGCAGCTGCCAAGGAAAAGGCTACAGCAGGTCAGTGCTTTTTTTCTTGTATGCATACCTGCTCTTTTATGCTTTCCCTTATGTACTGTTTAAACCAACCATGACCTGTAGGCACAAAATCCTGCAGTATTTAGAGGACTTGTTTGTTCATTTTTAAAGAAAGCTTTCTATCTATGCTGTGGAAAGGCAGTAAAGAAAAAAAGGAACCCAACATAATAAAACACACAGCCACTCTCAAATAAAGATTTTCTTTCCTCTGGGTTCAATTTTCCTGATATCTTAAATGTCTCTTACGCTTGTGAAGATTTGTTTTACTGTTTGATACGTCCCACCTGTGATGCATCACTGAGCACCAGACACCCACAAGGGAACAAGCTAAAATGTATTTTCCTGCTTGGAATTTTCCTTTTCTACAGTGGATGTGGAGAGACCCCACCCAGAACACTGTCTCATTTGCATCATGTCTCTAATCATCCTTTTGTCCCTCAGAAAGCACTCCTGCTGAGAGCTAAGGGAGAAATCCTTCGATTCCATCATTTTGGTATCTTGCTTTGCCATCTTCATTTCCATTTTTTTTTGATAAATTAAATAGATAAAAGTGAACATCTCCTGCTTGGAGATGGCTAATCTTGCAAAATGTTTATTCATTAGGATTTGCAGATTGTCTTCCCATTTTGGGCAGTTGGCACTAGTTTGAGAAGCTTGCAAAAAAATCAGATAGCTTCTTTGTTTAGAGTGGAAGAATAATCCAGTTCTAATGGGTCACAGAGGACCCAGTATCCACTTCAGAGGAAGAAAATTATGAGTAGGTGAGTACGTTTTACATCTCTCTCTAGTTTGTGGGAAGTGTTCTGTTTCTAAACGACCCTTATTTCCCATCTGGGCTTGCTGGAGCTAAGGCCAAAGATATGGCTGCATTATGAACTACATTTAACAGCTTTCACTGCTCTCCTGGTTCTCGTCGTGAGACTGGCGAGAAAATACAAGGCAGCGACGTGCTTTTGTAACAAAGCAGGGGCAGGTGCCCTGGAATCCTGACCAGTCTTGCCCTCTGACACTAGGACTGTAAAATGGGCATCCTAACCAAGCATAATCTTGCTTCCTAAACAACAACACTTCTCTCTGAGTTCCCTGTTCTGAAAGAGTTAATTTGCTTCCTTAAAGGGCACAGCATTTGTCCAGGATTGTTCTCTTCAAAAGTTGCCACATGCTGGAGAAGACATTTTCAGAGTCATTAGCTTTGCCCTGACACTGGCTTCCTGAAGTCTCAAATTAATTTTCTCCTTTGCTTTGAGAAACATCCCATTTAAAATCCATGGCCCTAAAGAAAAATAGCTCATAAACTCAGGGCCTTTGTAGTACATAATGAATGCTAAATCATTTTAAAAGCACATGATGCACTATTTCTAGGCATGAGTTTCTGCAAATGAGAGGCTCAAATATACTTAAAAAGAAAATTAATTACGATGTACAGAAGTAGGCTCATCGTCATAAGGTGACGACTATTTTCTTTAAAAAGTGGTATTTTGAGGAAAAAAAAAAGTTTGGCTTCCCAGCACCAAAGGAATAGACACATGAGGAATATTATTTGGCCAGACAGCTGCTTTATTAACATACCTGGGAGTTACATACCTGGAACATATCTTTCAAGAACTCATCTAGAGCTGCTCTTTTTAGTTCGATTTGTTTTACTTGAGGGAGACACAGACTTTAAGCTTTCTTCTCTCAGTGATATTTGGCAGAGTTTTGCCATCAGCAGTCACCCTCTCATGCTGGCCTTTCATAGAATCAGTAAGATTGGAAAAGACCCCAGAGATCTTGCAATGGTTACCCTAGCACTGACAAGTTCCCTCTGATGCTTACCCACGAACACTCAACCTTACTGCCACCATCATTAAACTCCAGTCAAGACAGTCCCTAGCACACAGAGCTGCCCCACTGCCTCTGCCTCCTTGCCTATCCCTTCTGAGGAATTTATAGCCATCCATTGCAGCACTTCAGTTTTGTGACTTGTCCCACCAAGTCTCTGTGATGGCAACTCTTTGCCAGTTTCCTGCTGCAGCATGGCTTCCAGTTCCTCCTGCTTGTTGCCCATGCTCTATGCATTTGTGTAGATGCACTTCAGTTGGGTTAACAATCCTGCTCCCTTTTCGGAGAAGGTCTAATCCCTGCATGACCATTCTCAGGTGATTATGTGGTTTCTAGCACGTCAATAACCCTTGTATCCTTGCTGCCACATGGATCTCCGTCCCCTACCTCTGTTGAGGTAACAGACTGACTTTGCTGCTGTGTCCCTTACCCTTCCATTGTAAGGGACGCACAAGCGGAAAAAGGTGATAGACTCCTTTATCAGCAGCATTGGGAAAACCAGTCGCGGGCCACATCATCTCTAGGACATAGCTTGCTTTCAATCTGGTTTTAATGTCAGCTCACTTTTCACAGTCTGCCTCAAAACACCATATAGCCTTTCATTATCCAATACAAATTTAGCAAGGATTCAGTCTCCATTCTGAACATTTACTTTAATTGAACTACTGAACACATGACAAGTTATGGAAAAAAAGTATCTTTAGTAGCAAAGTTATTAAAAATCACTATTTTCTTGGAAAAATTAGGAGGGACAACCCATTGAATTCTTATTACTCAGATTACCTGCTGATGTGAGTGGCTGATGTTGGCAGCCACACCCACCTGACCCGACCCTACTGAATCTTAAGAGAGATTTTGTACACAATGTTGAACGCAGCCTTCTGCATTAGTAGAATGAAATATTAGACTTTATTAGGGGAAAAGTAACTGGCCTGCCATTTTCAGTGTGAATGCTGTAAGGAACTGCTGTGATTCAATAAGAACACCATGATTTATAATTTGTGCTGTGATAAATTTTAATTGAGAAAACATCAGAAACATACACCCTGATTTTTTTATCTGCCTGATACTAGGCTTTTTCCAATTAAGTCTGTGGAAGGGTTGTGTAAATGTTAAGGCCTAGCAGAATATGCAAGTGGAGCTTCAGCTTATGTCTGACCAAAACATCTGGGACAAAGATATACTTAAATTTTAGGTAGGAAGTCCTGAGAGAACTTCTGAAAATACATATGTACGTAAAGAATGAGGAAGGATGGGCATTTCTGAAGATACTGAGAGATCAGTCTTGGCAATTCCACTGAATGTGAAGGAAACCAGCACAGTGCTTTCCTTAGTTTTGAAATGCAAGCTGTCCAGCCTCTCATGCAGGAAGGATTTAATGGGGCAAGGTGCTCCTATGGGAAATGGAGGCAGTGACAGCAGTGCACAGATGTGGCTTGCTGAGGACATGAGGGGACTGATGTGGGGATTTTGAGCAGGAAGCAGAAAAGGCACCAGCAGTTGATGTGAGGCTCTTGTGAAGCTGAAGGGAAAGTAGGATCCTGACTTCCACCTCCAGTGATGCATAGCTAGAGTTCCAGACCTTGGCCCTTGAAACAAGTATAGGTTTAACATTAAACCATTGTGGATAAAACACTGACACTGCCAGGACTACTCTTCCTCAGAAAAAAATCCTAAACCAGAAGTTTCTCTCTCTGGCTTGCAGGGAGAGAGATCTACATCTAGCGTAGTCATGGCCTGGTGTTTGAGGCCTTTTTGTGGACCTTAGGTTCATATACCTTGAGGTGGGGAGATCTAGCACCTAGTTTTCTCTTCTAATGAATGTGTTAACTACTAAACTATAACATAAGATAACATAAGAGCAGCTTTTATGCTAAGCCACAACTAAGCTTTCCATTTCCAGTAGGAGCAATGTAGGTGACTCAATGTCGAAAGCCGAATTTTTTCCTTGGAGGTAGGTTCCTATCCTGCAGGAACAGAATGTTTCGGAGTACACTTGCCTCTAACCATAGGCGTCCTGGCTGAAAGCAGGACAATAGGCATCTCAGGAGATTTCCACAGGTTGGAAGAATATACTGGGTTTTAGCACTGAAGACTTTGAGAACACTGGGATGTGGGCAGTCCAGATTATTATCTGTGATTTAAGTGGAACTTTGGTTCTTAAATCACAACTTACATTAGGTGCCAAGGCATGGTACCATGCCTTTACATTTTGAGCAAGGAAGCTAGGAATCTCATAGAATTACCAGGCTTAAGGAATGGATTTTTTAAGTAAAAGGATAAATCTTGCAGAAGTCACAATAAACATTATAGCATAATGTAGTACACCCCATATGTCAGAGAAATACATATTTTTCCACCCCCAAATCCTGGAAATGCTAATATGTTTTTTATCTGCTAGAGATAAGGTAAGAATTCAGTTTACAGAAGACCTGAAATATAATTTAATCTTAGTGGGACCATTTGTAATTTCAACTACTCGCGCAACTAAACCAAGAAGGAATTCCTCATTAGAGGGAGAACAATATTCTACAATAGCTTCTGTTCTCTTTCCTAATAGCACTGAATTAGTGTTCATGGGAAAGTAATTAATGTTCTATGAAGTAAAATGATAAAATGTTAGTAACTGAAAAAAAAAGTACTTCCCAGTTTTGAAAAAAACCCCAAAACACCCAGTCTTAGTTCTGAGGGAAAGCTGAATATCTTGGAAATCCGGTTCACATTTTTATCTTGGGGCCCTAGGAGCCTCCCATAGTAACTTGTTGCATCTCTTTCTCTGCAGTATCTGATGAAATGGTAGGATGTTTTGTGAAAGTGTGATAACAGGTCGCTGGTGAGCATGCAGGTGAGGAGGTACAGATCATTAGGCTGCCGAACTCAGCAGTGTGTCACTTACTGAGACTAAAACTTTCTGCTGTCTGGACCACTGGCATCTGTATGAGCAGATAGTAGCCACTGTACTACGACTAAGTGGTGGAGTTTTCTGTCCTCCAGGAAGAATTCACCACTGGGTGCTAAATGCTGTATTAGCTTTATAGCTATTAGTATTTTATAAACAGCTGTTGGAATTAGCCAGTGTAAAGGACTGGAGAAGTTTGTTTCCAACCTCTATGACAGGTTGCTGAGAACTTGGTGGCTTTGCAACAGATACCACATTTTCTTAGACCTAAATAAGAAAGCAAGGATTGTTATGGGTTTTGGAACAAAATGCCTAAGGTAACCTCAACAAGAACCCAGTATTACCGGAATGGTTTTATCCGTAGGAATCTGAAGACATGATCAATTACCAAAAGCCCAAAGTCTTTTCTTAAACAGAATTGTGTGTGGTGTGAGGGGAAAGCAAATTCAGCAAGCTTGCTTTATTTTCATATTAATTAAACCAAAATCAAAGGTAAGATCCCTTATGCCTTTACTGGGCACAGCAAGATCCCTTATCTCACTGAGCTAAGAGTTTATTGTTATTTATTACCAGACATTTTAGAAGTGAAAGATATTTTTGTGTTTGGCATACTGTATATTATTTGAATTAAGAGTAGTCCAGCTTTTCAAGAACAGGAAGGAAGTGTGTGACAACCACAAGACTACCTAGACGGAAGTAACTCTGCAGAGTTATCTCCACAGATGTGGTTTAGAATATTTTATAGATGAGTCAAAGGTAGGCTATTATTTCTTCTGAAACCATCAAATCAGAACATGCATGCCTGAGTAAAATTTGACCCTCAGGATTAAGTCTGCCATTGCAAAGAGATTGGTGCTATCGTACGCAGCCATGTGTACATGTATGTTTAAGAATGATTATACAGATATAGAAGATGGTGTGTACTTTATTGCCCTTCTAAATGCCCTCCCAGAAGCTTTTCTCAACACTGTCAAACATTAAAGACTTTTGTTTGAACGTGTGGAATTTGCTTTGTATTTCCTTGGAAAGGAATACATCTTTCACTACCACAACCTTCTGTAACCCTCCTGCCCTCTTCACTCCCACACCCCCACACAAAGACACTCCTTAATTGTATTACTGTTAGGCTGACCTCCAACCCCTACTAAAATGAGGACAAGGCTAGTTTTGTGTTTCATGGGATAACAATTTATGAGCAATTAAAAATGAAGAGACACAAAGCATTCATCACAGTCTCAGCTAGACAGGCAGCTGAGGTCAAAGGTTCTAGCAATGAAGTGTGCACAATATATTTTTATTTCTGTTTTCACTAAGAAGGAAACGGGTTAGCTAAAAATTATGGCATGCAGCCTCCAGTTCAAAATAGGTGCACTTAATCTTTCAAGACAGTCCATGCTTGGGCAGATAGGTTATGACAGCACACACACACACAGACACACACACACACAGACACACTTCCAGTACCTCAGAACATATTCAGAACATATTATCGGCAAACTCAAACACACAGTTGCTTAAGATGTGATGCACCGAGTACCCTGAATGTTTATCCAGTTTATAGTTTAGCAGTTACAGTTTTTGTGTGAAAAATACCTTTTCTTTTGATCCCCCAAAATAAAATAAGGTAGGGTTTGATCTCTTTTGTCTTTATTTCAGACTGCATGTGGGAGCTCAAGGAAACTTCATGTGTTAACATTCTCGAAGCTACAGTAGATAATTTACATAAATATGGAAATTAAGGTTTCCATGTTATATTGTTAACATGGTGCTTCTGCATCTCCACAACCACAATAATGTCCTGTGGAGACTTTTTGTTTTGATTCCATTTTTTATTTTTTTAAGATAGACAATGCAGTTCCAAGCCTGTCACTGGTTGCTGATTTAGGGTCTGTGTCTCAGTCTGGCACAAGCAAAAGTATTGGTGAATCATCTATTACATTATGCCATAAATCTGGCTCAGTGTGATTTGCAATGTGTCATATTTTCAGCCTAGATCCAAACTAAAAGCTGAGAGTGAACATTTCTGAATTGTCATCCCAAAAGGGCTCGATATGCTTGTTTTATCAAAGCACCTGAATGGCAGTGCCAACAAGAACAAAGTGAAGCATTGCCTAATGGGTTCAATTTTGCTAGAGCTGTGAATGAACATGGGCATATATATACATGTACAGTTCTTGTGGGATTACAGTAATTGAAAGTTCACTTACATAAATAGGAACATTTCTAGCCTTCCAGAGTAATTTTCTATTAGAAGAGAAAATGTAAGTTAAAAATGTATTTCATTTGCATCAGAATCACATCACTTTATAGGTGGATAAATAATGTAAATTACCAAAGGAGGGCTAGGATCTTTGTGCTTTATTTTTGTTGACTGAAATGACACTAGTTTATTCAATAAAGGATACTTTTGAGTAAAAAAAGTTATTTGTGTGAAGCATGACATTTTCTGAATTAAGCCAAATGATAGAAGTAGAAAGAGTTGGTAGTGATTTGACTACAGAATATGATGCATTTGTTAAATGAGAGGTTTTTTTCATTGGGACTGAAAGCCAGTAAATAGTTCTCATAGAAAACAGGGAAAGTTAAAAACTCAGTGAGACTTTTAGTCACTGTTGGTGACTAGAAAAAAAAAGAAAGCTTAATAAGAAAGCAAGATGAAAGACTTAGTGGATTGTGTCAGAAGGATCTATTTCGTTTCTGCAATGTTGAGAGCATTCTTCAACAAAAGAGATGATTCTGTCAAAGACTAGTCAGAACATAGCCATGACAATAGAAAGATGCTTTAAGCATCATAAGTACCTATTATGCAAACACAGTCTAATCAGGTTAAGTGGTATCCTGTATGCTAGGCTTAAACTAAACAGGGACATACACACTGAAAGCTGGTGGGAGCTGCTCTCGTGTTTCTCATGGCAGTCAGTTAACACATTAGCTATGTTTGGGACTCATGCTGCCACAGAACAGTGGCTGCCCCTTAAACATCTCCAAGTCACCCACTCTGAGAGTGATGAAAATCAAGTAGGAGTCTCTGGGAGAGAATTAACTATCAATTTTTAATTATTTTTTCATATTAAAGGTCTGTAGTGCATATACTTGGTTCCTTCTGTCTGAGTAGGAGCAGTGCATGAGGAGATAGTAGTCTTTCAGGACTTATAAAAGCTGTATCAGGTGGGGGATTATGTGAGATAAAATACAGATAAGAATACTGATTTATGTATACAGTATATATAATATAAATATATACACTATATACAAGAGTATGTATATATAGTGTAAGAATCATTGCTGTTAAAATGTGCAGTGGAATATGAATTTTTTACTTTCATCTTGGGTGTGGAAGCATCAACAAAGCATGCAGTCTTTTTCTGAGAAATCGCAAACCTGGTATTAACGATAATCTCAAATTATGAGTTAAAGTGTACTTTTTTGGGGGTGGCAAATTCCATAAGAATTTAAAAATGAAAAAGCAGTTTTAACAAAATATTTTAACTTTAAGAATAGCTGTTAGCAGATATCTGTGGAATAACAGAACAGGGAAAGGAATGAGAATGCAGCCAGGCCTTTGTGAATCCTTAAGATTATACAAAAACACCTTTCCTTCAGCATGTCTCTATTTTATCATTCTTTCATATATAATTTGTGTGTTTGGGCTGAGGAGTGTGTCGTATTTGTAGAGTTCCATGCACCTGGCAGATATCCCCTGTCCAGCATGATGCCTGAATGTCTCAGGAAGCTGAGACGTGATCTTTCCAAAGGATAGTAGGGATACGTCTTTCCACCAAAGGTATTTCAGTTCCTGACCAGAAGGATTTCTGGGACTTATAGTGCAAAATGGGAATTAGGATGTTTAGATTGCATTGGATGCTTGTGGAGCTCTGTTATGGTTGTGTCTTTTTCTCTGTCACCTTTATAATTGCCTTCTTTAGCTCAGTGAGGTTATGTTAAGGTTAAAGTCCAGAGTTTGCATGTTTCATCTTATTTTCTAGGCACAGAGTAAAGATCTCTCATATTCTCTGCTCTTCTATGTATGACCATTTTCATGTGTTATTCAATGATTGACTGGGGGAGGGACAGTTTATTGTTACACTGGCATGGTGTCCAGACCTTTATCACTGCCCGGTGCAAGTGTTCAAGAATTTTTTGCTTGTCTGAGAATAGGTTGCTGATTCTTTCTTCTTGCACAGCAAAAGTCACCTTTGATGTCTTACGAGATTACAAATTGCAGTGGTTATGAGAGAATCTGTTACATGCACTGCCTTTAATGAGTTTATTTCCTGTTCTTATGGAATTAGGACAGCCTAACTACAAAGAGAGCTTGGGATGGGAGATGATTTGATCAGCTTGGTGACAGAGGTCCCACTACCAATTGACTTGAAGTTACTAGGTGAGGACCAAAGCAGACAGTGCGGTGATGAGGTGTCAGTGATGGGTTGTACTGCCCTGATTGGATTCTGAGGCAATCTGTCCACATATGGGCTCAGTTTGGTGCTGTTGCTTTGGCTGGTGCAAAATTGATCTGCACCCAGCAAATCTTGACAAAGGAATAGACATTTACCTTGATTGCTACAAGTTAGCAAAAATAATTTTTTTCAGGATCACTAATAACAAGGAAGTATTTTCAGGTTGTAGGTTTGTGGTTGGATTTCTATCCCCGGGTACTTGTTCTTTTTGTGGCCATCTATCTGGTCAAACATTCTTCTGATGTCCACATCCTGCTTCTGTTTGGGATCAAAGTCAGCAAGGGGAGTATTTTCCTGAAGATCACTGCAGCTAGGTTTGGCACCTTGTTCTGCTAAGGAATGACTGTGAAGGAAGGAGGGAGGAGGGACTAGGAGAAGACAGGGGGTGCATTCTGCAGTTCTCCTGGCCAAAAGAGAGGCGCGCACATACCCCTGGGGAGACGTCTGATATCCTCTGGAGATAGGTCCCTGAGAAACCTCTGATGTGATTATTTATACTGAGATCATCAGGACAGTGTCGGAGAGTATCAAGGGGTCACAGGATATTAGTTAAAGCATCACCACATTTTTGGGGGATTAATTCCGACATTATGCTTTCTAATGTGGAACACTTCTTATTTAATTGAGTTAATAAATTCAATCAAATGTTAACATTTGGTCTGCAAAATAAGGAATCAAGTCTCAAAAGCATCTTGATAAATGACTGGAATCTTAAATAGGTGGCTTCATAAATTATAGATGCATGTATTTACAAACACATCCACATACACAGCGGTATGAATGTGCCCTTTACTAAATGAAACACAGCACACCTGAAGCCTGAATTATCTATTTGGCGGACCTTGGAGATATGCTTTTGGACAATGCTGGACAACAACTATTTGGGCAGCTTATGTACTTGTCATAAAGCTTGGCTAAATCTCTTTAACCTTGGACTTGGCTCAGGCCACTTCACACTTTTGCAAAGCCTGGACACAGCACCCCTGACCCATTTTTTTCCAAACAAGAGGCTTTTGGTGTAATCTAAGGCTACATATTTTGTTGGTAGTGTTAGAGTTTACACTGTGAAGAGCTGTGAAGTCAGGAATATTAAAATGTTTGTAGAATTGACAGGCACAGAGAGCTGAGTGTAAAACAGAAAATAACATCCGAACCCTTCAAAATAACACACTCTTCCACTAACTCTCCTTTTATATAGAAAAGAGTTTTGTTCTGCATCTCCTCCTTGACTGCTTGGCTGCTGGTCCGGTACTGCATTAGCACTGTCTGCCAGGCTGAGATCTGAAACAGAACACAGATAATACTTGAAAGGAATGGGATCTTCAGCAGGAGGAGCTTCCGGGGGGCTGAGGATGTTTGGATATCAGCTGGCTAGTTTCAAAAAATCCTGCCCTAAATATTTACAAAAACTATGGAGCATTTCACGCCTCTCTTCTGTCCCTCTTTGTGGTCTTGATGAAAAGCATCACAAGAAGAAGTGCCCTGGTCCTGACTGGTTTCCAAGTCTCATTAAGTACAATGGGGTTGCAAGTGCTTCCGTACATACCGGCTGCACTACATCATCCCTTGCATTCCTGGGGCTGAAAGCTGCAGAAGGCAACCAACGGGGAGGGGATAAAGAGTATACTTTTTGAGACTCTCTTTTCCCAGCTTCTATTCTTTGCTCCAACCAAAGGAATGAAATCGCAAAGCCATTACCTCATTTCTGAAGAGTTTGGAAGGCAGCTCGCTGCTCTGTTTTGAACTTGGGAGATTTTTCACTTGCATGAAAAAGTGGAAATTTTGTAACTGATTTTTGTTTGTTTGTTTGTTTTATAAGAGTAACATTTCACCACAAAATGAACATGAAATGGTAGTGAGTTGGAAGTTGAAATGCGATAGTTTGCAGGGGCTTGTTTCCCAGAATTTGATTACAGGCATATGTCTCCCCTGAGGCTTGTAAGATTTTAGTAATTAATTTTTTCTAGAATTTAGCTTGTGCTCTCTCTTTTTTGCCTTCCCCACCTCTTTTTTTTTTTTTTTTTTTGAACACCACCTGAGTTTGGTAGGGACAATATCATCTTCGGGATTTTTTGAGGCTTTCTCATAAACCGTCTTCTTTAATTTGTTTTTTTTCAAATGGCTCAGTAGAAAATGTACTAAAAAAATCAATGCTAAGAGCAGGATCATATGGAGAAGCATTAATTGTTCTGCTGAAATAACAAAGTTTCCCACACACGTAATTACAAATGGAGTACTTTGTTTGCACATTATCAAATTAATTTAGTCTTTATAATGAAAAAAATTTTCTTTGAATGGGGAACCTCAGAATATCAGGTAAATGTCAGTGCGTGTCATTAAATCATAATTAAATCTAGACGTTCATTGGAACTGGTGCTTGGAGATGGTTTAGGCTTTGTATCCATTTTATACAGGATACTTACTCCTTTTGTGGCTATCCAGGCTGAGCAATCGTGTGGCCTGCTGGCTAGTACCACAGCAAAGCAGGTCCTCTTGCAATGTAAGCCAAAGTGAACGATTTCTTCATCAATTGTATATCTTTTCTTCTGGCTGAGTGTTAATGGCAGCCCTGCCCTGACTTCCACAGTGCACTGTGTGTGCACAAGGTCCTGTGCCTTTTTTGTACAGTTGTAGTTTTGGGTTCTGCTTTCCTGGCCCAACGTCAGACCTTAATCTTTACTTTTGATGCTTGGCAAGCATGTTGGCTGGACTTACCCATCTTCACACCCTCTTGCCGAGGTAATGTATGGCTCCGATAGCTCAATGTTTGTGATTTTATTTGGAGCATGGCTCCCTGTTCTAGCCCATCCCTCTCTCTCCATGCACTGAAAAATGCAATGTCCTGATCCTTGGCCCTCAGCAGATAGCTATGTCTTTATGATTAGATATCAAAAATATTTACAGAGCCTACTGAAATCTCCTGATGTGCTGTTACATTGCATCTGCCCCTTTTCACTTTTTATACCAGCTAATTAAATTTTTTCTGTATCGTATCTATATCATGCAATAAATTAAATGTTGTGTAACATGTACTTAATGCTTTGCTTCCTGTTAGCAATATGATATAGCTTGCCAAGCAAACTCTAATTGCATGTGTGAAATCCAGAATTATGTACCTTTTTTATAAAGGATGAGAGTCTACTGAGGCAGAAGGCCTCATACAAGGTCTGTGTATCAGTCTTCAATCAGTTTATCGGTAGGATTTTAACATTGTATGTCTTAAGCTGAGTCACTAAAATGAAATACTTTAATACTTCTGCCTATCCAGAGGTACAATAATGAATTGTACTGAAGACATTGATATCTAAATGCTTTTTGTAGATGAAGAGATGTATTATAGGAACGTAGTAGAGGAAATCACATTTTATCAAAAGAGTAGTGTACTGATGATAAATGTGAGATGGATAGAGGAGAGAGAAATATTTTTGTGAAAACATTTTTCAATGGAAAATCAATGACTGAAAGAAAGTCTAAAACATCAGAAATCTGTAATTATACCTACTTGTCCTTCAGTTTTTACAAAAATTCAGTTTCCATGATGTAAAGTGTTGTAAAGCTCATGAGCTGCCATTACAAGGAAATGTTCCTTTGGCTTTGGTAGCAAATCCAGGGACATCTTTCCTTCAATGAGTGTCATTAGCCACCCCTAAAAAGTGGATACAAACAGAGTATAATTCTTGCTGTCTGCAATAAAAATAGCACCATCTCTTTGTGAGTTGTGTCAAACCTTTAGTATAATTTTCTTTTCACAGAGGCCTTGATCCATCAAGGAAATTCAGAATGTGATGAATTCAGGAGTAGAAAGTAATCTAATATTAATGAAATTGCTCCCATATTTTTTAAAGTTCATAGATGGGCTGAAGTGGCACTGGAATCAAAAAACCTTAATTCAGGGAGCTATGGTACAAAGTATAAAACCAAACTATAGTATCTCTTGTAAAAATTGAGTGTGTTTACTCTAAAACTAGCAAAATTGTTAAATTGTTAAAAATTCTTAACATATGCATTTGAGCTGAATTTATGTGTAGCGTGCAATGTTGACTCTGTGAAGATGAATAGCAGCTAGATAGACTGCTTCCTCTATCATGGCGTTTAGCTGTCCTCCATTAATGCCTACTGTAAAAATATCTTATTCAAGAAGATAAGGCAATATCTGAATGGCAGCATCATATAAATGGTGCACACCAACACATAGGCCATTAATAACATATAACCCCCCCAGTACTTTATCTTCACTGTTTTGGAAAAGGACCTTTGCTATAAACCTTATAAAAAAATGCCAACAAAGACATGTATTCTTTTTTCAATACACTTCTCGATTTTTCTCACATCCGGTGCTAAACTCTTGCTACTCCAGGTATGAAAGGATAGGAAGAATCTGTGTGCAAAGGGAGATGCTAACAGTACGTAGCTGTAAACGGTGCAGACTGATGTATTTCTGATTACTAGAACAAGTGCACTAGTTTTTGCTAACACTGGGAAAGATGTCTCGGGATACCACAGTGCAGAAACACAAGGGTAAGTCTTTTGGTTGTAACCAAATGTTGTATAATTTTTAGCTGTCATTACTGACTATAACTCTTCCCAGAGCATATTTTCCTCTGAATCATGACTGACCTTCAAGACTGTTGATGCACCCTTTCTGACACAAAAGCCCTTTTGTCTCAATGTGTTTGTGTGTGTGTGTGCGTGTGTGTCCATTCTGCCCATTTCCTCCTCATGGTGAAAAACAACTGCTTGAGTTTTTCTTGTTTTTGTTTGAGAATCACAATTTGATCGAAAGAGATTAAATAAATCAGCAAGCGATAATACAAAGCCATTAATACAACTTTTCTGCTCAAGTGGTTTGGCATCCTTTATCTGCTGGCTTAAACTTAAACAATTACAGGCTTCCAAACTAATTAAAGTGCAGAACATTATAGGATTTATGAAATTTGGCAGCTATCACTTAAAAAAGGGGAAGGAAAAGAAGGAAGAAAAGTTCATTGCTATCCATTATGGAAATCTCCTGAAAGTTCCTCAGAACAGAAATAATAGAGTACTGAGAAAGCCTTTCAGAAGCTCTGAGCATCTTGAGTTCTAATTTGTATATTTTTGTTCATTTTTCATGCTTCAAAAGCAAGCATATGGAAAATACTGTGCAGATCTTATGCCAGCAAAATGTCTTCCATACTATTTAATTTACAGCACCAATGCCTTAATTATATTAACTAATACACAGCCTGTAAATAGGGTGACAGTTGTCTCATGAAAATGCTGCTGTAGATTCCATCCTTTGCCAGAAAGAGCTCTAGTTCGTGTTGCTGAAACAGATCGTGATAGGGAACACCACGGGGATGACTAATGGGTGGGACTGAGAGAAGTGAAGGTGGCACCAGTGATGTGGACAGTAGGATTGAATGCAGCCTCAGCAAATTTGCTGGCTACACCATGCTCTGTGAGGCAGTTGACGCTTTGGAGGGAAGGGATGTCATCCAGAGGGACTCTGACGTGCTTGAGAGGTGGGTCTGTGTGAACCTCATGAAGTTCAACAAAGTGAAATGCAAGGTCCTGCACTTAGGTTGTGGCAATCCCAGACACACCTACATGTTGGGCAGAGAAGTGACTGACAGCCACACTGTGAAGAAAGACTTGGAGTTGATGGTTGAAGAAAAACTCAACATGAGCCGGCAGTGTGCACTGGCAGCCCAGAAAGCTGACGGTGCCCTGGGCTGCATCAAAAGCAGTGTGGCCAGCAGGGTGAGAGAGGTGGTTTTCCCTCTCTACTCTGGTGAGATCCCACCGGGAGTACCTGTACAGTTCTGGTGTCCCGAGCGTAAGGAGGACATGGAACCATTGGAGCAAGTCCAGAGAAGGCTTTGAAGTTGACAAGAGGACTGGAACACCTCCTCCATGAAGAGAAGCTGAGACAGTAAGGGCTGTTCAGCCTGGACAAGAGAAGGTTGCGTGGAGACCTCATGGCAACCTTCCAGTATCTGAAGGGGCCTCCTGGGAAGCCAGGGAGGGACTCTGAATCAGGAACTGTAGTGACAGGACAAGAAGCGATGGGTACAAACTGAAAGAGGGGAAATTTAGGTTACCTATTTGGAAGAAATTCTTAGTTGTGAGGGTGGTGAGACACTGAACCCCAGGGAGGTTGGGCATGCCCTAACACTGACATTGTTCAAAGCAAGGTAAGGCCCAGAGCAATATGGTCTAGTGGGAGGTATTCCTGTCCAGAGCAGCGGGAGGTGAGACTAGATGATCATTAAGGTCTATTCCAACCCTTTAACATTCTATGATTCAAGGCTCAGATTTAAACTGCTTTTGTTATTCCAGTTAGGGCTATATGCTGTGTAGGCACTATGAATTGCTGAGTGTATACTGGTTGTGCCAGAAGTGGGAGGTGGGATTCAACAGGATGACAGCTAATTCAGGGAAAACATGGGCTGGCATGACCCAGGTTTGGCCCCACAGACTCTCCATTGCTATCAGTCTCTACTGAGGCAAAAATTCCCCAGCACTGTTTGAAGCTATCCAGTCATCCATTCTGTTCTCTCTTAGTCACCAAACTCCTAGGCATTAGTCTCACTTTTTCCCCCTCTATGATTAAGTGATCATCTTCTCTAAAGATTTATTCCCTTTTCTGAAAAAAAATAAATGATGGCATTTTTTAAAGGAACCTTAAGATTTGATCGATGTCCACAAATGTTATAAGAATACTGTGGGTAAAGCAACAATTTTGGAATAGACTTTTTTTTTTCCTACATCCATCTCATTCCTCCGTGGAGCAAGTCCAAAAATAAAAAACTAAAATCCAGGCTGAGGTGAATAAAAAAACCAACTGTGCTTTTAAAAACTCAGCTGCAACCTGGGGACCAGCACTGAAAGTGATTCACCACAGACACTCCAGTATTTTCCCTTGGGGCAGAATGCCTTGAATTCTTGCTGTGATGTACATACACATGCAGACACACATGTGTATGCATTAATATACACATTCCTATGGACACACATGCTTACAGACATACATAAATGCTTGCTTTGCTAAGTATTGCTAAAGAGCCACTACAGTTGAGTAATGTGATTCATGGTTGAGAAGCATAATCTTTATCTGGCTAGATTTAATTTGGTTAATTAAGGCTAGCTTGAGTGAAGGCACGTTTGCCTGTGTTTCGGCATGGTGCACACTCCTGCATGTGCCATAGGAAACCACAGACCTCCAGTGGGAATTTATGATAGTTTGGAATGGAGTGTGCTTCACTATGTGTTGAATACTTCTACAACATGTGCAAGCTAAACTGAAGGCAATATGAGTAAAAGCATCCATGTGACTTTGTATCTGCACTGCTGTTCTAAATTTTCTGATATCATCCATGAGGGTATTATGAGGCTGAGTGGATGTAAAGTCTTATAAAATGCCATGTATTTGTTAAAAGATATTTGCCAGATGTTTGTTAGAAGAACACTACTGTGTTCTTTTAGTGCTGAGGTTTACATTAAATAATATAAACCCACCAAAAGCATAGGGAATGTCTATATACATTGAGTAGTCCATGTTCACTGAAGATTACTCATGAATCTCCTACTCTGCTTTGTCAACAATTCTTGTTGTGGTCTGCCTTGCACTCTGCATTTCGTACTGGCTGCAGAGTGCTGCTGAGGTATGATAGATCAATTTGCTACATCTGTCTAGACCCAAAACTTCTTCCAGAATGTCCAAGCCAGACTTGGGTGAAACATCAAATCTGAGCACGATGCCAGTGGATCTCCTTTCTTTGCCACTCCAGCACAGTCTTTTTACTGGCCTATTGGTAGGGAAGATGGGAATTGATGGGGCAGGGGATGTGCCAGATAGCTTTTCTGCTCCTGAAAAGAAGTATCCTGTCCTCCCTAGCAAGTGCTGGATCCAAATTGTTCTGTTCTCGATGGTCGAAGTTATAATCTTAACTTGACACATGACAAACACTCTGAAACACAGATTGCTGGAGCCAAAAATAGACATCTGGGAATCTGGGAAAAAAAAAAAAAAGAGAGAGAGAGAACTAGACATGTGCTAGTGGTTTTAAGACAAATGCTAATAAAAGAAACAGAAACGTGATGATTGCTTCTCCTGGAGGATTGCAGAAATCAGTCCCAACCCTCAAAAAAGGTGCAAAAAGTTTGGGAAAGAGGATGAAATGGATGAAATGTGACATGACAGAATTTTTAGCAAATCTAAAACTTGAAAGAACTGAAACCCTCACAAGGCAATATTTAGCTTTCTCTCAGCTAACACTGCAGATTTTACCATTCCTTCTTTTGTGCAACAGGAATTGGGTCCTTTTACATGGCTCACTTCAAACTTGAGGCCAAAGGTAGGACATTTTATGACATAGAGGCCTGTCATGCAAGAGAACATGGGTGATGGTCAAATGTGTGGCAGCTGGAGAAAGCCACAATGACTTGGGGTAAGGGTTTGCTCTCAACCTATTGCTATGGTTATGTGTTTGATCAGCTAGGACAGTACTTCAGGAGATCTCTGTGCTTGCAAATAAAGCATGCGCAGCATAGGAGCTCCCTCCATTGTTTCCTGGAGATTGAGGTGGACAAGTGCATGAAGTTACTTTTCTTTCTCAGTCGTGTTTTGATGTATCCTGTGTGATGTAAATAAGCGTTAGTTAGCATACAGAGTTGAGATGAAAGACCTACCCCTCTCCTCCACCATTAAACTTCATATCTATAATATCTTCGTGCAGGGGAGACAATGACCAAAATTTTCAAGGCAAGGGAGTAATATTAAGCTTCTTAAAACATACCCAGGCCCATAAATTGGGGGGAGGGGCTGGTGAATACATCCAGTTTCTGTTAACTTCACAGAAAGTAAAGCTGAGAATTGACTTTATTTAAAAAATATATCAGCTTTCATTTCAGGTTGCCTAGTCAAACACAGCTTGTGGCTGCAGGTTTCATGGCTCTTAATAATCTGTTGCAGGAAAAAGGGCAGAAGAACAGGAAGCAAATAAAGGTGCAGAAGAAAAGGGAGAGAGATATGAAGGGATTGGACAAGAGCGAAAAGCATGCAAAAAAGGGGAAATTGCAGGATGGAGACCGTGAATGGGGAAGAGAAAGGAGAAAGATAAGAGCACAAGCACAGATGATGAAAGAAAAAGCTGGTGTAAAATGGATGGGCTGCAAGAAATACAAGAGAAAGAAATGACTGGAGAAAACCCACCCAGGGACTCTTTCCAGTCATGGACAACACAAAGCACTGACCCAAGGGGAAACGATTTTGAATCTGGCTGGGAGACAGTCAGAGCTGTGGGCCTCTGCATGGGATTTTGAGGAAGGGACCTTGCCGATTTTCCTGAAAAGTGGGTCGCCATGGGTTTTAAATGTGGAAGAGTATATATGAAAAGGCATTTTTTATCCCTGTCAGAAGACAAAAATTGGAAGAGGACTTGAAATGTACCATTCTGTATAAGGTGTCAGATAGCAGACAGACAGAGAACAATTAAGACTGCACAAGGCTCTCCATCAGCAGCGTACAATGGGAATAGGATTTTCTTTTTCCCCGGATGTCAGCCCAGCCACTCAGGCGAGACGAAGAGAATTTCTTCCACTTAAGAAATCCTTTGTTCAGGAAAGAGCTGTTCAGGCCTCTGTTCTCCCCCCAGCCAAACTGTATGTTGTTTTCACGAGAAGACTTCACTTTCTGAGGGGCATTGGTAACCAAACTGCTTCTGGACAAAGTGCAAAGTGCAGCAAGTCCAGAGTATCCTTGGAGTCTGACAGGAAGGCTAAAGAATGAACGGAAACATTTTCAAATGCAAGAAGGTTGCTGTATACTCTTGCAAAATTTGCCATAGTGATTTTTGTCCTGTGAACCTTGCAAGTGCAGAACTCATGTTTGTTTTCTGCAGGGTGGATGGTTGGTCCTGTTTGTGTTTTTGTTGAATTGTGGTGACTGTATTCTCAGTACAAGGAAAGTGCATGTAAATCTGTATAAAACCTGTCTAGATTCTTGTGGAAGTGTAGATCATTCCCATGAAAGCTGTTTAACTAGACCATGAATATCCAGCATCTCTACTAATTTAGTTACATCTTCTCTTTTCTCCTGGTGTGCAATACTGCGTATTTAAAAAACAAAATCCAAAAAACCTGTTCAACGAAGAAGGGAATGAGACATCCCCACTACCAGAATTTATTTAGCCTTTTTTTTCACTGAGATTAAAATTGCTGAATTCAGCAGAAATTACTTGTCTGATTTTTTTTATCTTGTGCCATGAATACGTATGTGCACATACCTGCAAAAATGATGGAACGCACACACACACAGATGGAAACTTGGAATACAGATTTTATCACCCAACTAATGACAGCTTTATGTATAAAACATTTAAAGGCTCATAAAATTATTAACACAAATGTGTGGCTTCCCAGCTTGTGTACATTACTTGAAATTTCTTCTTTGTAAGGGTAAAATAAATCCTCAATATAGTTTTAAATGCAGAGGTACTGCAATCAGCTATCTTTCCATTTTACTTTTGTTTCACTCTGGCTATGTATAGTGTCAGTATTTATGTGTAGTGCCCTGTTGGCTCTTACAGACCAGACCAGGAGTCTCACAATTGGGTTTGATACTAGATCCTACTCAGTGGAAGGAAAGAAGCCTGTGTGTCATCATTTCATGAACCATGTAACTAAAATGCACATTCGGGTCTTTATATCGTAGTATAAGTACAGAAACACTTGGGAGTCCATTCTGTCAGTAGTATCTCCCTTACTGGGTTACTGATTACTGGTAACACACTTTACACAAATCTACACCTTAAGATCGCTTGGAAATTTCACCTCTTGCATACAGTGGCTATTCACTTGTTAATGGGTGTTTCTCACCAGGATCTCATTACAGCTGTGCCCCATTCTCTGCCCTCCTGTCCAGTTCATTTTCAAGTGTAGTGTTATATGCTCGTTCAAAGTTGTGTGCTTTTAAATGGTTTAGTTCCTTGATACCCAATGAAAACACCTCTCTCTTCAGGTGTGACTAGAGGCTGAGATCAGCAGAAGGGGCTGAAAACTGTAACTTGCTTCCTGAACTGTCCCATCAGAATGTGAGCTGCTTGGCTGATAGGTCATAGAGGAAAGCTTGCCTTTTTTTTGAGCGGGGGAAAGAAAGCATGGGCAGTATTGATTGGTAAGGGGGCTGTGAATGCTTGGTGGGTGGAAGTGGAAGGTATTTTAGTTTTTTGATATTTTCTCTGATTTAGTGCTTCATTTTTGAGTGTGTATTCAAGCATCACGTGACTGCATTCATAAATACATCAAGAGGCTTCTAGAAAAAATTAGCAATTGAGCAATTAGAACAGAACAGAACTTGTATCTGTAACAGCTTTTTGCTGCACATATTTGACATTCTTTTGCTGGCACCCTGTGCTTTGTAGTCTGGATGTCTTTACATATCCTGAATCTGCCTCTTTCTAATCCTTCCTTATTTTCATCAATTTATTACAGACAAAGTTGTGTGTTACAAGAGGAAAAAACCCTCACATTCTGCATTGCCTTATTTTTTCATAGCAAGACTACTTTTCCCATTGCACCTTATTATGAAAAACTGTGAAACGCACACAGGGCAGGATCAAAAGTCCAGGTTTTAGCAGAATACATATTACCATAATTTTTCATTGACAATTAGGAATTAATGCTAGATTTAAAACAACCCAAAAGAACACAACTGAAAAATGAGAAGAAAAGCCAGAAAAGAATATCAAGTGTTTTGTATTCTCTCAGTTATCTGCTACTACATTTGTACTGCATATTTACTAAAGCCAGAGCCGCACTACCCAGTGCTTCTCATTTTAAAACAATCATTTATGGGTGTTAAAGTATGCCTGTGAAAGCAGAAGTGTACTATGTCAATCAAAGCTAATCACTGGTACAGGCAAAGTGCTTTTGTTGGCCTCCATGCTCTAAGCCGCGCTTCCACATCTGTGTTTGAAGAGATTAGAGAGGTGCTTCATACAAGAACTGTATTAGTTAAAGCTGATCGACAGTATTTGGAATAAATCATGAAAAAGTTGAGTGCCAGAAAGGAAAGGCATGGTGAGCGACTTTGGAATGGACTAAATCTGACTCCTTCCCATCCTTCCCCCCCGTCTGTCCCCCAGATGTACAGGTATAAACATCTACACACCTGTTCTTCTGAGGGCAATAGTGGTTATCTTCCTCCAGCCACTTTGCAACTAATATGCAACTGCACAACCAAATTTACCCGAACTTGTTTTTACTGATGTGCATACTGTTTATTGGTCGAGGCACTGATATCATATTTGATGTGTTTATAACAGTCAGGACTGGCAAGGGATGGGGAAATGGGTGTTAAAGGAGAAGAAGAGCTCTTGCAAACTGCTGTGGCTTGGAGTTCTGCAGCTCCCCCCACCTCCATTTCCAGCAACACTCTTGCCTCATGAATGCCATACACTTTCAAATAAATTATGAGTGACAAGTATTTGAACCAATAAAGAGGGCACCATATTTTATATGCAGTAAATTTAATTCCAGATTGTGTTTCACCTCAGCAGTGTGACATGTTTATTGCCGCTGAAAGATGAAAGCACCAGGAGTTAGAGACAAGCGTCAGCAGTTCTACTGGGCACCCGCAAAATGAAGATTTGACAGACTGGTGGCTGAGCCCGTGAAATGAAATGCCAGATCAAATTTTACCCAAAAGGGGTCAGATGTACTGTCATGCCCCCAGACTCTCAATACCAACTGAATAAATGACTCTGGTTCAACAAGCTGCCGAGGAAGGTGGTGTGCAATCCATAATTCACTGCTAGAGGGCTATGATGCCTTTCAAAACTCACCGATGATTGGTAATGCCAGAGCTGGCTTTGAGGATATAATGCAATGAAGTTACTCTGTTGGTGCTGAGAGGTTTAGAAAAGTACTATTAACCAGCTTCCAAAATTTGTTTTTTGGTCTGCCTGTGTCCCATAGTTGGCCCTGCAACTGCCCGCATTAACAGTGAAAATCAAGGAATAAGTCTTTAAATTTGCTTAGTAAGATATGCATGCATTTGGGACATTTCTTTCTATTGGGGTGGCCCAAATCCAAGGAAAAGTCTTTTGACAATCAGCTATAAAATGATGTTTGTGTTGCATCCCTTTGGAGGCTGAAAATACTAGAGAAGCATCAGGTTTGTTCATTTCTAGCCAAGCTTTGCCACCTTTCGTCATGTTCAGCAGCACTTACTCATGTGAGTTATCCCGCTGGGACTTCATAGAAACTATTTGTTTGAGGGTTACTTAACATAAGTAAAGCTGGCAGAATTGGATCTGATATTTGCATACAACAAATTATATTAAGGGCAACTTGTATGCAGATTTAATTGCACAATGCAGGAAAGACATTTAGAGAATCTTTTGGTTTTAGTGAGACATGCTCACCATAGACATACTGGTCAGCAAAACAGTCTCTACTGAGTCTTTTAAAAGTTTCAGATCAAATACCATTCATTGCCAATGGCCACAAACACTAAAACATCTCTATCAAACGCTACCAGCCACAGTGCTTCCAAGATTCAGATAACAGCAGAGTGTCAAATCTGCGGGTCAGTAAGCTAAACTCACTGCTTCTTAAATCCATCCTGTATCTGCTGGTAAGACAAGACATATTTCAGGCTGCTGCTGCTTAGAAGTAGTTATAATGTTTTTCCTTCCCATAACAGAGGATGGCTGTTCCAGATGTTTACCTCATTCCTGGTTATAAATCCCCTAGTTTCCAGACTGAAGCTAGTCGTGGGCAGTTTATACCTATTTGTTCTTGTGTCAATCTTTTCAAAATAGCTTTAAACCTTTGTAAATAGCTTTTCACTCTCTCACATATTTTCCAGCCTGATGTGTATATAGCCAGTCCCCTGGGCTTTGTTTTGCTAAGTCTACTGAGATCTTAGATTTTCTTCTAATATGACGGATCCTGAGGTCCCTGACTATCATAGTATTTTCCTGTCACTATTCCAAATATACCAGCAATTGTATACACATTGAAATTTGAGTCAAAATGAACAGAGGTGAGTAGATCTTCGAAAAATGTTTCAGGAAAGGAATATAAAAATATATAAATGTTTGAGCCACTATCAGAAAGATATTGCTTCATCATCCTAATTTTACAGCTGCCCTTTTCATGGGAGTACCATGCAGTACCTTGTACACAGTGTATGGGTACCACCAGCACTTGGAAGGGCAACATCTCTGACATCCAGAACAACCTTCCAGTTTCCAACTGGGTCAACTCCCAGATGTTATTTGATGTTTCTGATATTTGCGTAAAGTAACCGACTGCCTTTTCTGTAGATATTCCAGGGTGATGCAGGGTGCTCATTCCAAGTATTCCCAGCTGCCATCTCCTGTTGCTCCTGTGCACCCATACAAAAGGCTCTGGAGAAGATACTGGCAGCATTTTAGTTGGCCCAGACACTTAACACAAGTGGAAATGATTAGGCCTAGAGGACCCCATGGGGCTCCAGGATACACATACATAGCTGAGCCTCAGCAGGATGTTGGCAGCCTTAAGGAGACAAGTGCCAAGTGAGGAACTTGGCACAAGTGCTGCTGAGTCTGATCACCCTCCAAGTCCATTTCTCAAACCAATCAAAGCAAAGAGTTTAAATGACACATCTGAAAAGACAGAAGCAGGTGTGATTTCCCCGTCACTCCAATGAGGTCCCTTGCTCCTGTTCTGCATTTAGGTCTGACTGTCTTCGAGTCACTTGGTGCTTGCTGAAGTCTGCCTTCATCATCATTGCCTGATCTCCTCATCCCTGTTGTAACTGGCATGGACATGCACACGTCTGCAGGGGTGCTGCAGAACGAGGCTCAGCAGTACATCACATCATCTCCAGAGGCTGGAGCCCTTACCTGGAGGTACAGAGCTGAAGCCAGGGTTAAGGCAGGATCATAATGCTTGCATAAACAAGGTAAGGTGCTATGAGGAGCATCAGGCAATGCAGCCTCCATTTGGGGAGGGCATTTTCATGCATTTCTTGCAGATCAGTTTAACTTCTGCTCGTCTTGTCAGTCCTTTTAAATGATCCCAGTGTTGGACTCTTAAAGAGTTATCATTTTGAATAAACAATATGGGTTTTATTAGTTTATAGTTTGTTAAACCAAATTTTATTTTAATCCAGCCGTAATAAAGTTAATGAACTACAATAATTGCTACAATAAAATCCAATGCAGTGCATTGCATATAGAGTACAAATGCCACTAGCCCTTGGGCAGTGCTAACACTGTGCAGATATTCCGAAAAACACTTCAGCATCTTTCCTCCAAGAAAATAAAACAAAACAAAAAATAAAATTTATTCAGAAATGTAACAGATTACATTGTTTCAAGGTCTCGTGTTAATCGAGGTACAAACTTTGTGACAATGGCTCAGCAAGTCCTGATTGGAGCAAGTGCCAGACCTATGAAACCATCATCTAGAGCCATGGCTTATTGTATGCTTCTTGTATATACACATATATATACACACACACACACATATACACACATATACACATATGCATGTGAATTTAGCTGCACCAGCTAATGACATTGCTCATGCTCTTTTCTATGGGAACTGTAACACAGGGAGCAAGCATGTATTTACACTGGGCTGGTATTTTCTCTTCTTCAACTTTTATGATTTTATAGTTTTCAATATGTAGGTATCGTAGAAGCAATACTTCATTGAATGTCACCCAAAATCTCTTAAATTAAAAGCCTGAGGGAAAAAGCCAAATATTGATCCAACTCCTTATGCAACACTGTATTAGAGGATTTGGAATTTTTTTTCCATTTGATAGTTAGGGCAACATTGAAGCTTTTCTCCAGAAAATCTAAAGGTTTTACTCTGAAGGGCTTTCTGTAGCAGAATTCCCAATGAGAACAGCAAGAATAGGCATGAAAACTATATTAATACAGACAAGCTCTGTGTTTTGCTTTGGCATCAATAGCAATTTTTTTTTTTTTTTTTTTTTGTATAGAATCAAAGCAGATATTATTACTAGTAAAAGAAGAATTTTTTTTTTTCATAAAAACAGGATCTAGCAAAGATACCCCATATGAGCAGGGTCTTTTTATTTTAGTTTTTATTTATGAGCTGTTGTTTCTACCTAATTAGATCCTTTATCTATTTTTATTTTTTATTCATCTTTTTGGGAAATGGCTGTAAGCTGATGGAGGGTAGGTTTAGGTTATATATTAGCAAGAAATTATCTACTGTGAGGGCAGTGAGGCACTGGAACAGCTACCTAGGGGTGTTGTGGACTCCCCATCCTTGGGAATGTTCAAGGCCAGACCTGATGGGGCCCTGAGCACCCTGGTCTAGTGTAAGCTTCCCTGTCCATGGCAGGGGCAATGGAGTTAGATGATCTTTAAGGACCCTTCCCAGCCTAACCGTTCAGTGACTCTATGATGATTCTATGAGCTGTTTGGATTTTTCAAAATATTGGAAAGTATTAACACGTTTAATCCTGAGATGTACCCAGAAAACAGAAATCCTTTTATCTGATGTAGATCAAGTTGGAACACTGTTTTTCCTTACAATAACTTTCCAACTTACTTTTATTCACATTGTATGAAAAAATATACTGAAAAAAAAAGAATTCTGTTCTTCTAATGATTTTAAGCCATTCCTTAATTTGATTAAGGCTCCTGAAGTCCTCTAGATGAACAGATCTTACTGGTTTATTGAAATAAAGCTTTCCTTTGAACTCTTTAGGAGTTTTCCATAAATAAGAAAGCTATGAAATTTAGCTTTTACTCATTCTGTATTTCAAACCCCTCGAAAAGATAGAAATGTTTTTTATGTATATGACTGAATTTTGTGTGTGACTTGTGCTGGTAATAAATAATAATATCTTAACAACTAATGGCTAATAAATACAATGTATGTAAGTACTTAATTGTAAGCCTGTTCATAGATCAGATATCAACAAGGCTATCTAGATATCTTAGACTATGTTATCATTTGCAGAATTGGACTCTCACACTTGTTATAGGCTAGATCAGTTCACTCCAGGGATTAATAGAGCATCTCACTCTGCCAGACCCTCAACTAAGAATAAGCTGGAACAGGTTCGGCCCCACATGATCTTGATGAATAGTTCAGACTGTATAAAGTTTATGTTATTTTAATATACAACAGCCTTTGGGGAGGGAAAGGTATTGAAGTAGAGCATGAAGAAAATGGATTCAGTGTCTATCTCAGACAGAGTTTCTTTGTCAATTTGGGTAAGTCCCTCGATTTTTCAGTGCCTCAGTTCTCCCTCCATAAACTGAGGAATTAATATTAGCTCTTTTATCTGCCTTGTCTATTCATACAGAAGACCCCTTGGAGCAAGGATTGCCTCTTGCTATATGTATTGCATTATTGAAGTGACATCGCATCCCTTCCCTTCATTTCTCTTTATGTTCATCTCAGTTAGCCTTTAAGGTTCTTAAAGTATGCACTACTTTATTAATTTTTGTAAAGTGGTTAGTCCAATATAAATGAGAAATGATAAAAAAATAAAAGAAAGTAATAAATCATATTTAGCAGTGAAAATACTTTATGACTGCAATTGATGGTAATTTCAACATTTCCCCAGTCCCCCTCTGTAAAATTATCTCAATTTAAACTCTTCTGACAAACATTCTTTCTTCATTCTAAGCTCTATTTCAGATAATATTTGCTCAATAACCTCAGCTAATAAAAGTACTTTGATCAGAGCACTTATTTTTCAAACCTTTTAAATTGTACTCATTCTTTTTGCAGGCCAGATCCTTAGCTGGAGTAAATAAAAATAGTTTCAAAGTCATTCTGTCGAAGTGTGAAGCTCTGAAGAGTGATATTGACCTGCAGGCACTGATTCGTGCTGACTCAGGTCTCCTATCTTTCTTTACACCATAGAAATATCTTGGCCCAGTCCCTCTCTGTTCACATAAGAGCAGAGCATGACACTGTCTTTCTTCCAGTTTCAAAAGGATTTATCTTCTAAAAACCCCTCTCAGCTAATTGTCCTTTTAAAGTTTTATGTGCTAACAGTCTTAGAAATTTCAGTTTAGTTTGAACATTTACTTTGTTACTCAAGCAATTGCCATTTTGAGAGGGAACTCTCCCATTAAAATATTTTTTGCCTAGAACCTGATTCTTACATCTACATCTCAAATTTTTCCTAAATCTAGCAGAAAAGAAGGCACCAAACCTTTGTGTGTGTTGACCTAGATGTTAAGGAATGTGCAGGTGGCACACATTGATGGAGAATATATTTATTTTCAAATATCCCTCCTGTTGCAACACACAAACAAATCTTACCTGTCTGCATTACCTCTGAGTGGCTTCACAAGATTAGGAAATATTAGCACGTGTTTTCTCTCTCTCAAGAGTGCAGTCACACCCTTTGAATTGTGTAAGTGGCACGGAGGAGGGCTCTGATCCCAAGCATTGTAGTTGGACTTGCTTATGAGGAGATCTGCCCAAGAAGACCCATCAACCCATCCAGGCTGCCTGTGCCCAGGGTTCTGGGGATTGAGACTGAGATATTTGTGTTAGTGTATTGAAATTTTTTTGATTTCCAAATCTCACAAATAATTAAGGAAAAATAGTAGCTGTAGAGAATGGTAAGTGTCCACACATAACACAACTGGGAAGAATATTCCTGAGTGTTTTGTGAAGGAACTTTAAAAGCAAAAGAATCATTATTCCTAACCCATCTTTGAATTTAAATTGCACACTTAAGCAAACTTTGAACTGTACCACACAATAAGCATAACAAGTAAACCTATGCTTTTAATAGTTAATCATCTGATGCATGACAAGTATCATTCTGAATTCTGTGTGAACTGATTCACAGAAATCATTCAATAAATTAATGTAGTTTTGCAATATTATCAGCAAAATAGGCAAGCAGCCAAATGTCTAATGACAAATTGAAGGGTTTTGAGATATGTCTGTCTCTATGCAATATTGAAATTGTTTTCAAAACAGAAGCACCCTGGAAAAAATTGAGCAACACCACGTGAACCATAGCACTATTATGAAAATTCAATAAATAAATAATGTGACTTATATGCAAATACATTTATCCATCCTTCAACTTTGCCATCAGACATTTTTTTTAAGTGGCCCACTTTGACTCCCGGTGAAATAAATGGCAACATTTCCTTTGGCTCTTAGAGAAATGGATTTTCTTCTGCACCCAGCATTTATTCAGATCTGGTGTACTCTTTACGCAATATAAATACCACATTTGAAAAGCCTAAAAAGGAGCCACTCTGAAGAGAGGGTAGCAATCTGTCAAAGCAGTGGTTATTGTCTGGAGCATTACCTGTCTTGCAGGTGCTATTCCCCGTCATTTATCTTCCAGCCTCGATCTGATGGATTGGGGATTATTGCTCTTTTGGCAATCAGATCCTGAACATGTCTCCTATTTAACTCTGGGCTGTAAAAAAGGGAAAATTAAAAACCATTATGAGACCTCCATATAATTAATCTTCAGATGGCTTGAAGCTCAAGCATGTAATGTCCTCAGTATACTGTCTACTATAACAAGTAACAGGAGGGAAAAAAAGACGACATATCAGTACACTTTATCCAAGGGAAGAAATTCCAGTTGTAGCATTAAATATAAATACAATAGTGTGTTGGCATAATGTAGTAAGGTTCCTGTACTATTAAAGGCTTTGTTCTAAAGCATATCTGTGTACACAATGAGATGATGAACACAGTGCATCACATAGCTAAATTTAATATATGCAGGGGTATGATGTTTGCAATGCATGCATTTCAGCAGGTCCCATTAGTGCGCCTTTCCCCTCCAGTGAAAACAGAATGAACCACAGCCCCTTCTGGTTTGCATAAAGCAAACAAAATTAGATTTGCTTTGCTGAATTGAAACCCGCTTGGGATTGTGAGCCTCTCTCGGGGACAAATTACTTCAAACAATCCCTTTGTACCATAACAAAATCAAAAAATTCAGGCCAATCAACATGGCTCAAAACCCTTAACACAAGAATTAATAATACAACCTAGTCTATTTTTATTGCTTCTGAGCTACAGATCCTTGTTTTAATATAATTACACTTATTTGTGGTCCACATGTTAAATAAGCTTGCATATGTTAACTAATGTGACATAAAACAACTTTTGTAATTTCACTATTGCTACCAGTTTTGTTCCCCCTAGAGTAACATCCCTAACATAGGACAAGCTAAACTTTAATTGCATTAAATTAAATAGATTTTTTTTGGCCTATATAGATATAATATTAGGCATTTCTGATGTTAAATAGGTAAAAGATATTTCATTTAAGTTCCACTTTAAGCCATATTTCCTGATGAGTTTCCAAATCTAAACCCTTCCTTCAAGGAATTAACTTGTTTTCTGAGGCAGAGAAAGCTCATTTAAGGTGGCACAGGGTTTTTACCACTTATTAACATAACACCTTTACCCTGAGTGGTGTAATGCAGGTCATGAGCACAATTACTTGCATGCCATATTTCACTCCAAACTAAAATGATTTTTACAATATTTCCAGACTTTTTTTTTTAGACTACAATGTTTTGAGCATTGTGCCTGCTTAAGCTGAAAACCCACTGTGAAGGAAGGCAGAGAGTTTATTTGCTTTCTTCATCAGACACACCCAAAACAAACCATGGGGAAGTATGTTTGTCATTTCTATTTTCATCAATATTTTATACATTGCTCCAGACAGTATTATTTCTTAGCATTTTTCAAACTCCAACCTTGGTGTTGCACAATATTATTTTAAATACAACAAAATAATGGCAAACATAACCAGCTCTGATTTTCCATCCTAACATAATACAAGATTATGGACAAAAAAGCAGGAGGTCACTTTTATTACTTTCTAATAAGACTTTACCTTATATGAGGCTATAAGCAATATATCAAGATGTCACTTTGTGCCTCCTAATATGACATAGTGGTGATGGAAGGAACCAAGGAGTTAGCAGAATTTTCTGAAGTATTCTCCCCAGAAGCATGTTTCTGCAATGCACAGTCTCAAGCACTTGGGAAGGAAAACGCTGACATACTGCAGAATTATACCCTGACTCATAGTCCATGTAACCCAACTGATGGATGCATAACGTATCAATCGAGACAGTTCTGCTCCTGGAATATATATTTTCTTCACAGGAAACAAAACCAGCCTTTTCCCAATTTAACCTGAAAAATTAAGTCTGGAGATACACAGAAGGAATAAAAGGTTCGGGAAAGTAAACAGTGCATTTTTGTTATAGCCACAGGAATGTTAGAATTAATATTTGCATTTAAAAATGGTGTCAAAAAATTAAAAAACGCACCAACACAGAGCACCTTAACTATGCTCCATAGTGTCACGGTGCATGCATAAATGACTATCTGATAACAGCACTTCTGATCTCAGTAAAACTTGCAATGATTCCTAAAGATAGCTTTGCATTTTCCATTTTTCCTCTCTCTTGTTGCTGGAAAGTGGACTTAGCTAGACTGCATGCCCCTAATTAAGTCTTTTTTGTCACTCCAAATTCCTTAGGACTATAATCAACTTATTAACACCTATTTTCCTCAAGCTTTTAATAGTTATTTTATTTGCTCGTATCCTGCCTTGTCTTGCTCCAGATAGACAGATGAAGTTTTAAAATAATATCTATATATAATTTTAGATTGGAAGGAACATGTGTCCAGAGGAAAATCAGATGTTTGTATGCCAGGCATTATGGGAGCCAATACGAAGCATCATTAACTAGAGAGAAATAATATCTACCAGGACAGAAAAAGGACGAATAGAGACTGATCAAGCTCTGTTTTAGACAGACTTTGGTACTTAAAGCAGACAAAGAAAATAGGCTTGCCTTATGCATTCCTTGCTTTAAAGAGGCTAGTCCCAGCAAAACCAATTTAATTTTCAGTTCCTGGTAGGTTTGTTGGGCTAAATCACTAAACCACAGGAGATTCAGAAGCTTCTGCAAAATGGAATTCTACCTAGTTTACCAAGATGATTGTGTCAAAAAAGCAGAGGCAATGAGATGGCAACTCCAGCAAGAGCAGCAGGCATGAGTGGAGTCACTGTGGAAGAGGAACAGATGATAAGGGGGGAGCCTTCAGCACAAAGGAGAAGTGGGCTAACTTCACTCCCTGCCCAAATGCAAAGTGATTGCCTGATTCAAAGGCTAATATTCAGTATACAAAACCATTACATATTTCCTGGAACATTCCTTACCTGCTGCTTTCTCTCTGGTGCTGTCCTGTGCCAGACCAGATCCTGCAACATAGGCAGGTCTACGCCGTAGTCCATAAAAGCCTCAGAGTTTAAGATGTGTTTTTTGTTAAAGTACTCTCTGAGTGTGATTGCATGGAAGTGTGAATGAGCAGTAACTCTGTTTAAATACCAGTAAAAACAATGTCTATGGAAACTTGCTCTGTAGTATAACAATTTGATATTTTGTCGTGGGTTAAATGTTCTTATTTGTGCACTACTCTTCTCTTAAGCCTCTCTTGCACCTTGCAGCCACTGCATGTCATTATTAAGACAGAGAAATAGAGGAAGATTTCAGAAAGATTTATAAACCTCTAGTGGGGATGGATGCCACCATCAGCCAGATAAAAGCTGCCCCCATACGTATATAGTCATTTATTGTTTATACCCCAAGCAGCTGAAGTGCACAGAAGAGTTCACAGTCCACTCTGTGCTATGCAATTTAGATTGTTTAGGGTTTTTCATGCATTTGTTATGTATTTAAGTGTGTGTTAAACCATTAGGTCCCAAGAAAATCATAGTCATTCATGATTCATTGAGTCATTCATATCTGAAAGTTGTGCCCTAGCGCCAGTGTATTTTCTTGGGTTGAGATATGTTCCTCCTACAAAATATATAAAGTATTATCCATGGGCAATTACCCACTTCTACCCATATTTCAGGGGAAGCACTTTTAGCAATATAAATTATTCATATTATATAAAGCAGCATACAAGTGGTGTACTCTGTCAGAAACTCAGCCTTTTTCGTCATGGGGTTTTTGTTTTTTTATTTAATCTGAGGGCAAAATTCTCTTTAAATCCACGTGATAGCAGTTTGCTTTGGTATTCTTAGGTATGTAGATTGCCAACTGGTATAAAGGAAAATACGTATGCCAGTATAGTAGATTAATGTAATTAAAATCTCTAGAGCAGATCTGAGAGGAAATTTTGGCCTTGTAGGAATATATAATTCTTTCAAAGGAAAGCAGGGTTAATTAAATTCCCATAATTAAATCAATTATTGATACTAATATATTTCTTAAACTGTTGGATATGGAAAGTCTTCTTGTCCCCATGTTTTGGTGCATCCCCTCCTGGTGTGGTCTGGCTCCGTGCTCAGACCCTGGTCTGCCACATCTCTTCACTTCTTTTCCCATTGCGCTGGGGAGAAAAGCAGGACCTGATCTGGAGGGGAGGTTGATTCCTGACATGGAGAGAGAAATAGGAATCAGGACCCTGCCTCCATTAGTTCACACCTGCTGCACAAACACAATGACAAAATCAATGTAAGTTGTGGCTTCTCTGTACCATGTTGGGCAAATACAGATTAAAAACATCCCCACTGTGAAGTGCTTATGCTCACACCCTAGATAGTAAACAATATGATGATATTTGATTGCCCTCAGAAGCTGGATTATATTTTGTCACCTTCTACCCAAATTTACCTTTTCACAGTCATTTTGCTATGAATTGTTTTAAGAAGTGCTCATGGAGCAGTGATGGTGATCCTTAACTGTACTTTTCTAGGGAAGTTAGGCATCACTCATGTAAGCACTGTTCCAACAATCATATTAATTCACTGGCTTTATATGAAAACCTTGATAGTGATCTTATAAATAGTTCCTGCTAATGCGTTTTGGGTGAAATGCTGCCAGGTTTTAGTGATGCAAATTAAGATGACTGTAAAATTGTTACTTAGCGATTTTGTTAAATGTAAATTTGCAGTGTTGGATAGTGTCATTCTGTTTCTTGCCGTATGTTCAAGCTAACAGGCAGAACCATGCTCATTTGTATAATGTTAATATCTTCTTGCTTAACTTTTATAACATTCTGCACAAATTAACTTAAGATCCTAATAATCAGGCCAGCTATTAAAGAATTCTGTGATGTGTTCCAAAATGAAGTGTGTAACGCCTATTGGGTTCACACAATAATTACAGGCTGACTGCCGTCTGCTCTTCTCATCACAGTGACACCTGCTAACAAATATGTTGTTAACTGTGTTTGCAGCATTACAAATAGGTAGGCGCTTATTGGCTGCTATGGGGCGAGGGTGCTTGGGTTGTGTCCTTACCAGTGGAAGGTGATTTAGTGAGTCTGCTTTGATGATCTGCTTTTCACAGTGTGAGACTGTATTTTGCACCCTAGAGTTCCCAGGTACAGCGCCACAGTGCAGATACTCCTCTTTTAACCTCTCCCTTTTCCTGCTATAGCATCCTTTTGTGGCTATAGGTTTTTTCAGTTTATTGGCATTTCTGCTAAAAAAAAAAGAAGAATAATTTGGGAAGCTGGAGGCCAAGCCGTTCCTTTTGTGTATGTCTGTATGCACGAGCGTGTCTGTACATTTATGTGAGGCAGAGACAGTAAGAGCGAGAGATTCTCCTTTATCGTTGCAATTTTATGTATATACTATTCAGCTGCACGTGGACTGATATGCAATAAAAATGTTAGACATATCTTTTCAGAAATAATAGCACTCCCTTTCTGGAAACATGCTAATGACCTAAAATGTGTACTCTTAGACAATGAAAAAGATAATTGTAAGAACTGGTGAAATATATTCATGACATACAAAAAGTATGATGCCTAGTTTCATATATTGCTCTGGCCTTTATCCTACTGCAAACAGACTAAGATTTGGATTCGTGTAATGTTGATTTGGACAAGTGAACTATTCTGATACGAATATGTCCTCTCTTTTAGTTATCTGTTTATGAGGTCTAGCTTAAATTCCAAATACAAAACCATAACCCAAAAGCTAACACTACCTTCATTAAGCACCAGCTTCGTGTTCCTTAGAGGGTCAGTGATTAAATAACCCCAATGTGCACACTCATTGATTCTTACCTCTTCTACTGGATTACTAGAAAAAACGAACTTTTTCAAAATCAGTCTTTTAGGACTCCCAAAATGTATGACATATGAAAACTAAATTTGCAGAACAAAAATTAAATGCACATTCATAGATAGGAAGGGAATGGGGTGTTTTAGAAAGGGAGGGACTGTCTGATATCAAGATGAAGACATTCTTAAAAATAATGAAAAGTTGTTTCCAAGGCTTTCATTTTTTAAAACAGCCTGCTAAAAATGGGAAAGCTGAAATGGAAACACAAGCTTAGACAAACTGAATATTAAATAAGCTACCAAGGTGTCCAAAATGGGAAGCTATGAAACCATGATAAGTGTTCTTTCATGAAACTACACTGTCCTTATAATCTAAGTTTGGTAATTGGGGTACAGAATGGTCTGAAGAAACAGGTGAGATCTGACTTCAAAAATATCTGCTCACAAAATCTGCAACCTACTGATGTAGATGGTTGTTTTTCCAACCCATAATGGATTGGAAAAAGAGCTGAGAAAAAAGGAGTTGATTTATGAACAGTTTGAACTCAAAAGTAACTTTAAGTTTAGCTGTTCAAGACCTTCAAGATTTGTCTTGCCTATAACTAGAAGCTTGAACTTTTGTAGTGCGAACACTTAAAAGCATAGTTCAAGTTATTTTGATGCAAAAGTTGCCCGCCTCCTGACTCCACTGTCAATGAATCTTACATTTCAGCTAAATTCTGAAAGTTAGTGAGAACAGGAAGAAAAAACAGGTCCCTGTATTAATTTTCATCTACTGTGGTCAGTCTGTGTTCCACCAGTTTTTTTGCTATTGTTTGCAGCAATGTTTCTGGAGGATAAATTAAGTCTGCTGTTACAGTCCTGCAGCTGACTGTTTTCAGATGATGGTCTCCTGATAATAGAGAGTCTGGTTAGTCTGGTGTGTATGGACACTTTGAAGGTGATGAAGAAGATTGAACACAATTGTAATGTCATTTGGCCTAAGGTTTCTCTATTAATTTGAACTATTTCAGCTCCTTCCACGGTTTCAAAAATTAATTTTTTCCTATGTGTATTTTATACTCCAAAAAGGTTTGAAGTCACTGCAATTGTGTAAAAAAAAGAAAATTAAATGCCAAAGAGCACCAAAGACTATTTCTCTCTTGCCTTCCCAATAAGAGTTATATGAAATGACCAGAGATGAGCAAAATCCTCCCCATATTCACTCTCATGAAAGGCCTTTCACAGAGAGGATGTAAACAAGTCCTAGAGGCACAGCTTCCTCATCAAACAGGTGTAATGGATCTTCTGAATATCTGAGCTTTCCACCAATTTCTTCTATCCATTTCCTGATGTTTTCTGATATTATTTTGTACTCTGTCCTACATCTGGCCATGCAAAAGTGAATCTGGAAAATTAAAAGGTTCAATTTTAAAAGATAACCATTTTCAAAGGCATAAATATCTAAAATATTCCTAAGTCTAGTCCCACTCAGGACCTGTATTTACTTGCTAAGAGTCAATCATCCTAACATCCATAAGGTAAGGTGGAAATGACAGATGGTGGCATGCTTCACTCTAATTTTAGGATTGCAGATAGCTCGCCTGCTCAGCCTCTCTTCTGGCTTGGACTGGACCAGGAACAGCTATTCCCTCAGTCATCATGTCCAGAAGTTTAAGAGACTTCCATGGAATTTGATGTTAGTAGAGGCTTATTCTCAATACCCAGAGATGCATAAAATCCCTTGGATGTAGAAAAGGCTTGGTGCTGATCCTGATATATACGCTATATTTTATTAAGGAGTATTTTTCATCTGTTTGAACTGCATAAGTGAACTTTCTAAGATAGTAAATGACTCTCTTACGGCACCTCACTCTATGAATATTCTAATTTAACCAGGCTGATTTGTAATTTTTCTATTTTATTACTGAACGATTTAAGATCAAGCACATCAAGTGTGAAAACTAAAACCTAACTAAACAGTTTGAGATTTAGAAAATTCATGATGTATTTTTAAAACCAAGTGAACAATTGGTTTATTAATCCTATAATTTGTTTTTGATTCATGTTTTTTTTTAAAGGAATTCCTAGAGGATTTAAATTTTATAATATTCAAAGGACAGAAATATTCAGGATTTAAATGATTTAAATTCACACTCAACAGGAGACTGAATGACACGGGGATTGCTGTTGGATTGTGCAGTCTATCACCTCATGGCACTGGGCCTATCCATCTTTCTGGGTGCGTATATATGTCCACAATAGTAGAATCTGTTAGTCCAAATCAAATACAGAACAGATTGTATTATGTAACGACTAATCGGAGGGGTATGGCAGTCATAATTAAGAAAACATACATCAACACTTGCCAACAGTTTTCACGAGTTAGAATGTGAGACAGCTCAGCTATTTCGTATCGTCATAAGAGGTAAAGAGACAAAACCGATGTCAGACATCACGCTGGGAAACTGTGAGTAAGTGTTGGCTGGTTAATGCAAACAACTCTGAGGCATGACTCGGTAGTCCAACACGCGGTGTCCCCATCAAACAGCTCCCCTTCCCTCTTCTTCAGGGACACTAATCGGCAAACTCGGCCCAGGACTGAACGAACATGGAGGCTGAAAATCGTCCTCCTCTCTGGAGGTGCCATAAGTAGGTCAGGGTTGAGACATGTTGACAAGATAGCTTATGGAAAATTGTACTGCCTTCAAGATATATGTAATTTGGATAAATTGAGGAGCTCAGTCCCATATGATGCCAATCCAGCTTTTACAAGTCTGAAATAAATTTTAGAAGAAAAAAATTCATTGCAATAAGTTACAGTAAAGCGCCAAGTTAATACTGTATAAACAATTTGCATTTTTAAGCTATCTAAATGCAGAATACCTTGAGAACTTTTCCTTTATCTTCATTTTGACGTATGGTAAATATTACTTTCTTCAGAATGTATTATTCTCTCATAATTACAAGTATAGTATTTTTTTGAATAATAGCATGTTTGTCGACAATGGCCCTCTACATGCTACTCAGTTATTTCACTTCAGCTACTGTTGCTAAAATTACTTGGGTTTCACTGGTCTCTCTTTATGCAATTGATTCTGATAAAATCAAGATAAGGCAACTATTTCAGGATCAGATTTTGAAGGCTTGATATTGTAAGAGTTAATTTAAATAAGAGGAATATTTTTCTGAAGAGCGTTATAGATGCAATTTATCATTTTAAAAAATCAGATTTACTCAGGTAAATCAGGTTGGTTTTTTTTTCATCAAGAGTTTTGAAAGGTTATTTTACACAGAAAAAGAAAAATAATGTCCTTTATTCTATTGAGCCATTTAACTTAATGTGTCTCTCGAACCTGTTATCCCAGTGCTTAGCATCCTGATTTCACAATCTTGCAATTAAATCATGACCTTTCCCACACGACACAGTTGTTGTCTTTAATAATCTTTTTTTTTTAAGACTCATGGCTCAAATGTCATCTCAAGTCTTATTTCCTATTCCTCGTCTGTAATTTGGCAAATAAGAATAGAACCCACAAAAGGTTATCCATTATCAGTTACATTCCTTAACTCAGAAGCACCATGCATTGGCAAGAAGGTGACAATTCACCAGATCTTTTCCACCTCTGGCTTCTAAACTATATTAATGTTCAGACCCTATAATCAACTGCAATAGAAAGAATCTCTCTCTAATTAATGGCCTAGATGTGTGTCAGATACATTGCACTGTAAAAAAATGTTCCAGCCCATCGTATTATTTTCTGATCTGTGGTTTTGTGTGCTTAACACTTTGGGGAAAGAATTATCTGACTCAGTTTTTTTTCTCCCTAACCATGCATGAAGATCAAATTGCAGCTGTATCAGAGGGATCTCCCAATAATCAGTGCCATATAGTCACAGCAATCTTTCTCCTTCCTTAGTCCTCTGGGGAAATTACGTTGTTCTTTTTGGGAGCTTATATTTCTTCTCTGTTACTGAATCTGTGATACTGATTAGGACTTGATGGGATGGGGAAAAGAGGAGACTTTTAGGGAACCATGGTTCCTCTTCATCTGTGCCTTGCTGGCTAAACTTGAAATGGTGTAAATAGCAACACTAAATACTTGGTCTTATAAAAAAATGTTTCCTTGATTAAAACATTACTCACACACTTGTGTAAAGAAAGTCACACTCTTTCTTCCTTTTCATGCTCATTTAAATCTCATATTCTCCTCCAAATCATCTACTGTCCTTAGGATATCAAGATGTTTTGTTTACCTGGATAAATATATAGAATTCATATGACTACTCAAATCACTCATTCCTTTGATGAGAAGGAAATTTCCTGAAATTAGACTCTCTCAAAAAGGTCTCTAGAACCATGAAATATAGTTTTAGATAAAAATACTTGTTAATCTTGTCACGCTTTTGGTTTAGAAGACACTGAACCTGGTTGTATGCTAAAAGCATGTAAGGTACCAAGAGGCTAGAAGTTTATATATGCACTGTTAAAAGTATGCAGAGATTTTGGAAGCAGACAGGCCTTTGACCCAGATTTGCACTTAATTAAGCTTGACCTGTTGGAGTGAGTCCAGAGGAGGGGCATGAAAATGATCAGGGGATGGAACACCTTTCCTGTGAGGAAGGGGTGAGGGGGTTGGGATTGTTCAGCCTGTAGAACTGAAGGCTCCAGGAGGACATATCAGAGCTATTTAGTTCTTAAAGGTGGCTTATAAGAAAGATGGGGACAAACTTTTTATCAGGGCCTGTTGTGATAGGACAATGGATAATGGCTTTAACCTAAAAAGGAGGTTGATTTAGATTAGATATGTGGAAGAAAATTTTTACTCAGTGGTGAAGCACTGGAGCAGGATGCCCAGAAAGACGATAGATACCCCATTCCCAGAAATGCTGAAGGTCAGGTTGACAAGGCTCTGAGCAACCTGATCTAGTTGAGTATGTCCCTGCTTATTGTAGGGGGTTGGATTAGATAACCTTTAAAGGTCTCTTCAAACCCAAACACCCCAGTGGACTTGGTCAAGTTCAATTATTTCTTGCGTAAAGCAAAATCTTAATGTTGCCAATGACATTCTCTTGAGGGATCCAGCCATTTTGAGCCTATTCTAAACTCAGTCTTTAACACAGTAAATACTGCATGATATTGAGCACTAAGCTAGTCATAAATAAATCAAGATTAAAAGAAAACTAATGGGGCAAAAGTAAGCAGTTAAATGAACAGCTCAGCACACAACACCATGAACAGCACATGCAACCAAAATGCAGACCTGAGCTCTGTGTACGTTAGAATACAGACTTTGCATATTTTGAGTCTTTCTGCAAGTCCATTTTGTAGAAAAATAAAAAGGACCAACAAAATCAGTAAAACAGAACATAGAAGAAGCCATATTGGTGAAGGTCTTCAGGAACAGGTGTGCTGGTAACATGACTTTGTGGCATGAATATTGAGAGTCATACTTGTAATACTATTGGCCTCATGATCTCACTTACATACCTGTGTGTGTACCTCACAAATACATACCCTTGTCATTGTAGGGATGTAAATGCCTGTATGTTGTAACAGAGGATGTAAAATGGTGATATAGCCTCAGTTTCCTGACTGTTGTCTATGCAAGCTTGCATTAAAGGACCCTAAACCAGTGGGGGCAGAAAGGCAGCAAGGGGTGTCTCCACCCCAAAGCATTTCAGGGAACTTTAAATATCACAAGACAGTCTCTGTTCCTCCAGCAGTGGGCCACCTTGATCCCTTGATATGCAGCTACCTCACAAGAAGACAGGCAATGAAATGTTTGTCTAATTAACAACTCCAGGAGACCTCATGGAGAAGTTCTTATCCTGAAGCAATGCCTGGTGAGCACATGAACTGAACTCCAAGCAGCTGCCCTGCACAGCACAGAACTAAGGATTCCCCTAAATCAAGCTAAAGATGTTGCCTGAGCCTCAGTAAAGTGAGCCCTAATTGAGAGGGGAGGGACAGTTTGTTCAATGCATGTGAGACCCTCATACAAGTTGAAACCCCTTTGAGAGCCTCTGGGAAGAAAAAAAAAATCCCCCTGGATTTATTACCAAAAGCTACAAAAAGCCTGAGAGATTTTCAAAATGGCTTTGTTCTAGAAAGATGAAAGGACATAGCTCTAAGAACATCAAGTGTATGAAGTTTAGTCTCTGTGGGAGAGTCATGGAACTTGGGAAAAATACTGGTAAATGCATAAACTTATTTAAATAAAAACCTGAAACAATTTTTAAAAAAATAAAATTCTGGACCGTAGGGAATAAGTTGATGAGGGACCTACCAAAGTCTGCATTTTGCACATTCTGCAAGATGAAGTGATAACTATACCGCAAGTGTGGCTGTTTTGAGAGGTGATGAACTGATAAGTTCAGAAAGAGGAAAAACTCCACAGTATTAAATTCCAGATAGAGCAGATAAAAATATGTGAATTTTTAAAAAGGAATCTGAATACGGTGAAATGTGAAAGATCTTAAGCTACGGAAATTTGTGTGGACAGCAGAGAAAATAGTCTAGTAGAGCTGACACAGATCCTAACATGTGACATGTAATTTACTGAGAAGTATTTCTCAATTCTTTCAGCTTGTTTATTCCTGCCTTTTATATTTGAACATGTGATCTATATATGTTTTGCCATATAAATTGCCAATATCTTATGGAATTAGGATGGTGTGGGGAACGAGGATGATAGAAAATTTAGTTCCATTCTTAGTTCTGCAGACAAGCTTTGAAAAAGTTACTTTAATGGTCTATGCTTTGGTCTCCAAATGTATAAAAGGAAGGTAATAATAATCTTTTTGTATGAAGTGTTTCAAGATCTCCAAATTAAAGGTACAAAATCAAACCACGGCATTATTATTATTATTATTATTATTATTATTATTACTTGAACTGATTGAGATATTTTACAGGTTGTACCTAGTTATTTGACAGAAAAAAATCAAAAATGGAGAACAAAAGATCAGAGGACTGAATGCACCTCTGAATAGACGGGAAGAAAAAGCACTTCCTTTATATGCAAATCTTGCAGACGTCTTCTTGTCCTGGATCAAAGCTTGTTGTACTCCTCACAAATAGCAAGCTTTTAGTGAACTTGACTCTATGATATCATATTTTGAGATGGGGATGTGGGACTAAGGCCAAATTTATGCCTGTAACTTAATTTTTTTTGAGAATCACTGCTAGGAAAAAATAACAAGGCATGAGTTCTCCTGCCTATGTGTAAAGCGTACTCTGTATTTCCAAACTTTTATATTTAGCCCACAAAGAAGGAATAGTAATATGGATAGTTTCAGTACACTAAGTGTGCCATCAGTTTTGTCTAGGTGACTGGCTTACACAGTTCATTTAACAGGATCTAGTCTAGTTCTGTCTGAGTGCAGATGCAAGGTAGTACCACTGCAACTTTCATGGTAGATGGAAGCAGAGCAGAAAGCAGTTATGAACCAGTAGTAAGCCATCACTGAGAAGTGACTTCAGCGTTAGAGACACCTCCTTTGACATTTCCATCAGAAATCAGCTTTAGATATCATGCTTTTTGACATCTGCTTAGCCAATGACTCATGAACTGAACCGCTCTCGTGCGCAACTCCTGACGGCAAGAAAGCCATTCAGCCTCTCGGTATTCACAGCCACAGCTGACACACAGGCAGAGCAGATTTTAAAGTCTGGAGCTCAAGTGTCAGCCCTGAGACCTGTGTCTCAGCACTCATTTGAGACTCGAAGGTTGATTTGTTTATTCCCTTGAAGGGTTATTGCATGTTTTCTCTCCTTTTGTCAGTAGGCTTCAGAATGACTTGTAACAGCAACAAAAACCGTGTGGAACAGAGCTGTTCCAGGGTGGATAGGGCTGATGAAATTTTCTGAGCTCCTGTGACTAAAGTCTGCATACCTACTGAGGAATCCTGTCACAAATGTGCTAAAAGTCTAAATCTCTGTAACTTGTCTTTCTACAGAAGCAAGTCTTAAGTGTTTGTGTCTGCCAGTCTCTGTACATATATCTATCTGACCAGACAGGTTTTATAGAAGATTTTCAGCTGTCTGGCAGTTTTAATACTCATAAGATTCCTAAAAAGTTCACAAAAATAGACTGCTGGGAGAGGGGAGACCTTCTTGTGTCAACCTGAGGGAAAAATTTCAGATGCAGTGAAATTCTTGTCAAACGAGAGATCCTGCCCAGGAGGAGAAGCGCTGTGATGCCTCAGTGGCATGAGGAGCATCAGTCACAGCTCCTCCACAGAGAGGCACTGGAAGGTCTGACCGTAGCATGCAAATCCATGAGAAGCCAAGCTTCACCAATGCTGCTTTTCCTGGACCTACTAATGCACAGTAAGACAGCAGTAGGGTGCTAAGCTCCAGAATCCCTTGTCCCATTGCAGAAGCAGAGAATAGCTTCAGGGATGACATGACAGCTGCAAAACAGGCAGAGAAAAGGCCCAGGAGCAGATCTGACACAACTACCTTGATCAATGTTTGCTTAGAAACGAAGATTTATATTCCTTGTTTATATCAAGAACCTGAAGTGAAATACTGACCACTTTGAAGCTGGTGACAGATCTCCCATAACCAGGATTTCATCACAGTTCCTTTCTGTAGACTTGTCTGTGATTTGTTGCACATTAACAGTAAAGGGAAGTTAAAATGCTCTGAATCAGGAAAAATATTTTACAGAGCTAGGTAATTTGAAAAACATCTTTCATCTGTTAAGGTTCGAGCTTCTCCCAGTAATAACAAGAACTTGATCAAGCATGAACACTCCCTAGCTATCTATAGATTTGTACGACACAACCTTAGAAATGTCATTGGCACACTTCACAGTATAATCAATACATTCTTTTTAACCTTTACGCAAGAAGGTTGGGATACAGACTAAGATTGATAAAAAGACTCTCCTACCGTGTGAAAGGTGCAAAACTAGAGAAAGAGCAGAACTGGGAGATTTTGTTAGCGTAATGCACAAACTTATATAGGCTGTGTTGATTCCCAGGGGCTGTAGGTTTGAGCATGGGCATAAATCCAAACCAAACTTCCAAAGTGAATAATCCAGATGCTTTGTTTCCTCTGGTCCCAAATTTCTTTCCCTTCTTAGAGGCATCAGTGTCTTGCCACTGCCTCTATTGTCACACTTTTTGTGATTTCCATCATCATTCTGGAGATCTAAAGAACTTCTTTATTGTTCTTAGTAGTTTTAATGTTGGGGAGAGGACTGCTGCTCCTGTCCCACCCTCCAGCATAATGGGAAATTTTGCCTGTGATGGTGTATCTGGCACTAGAAGTTCTGCCATAGCTACTCTGCCAAGGTGAGAACAAGAAGTGCCTCAGAGTTTCTGGAGTTTTACCCAGCAAATTCCCAAATGTTTCCCAGCAGCTGACCAACTGGAAAAAGAAACATTATCATCTCCACAACATGATGTTTTTTATGAATCCGAGAACAGCTGAAGTGCTTAGCAAGTGTTTTTCTTCTCCTGCTGTCTTATTAGAGGGCAGGGATTTCTTGACTGTTGACCCTGTCCCCCATCAAAAAAAAAATCTGCTGTGCCAAAGGAAATGTGCAAGTGACTGTGATGGGACCTTGTAATGACATTACAGGATTGTGTCTTGAATATTGGCATTGAATACTTACAGCACATACTGAGTGAGCCCAAAAAGGAGCCTGATCCTTTCCAGCTATAAAGACAGGGTCTCATCCCTATTAACGCTTTTAAGTACTTCTCAGCTTATTTCGTATGTCACCAGAAACAGATTTCAATGCATCTTGGTCGACTTATTCTGTAGTTTCAGTCTCTGAAAATGTTCGCTACCATATAATCTTTTTCTTTTTATTGTTGTTTTCTTTATCTCTGGTTCCCATATCATTTGTCCCAAGGGGAAATATAAAGATTTGAAAAGAGAAACTAGCAAGATAAAGACTGGAGGTATTTTTTTTTCAATGAGGACTGAAGCAGAGAGGTTGTTGCTTGACCCCAAAATAACTCCTTTTCTCAAGCAATCCAGCTTTGGCTACAGTAAATGTTTTATAATCTTAAGGTGTTTAGCACAATTAACAGTAGACCATCATCACTTATAAATATATGTGAATTGCAGTGATAAAATGTCTTTTTTGTTCTTTTGTGTACAAGCCGATCTCCACAATGCAGTTGATAATTGTTTCCAAGGAATCTTGTAAAACTAAGAATCATTTTGAGGAACAAGGGTAGTACTTATGTGGACAAACTGACACAATTGAAAACTTGCCTTTTGCCTGCTGACCACTGTCTGATAGAAACAAGTGACAAAAAAACCTGAACCAAACCTTGTTTTCATGTTTGTGGTTTGTTATCGTATTCAGCATTGTTAAACTTTTTTGTTAAAAATAATAGCGTACAGTGTTGTCACGTTGAAAAGAAAACATATAGTTTGAGCACTCTGCCTTTTGCATAAGCTAGTTTTCTGTGTGGTCTGTAGGTCAATGAAATTACTTTTTTATGGTTTATTATTTTCTCTTTGCAGGTCCCATTATGTTCCAGTTTGTAAGTGAAGGAAGGACAAGAGGCAAGAGCTGTCTGCACATCAGAACTTCATGAGAAAATATTTTAAATCATGGATGACTCAGCAGCAACTCACTTACTAATGTGTCATGAAATACCAGAGACAAGCTAGGCAACTAAGAGAGAAACAATAGAGGCTAGACAATAATTTTTGGTTTGAGAAGTTGTCCACAAAAGCAAAACAAGTAACTCATTAAGACTTCAGATTACACTTGGGGAGAACAAAAAATGAAGTGTTTCAACTTCAGGTCAGTGCCTACAGAAATGGACAAATTAGCCAAGTAACTGGACTTGCACTACATGTGCAGTTAATTTCGTTTTTTAAAAATTCTTAAGAGATCTGCATGTTCTTACACTGAAATATTATTTACAAGTTGATTTATAAAAGATAGAGATTGAGTATATTGTGATAGTTGAGTGTTTTGTTATAAATACTTCTAATATTAATATATTATCGGGTAACCAAACTTCATAGAGAACATATATGTGTGTGTGTGTGTGTGCGTGTTTGTGTGTGTGTGCTTGCATATGTGCATAAAAATATATGTATGTGCATGCATATATACATCGAGTTGATGGACTATTCATCATGTGAATGAATTTTTTTTAAAAAAAGCAATTTCTTGTCTGTAAACTACAAAAAGTACAAAAACCAGAATTGTGAATATCTTCAGATCCTCGAAAGTAAGTATTTAAAAGTCTATATAAGCTTCAGGTAGTCAAAGTGTTCTGAGACACAAATATCTTCATAAAATTTGCTGTCAGTATAAGGCATTCTGATTAGTCATGAGAAGGAATGAAAGTAGAGGCAAATGTCTTTGATAAATATTGAAGGTAAACAAGATTAGCAAATGTATTGTTAATCCTGGAGAGAAACAAATGTATTCAGCTACAAATCCTGCATTTAAACTAGGTAATGATATAAGATCTTTCCTTTTATGTGTACCTGATATAAATGCCTGCAGATGCCTGTACATATGAATATGTATGTATATATGTACCTAATGTAGCTTGCAATATGAGACAGCCGAATATAGGAAGTATGCAGAGTCATGTATATTTTCATCCTATTTTCATCTTATAAAATTTGCTGTTTCTTTTTCCATTGCACAAGGTTTTGCACATCAGGTAAAATTTCAGAAGAAATTAATGGAAGAGCTGCTAGTGACTAAAATCGAACCAGTATTTCACCTCCACATGACATGGTTTGCTTCCTTCCAGCTAGCATTAAACAGCAAGCAACAAATAAAGACACATTGCAGTGGAACCAACCACAATTGTTTCTTCAGTCTATGCACTTGACAAATACCCTAAAAGAAGATGTATAAGGATTCTCTTATACTAAATTTATTATAGGAAATCTTTAATAACTGGAACCAACTATAATTTCCTCCTTTAGACTGTTCTGTTTCGATGTTTCATAAATCCTTGTATTGATTAGCTTTACATGGAATGTTGTACAGTCCTAAACACAAGAAATTAAACTGAATGGCAGGTGAATTTTAGCAGAGTCTTTCCAGCCAACACAGCAAAACAACAAAGCAAAAAAATTAAACACACAAAGTATAAATCACAATATATACAAAGGAATATTAATGCCAGTAAATGAGTCAATTGTTAAAGTTCTGAATTTTTTCTTGCTGAGTTTCTAGAACCAAAAACCTACTGGAGGAAAAAATAAACTTTATACATACTTATGGCACATATTAACACTTGATTATAAGAATTTAATGCATATAAGATGTACAAATAAAATTCAATAGTAGAGATCATGAGAGAATGAAAAGTAAACTAGGAAAGCTACTTAACTGAACTCTGAGATAGATAATTCCTCTGTGAATCTTCTCCTTGAAGATTTTTCTGATAGAAAGACAAAATGGAGTGGAATGGAATAGAACCGAACAGAATGGAATTAAAAGGAATGGAACATAATAGAATGGAATGGAATGGAGTGGAATAGAATAGAATAGAATAGAATAGAATAGAATAGAATAGAATAGAATAGATATTTCAGTTGGAAAGGACTTATGATGATGACCTAGTCCCACTGCAAGATTCCTTATGCTTATTTCATATGACTTCCTTCACTTCAGGGCCTGAACTTGCTTACTTGTACTGAGCACATTAAGCCTTTAAATTTCACTGTCAAAGCCCCATTTACCCCTTTTTTGGTCATGGAATTTCACAAAATCTACATTTTATAGACTCTAAAATATTTGTGCTTGGTTTTGGGTGCACGAGCAACATGAAATTGATAAATTCTTCCAATGGGATACTTTTTTAGCTGAAAATGTATGAAAATATTTTGCAAGAAACCAAATTATTTGAGAGAACAGTCCTGTATCCTGAAGAGGAATGATGCTAGCATGTTGTGGGAGGAACTTTAACAGTGCAACCGTCAAGTGCTTTGAACTGCTTTTCAGCTAAATAAAGATTTAAGCAGAAAACATCAACACCATGAAAACAAACTGCTATACAGATCACTACTTACAGACATTTTTCACAAGAAAGGCCTGTGTGATGCTCTTTGGCTCAACATGCCCAGAAGGAGAAAGTGAAGGGATTTTTGGGAACGTGGATGGACATGCTTTTCTCTTTAGAGACCAGCTCGTCAGTGTTTTTCCTGCACACTGGGCACTGCATTTCCCTCCTGCCCTGCTCTCCTGGAGCCATTGGCAGCCTGCTGGGTGCTGCTTGGGCTTCACCCTTTGTTGGCCGAGGGGTGCCCACTGTGGGACCTCCTCATGTGGTTTAGGAAGAACAGTAAGAGCATTATAAGTTTATACCTCTGGAAGTTACTGAAGAAAAACACTCTGGGCTTGGATCTCCTGGGTATGAAAGCTTCTGTTGGCCACTTGGCAGTGAAAATGTCTGTAGAGTAGGGGTAGATTAAAGCTGAGTAGGTTTGAAGAACACTGGTGTTAGAACAAGATCAAATGGCCACCTTGTTTCTTGTGATACACCCTCCTGGCAGCTCAGTGTCTCACTCAAAATTAGTCCTACATTAGCGGGGGAAAAGATAAAGTTTATCTAATTATGTTTAAATCTGAACTGATTCACAGGCACAAGGGAGGCAACCTAAGCGACAAGAGAAGTTAGAGAAACCTCCATCCCTCTTGCACTGTCTAATCCAGCAATTCATGTAGCCAAGGAACTGAACAGATTTTTGCCTCAGTTTGATATTATATTATATTTTTTAAACAAACTAGAGTGTGCCACAACGTCCTGATGGTAACTGCCTACTGAAATGCTGTTCTGTTTCTGTCTTTGCTGTTTCAGGGATTGAATGTGCAATGTGGTTAAAAACTGACTTGAAGTTTTGGCTTTGGGGAGATTAAATTCATCTTTGGCACAGAGCAGTTCTCTACTGAATGAGGAAAGAAATGACAAAAAAGTATTTCAGGCTTTAAAATGAATTTTTGTTGTTGAAAATTTTGAACTTGGCAAAAGGAGTAATCTGAAGATTTCGAGCAAAAATAACAATGAATGTTTTTTTCAGAATTTTTCTGCTCTAAGTCTGGCTATCTACAAAACAAAAATGTTTTCTGAAAAATCCCTCACACTCAAGTTTTCTTTTGATCCAAAGGATTATTCAGAATGATGGACGTTTTCAGAAGGAACAAAAGAAAGCTATGTCTCCAAAGAACCACCAGCAAAGAAAAATAAAACTGTATCTTGCAAGTTTTTCAAAAAATTTTATACTAGGGAATAGTAATCATTTAACTAAAGTTGCAGCACAATAAAGTCATTTTGGAATATTGCATTCTATTTTTCAGTATACAAATGTTTCAAAGGTAGGGTAAAAATGGATTTGAAGCTGACTGCTGCATACAGTGGTGCAAGTACGTAAATTTGGCTGCTTCTGTGCTGGGGACTGTTTCAAGCAGCTCTACCCAGCCTCCATATAACAGACAGAAGTGTGGAGGAAAGGTCTGTTAAGTTTGTTAAGTTCTCAAAATCAAGTAGACAAAGAAAAGCTAATGTTTAGGACCTGTGCTGGGTTTTCCCTTCAGAAGCATTAGCATTGCAATGTGTGCACACCGAGCACTTCAAACTCCAAATCAAGTATTCTTAGTGTTAAACTAGGAGGAGCACTCAGTGACAAGCCTCTGTCAGTCCTATCTTTCCGTGTTGTCTTCTATAAAACAGTAATACTTTAACAAACCTAAAGCCTGAGTGTATGAACTTAAAATTTGTGACTATTTCCCAAAATTTGCTATATTTTTTTTGTTGGAAAAAAATTCAAACTGAATCATCATTTTCATTGTGGTGCTGTGCCTATTTCCCAGTTACAGGAAGCCTTAAACTGGATTTACTTTGTCATCAAACAGTGGCCATCACCTCTCTCTATCCACGTCTTCTGATGCAATCTTCAGTTAGATGAGAAGATACTGTTATTTTTCCCTGGGATCCCTTCCTCCTTCAGGGCGCAGTGTGCATCAATGCTGCGTAATGAGCTATTTAGCTATCTGGCACGTCCTCATTGCTTTTCTTGGCTTTGTGCCTTATTTACCACTTGCTTCTTCTGCTCTGGAGACAAAGCTATTAATTTGCTTGTAGCTTTTTATTTTACAGTCGGAATGCTTCTCAGATATGCATTATATTTATTTTCATTATACCCTTGGTGTGTGAGGGGTATGATTATTATTAAAACTGTCTAGGTGGAGAATCAGGGTACAGGGACATGAAGGTCCAGGTTTTCCATTAGCTCTGTGCTCCCAGCTAGCAGTGTTTAGCATCTGTGTTGGGATGTTTTCCCCCAAGAGATGTTAGCATTGCACTGTACAATGCTTTATGCCGTCAAAGTACAGCTCCTGTTATTGATTTCAGTTGCAGGTGTGACTGCTCCAAAGCTCTGCAAATCAAAACCCAAGGCCTAAACTGAGGTACCCAGAAAGCACAAAATAAAGGTGGTATTCCTCAGCTTCATAAATCTCCTTCATATCCTTCTGAGGCATTGCTTTTCAGAGCAGTTTGGGGCTCCTATGAAGAATCACCTGTCCAAAGTTTAGCTTAAGTGATTTGACCAGAACCTTGGAGGAATCCTGTGGTGGAGGTCTGGATAGAGTCAGGTCTTCTGATCAGCATTTTTTGCCATAATTCGTGCCTTACGCTTTCTTTCCCCACTGTCTTCAGCCTACACGTCTTTACACCAACCAAAACAGGATGTCTAAGGAGAGCAACCACCTTCACTACTTAACTCTGATTCATCCCTGCTGCAGGTGCATCCCATGCCTCCAATGATATAGGGGCAAAAATAACAAGCAATCAGATAATTATAGACTGTATCATGAGGCATGTGCAAGGGGTGTGCCTGTGAGCAGCAAGGTTACCCAGGCAGCACAGATTCTGGCATTTCTTACCTTTTGAGTGATTCAGTTTGTAACCTTGATAATTAGAGCTGATCAGCACATTTTTGGAAAATGCTGTTCTGCTGAAAGTGAAAACAGTCTGCATCAACGTGAGGATTTTTACCAAGAGACTGTTGCTAAACAGGCTGCCCGGGCCCTGCTGATTCATTCACCTCGTTACAAGGTAGGCTTGGGTCTCTTACACAGGTCTCAGGGGTCCAGGCTCCAAAATTGGCTCCTCAGGCATGTTAACAGCTTCACCAAAGTTACAAGATACACCTAGGAAGCAGAGTTAATTATGGTTTTACTTGGTTCTGGAAAGCTTGTATTTACTTGCATAAATGTCTCCTGTTTTATTGCTTAGACACAAACTGAATCCTGCTCCCCTTTCAAGACATCAAAAGGTCTCATTGCTTGGTATTGTGCTGATGTCTGGAGGGCTGTAAAGTGACCCTCTGCTCAGTCCTTGACTTGGTGAGCTGAGGGATGGCCCCTGACCATGGCCTGGGTCGTTAGAGCGTCGATCCTACAAGGGAGCTAGTCACACTGGCAGCACGTTTCACAGCTACATACTCACCAAGACTAGAGGAACAGTGACATCCAGAAAACCTCATTTGCATTTCCACCTCAGAAAAAGGCTTTTGCCACTCTCTAAGTGTCTTACTCCTTTCCTGATCTCCCGCCCTCACGAGTCCCACTTCACCCCTCCTGGCTTTTCGTAATCTCCTCTATTTTTTTCTTCATGCATTTTTGTAGAGTGGGAAAATACCTCTTCCTCCTCCAATTGTTATTCCAGCATCCGTTTATTTGTCTCTTTGCTGTTCCCATATTCTGCCATCAATTAAATGGTTTGAAATCCCCTGTGTGGTCTGCACTTTAACTAAAAAGAAAACTTGGGAAAGAACCTCCCAGCCCAGCTCCTTTCCCGTCGCAGAAATCCATGCAAGTGAGTAATAAGAGGGCAACCTGCAGCTCAAATTAAATGGTACTGGTGGAAGTGGTAGAAAATCCTGTGTTGTCCTTCCAGTACCTAAAAGAAAGAGGGGGAGAAACTATTTACAGGGGCATGTAGTGACAGGACAAGGGGGAATGCCTTCGAATTGAAAGAGAGGTTTAGATTAGATATTAGGAAAAAATTCTTTTCTGTGAGGGTGGTAAGGCACTGGAACAGGTTACCCTGAGAAGTTGTGGATGCCCCATCCCTGGAAATGTTTAAGGCCAGGCTGCATAGAGCTCTAAACAACCTGGTCTACTGAAAGGTCCTTGTCCACAGCAGAGGAGTGGGGACTAGATGATCTTTGAGGTCCTTTCCAACCTAGGACATTCTGTGATTGTATGACCATGATTAGGAAGCAGCTATTATCTGTGGCAGTCAGTTATTCCAAACAAAAACTGAGAAAACTTACCTCTGATGAAAACAACTGTTTCCAGTACCACCACATGTATATCCTTACAGCCTCTTTTTCTCAGGAGCTTTCAAAAAATATTTTCAGCCAAAATTCCCACAGTAGTAGAGCTATTACCTGTGCCAGGCTACTTATAGCTGTAAAAGATTCATGAGGGATTTTTTTACAGCAGGCCTTGTGACTCTGAAAAGTCTGTCCAACTCTTCTGTACTTCATTATTGAGGGATATGCATTCACTTCACACCAGCCCGAGCAGTAATCATAAATAAGGTGCAACAAGAGCTGAGGGGAAGTACACAAAGTTACATTTCAAAATGTTATGCATAATAATATCAAAGATATGATAAAATGAGACAATAAGTGTGTGCAGCTCTAATAAAATTAAAAGCCAATTAACTTATAATCACTGATTTACATTCAAAGGTTTTTTGATATTGCATATTAATTTACTCTGTTACTCTCATTTTCCTTTTCAAGGTTTCACAGCCATCCCACTTTTTCACATCTGCTGTAAAGTTCATCTCTAGTGCTAATAAAATGACTAATTTTTTTTGATTTATTGTTTTAAATAGTTTTATGTCATGGATGTCTTCTTGATGAAATGCTTTTATAATGTCTTTTCTGCCTTGGTACTTCTGCTGCAAATTACAAGCCATACAGTTTCTTCATCTCTCCCCCTAATGCTTTGAAATAACTGGGTTTAGTGTAAAGCTTTTCCTTCTGGATCTGTGTGTTTCCTCCATCTTACACTTTGCTTTCCCATCTTCCTAGCTGCCAGTATTTTTAAGCTTCTATATACGTGATAGTTTTATACAACTAAGCTAAACAACATCGGTGGCCTTCTACCTTCTTATGTTCATCCCTGTCATCGTGTACACCATTCACAGCTTCAAAGGTTTCCCCAGGGGTCCTAGCACAGTAGAAAATCCTGATTATAAGTGACATTTGAGTGGATTTTTAGAATTAGTGTATTAACAATTATACCCAACCTTAGGCTCTTTATTAACAGTATCAAGACTGGAGTCTAGTGCAGAATTCAATGCAGCTGTGTCATCTTTTCATGAAAGCAATTTCCAGTGTATGCATTGATCTTAACAGTGATCTAAGGCTGGGCAAAGAGGTTGGTACGATACTTTTTCTAAATAGAATGAGGATCTTTGGCTTTTTCTGAAGTATGAAACACAGTTAGAATTACTTAGGCTTGCATCGTTTGAGGTAAACAACTTATTTGCCCTATACATTTCCATTTGCAGTGTTGAGGGCAGCCTGGGAAATATATAGATTTTATCTATAAGGGGTCCTCTGAAATAAATCTTTGAAAATCACCTAAAAATTGACTTGCACACCTTAAAACAAAATCATCTTTGTATATGCACATGTGACATGAACCAATAGAATATAATGGTTATAAGACAGAAAGTGGCTGTATATTCTCATGGCTTCATCAGTATAAATGTAATTCCATGGAAAATATCATATCTAGGGTTTTAGGTGTACATTAAAACACTTTCATCTGCTGAGGAATTTCAGCCATTTCCCTTCCCTTTCTAACCAAGGTTAAGGCTAGAGTCTACCAGCCAGTATCTCTGAACCTCAATATTTTGGTTTCATAAGATTCTCGTTTGCTTGTTTGTGTGCCTGGATGCCAATTAGTTACAATCAAGTGAGATTTTTCATGCACTTGGATTAGAAGCTCTAACTGTGGTCTAAAAATAAGATGGACTCTGCTACCTGCTGCTGTCAGGGCTTTATTAGTACTCCTGCTGTCGTGCATAACAGAGAACAGATTTAAGAGCAATGTGCTTATTGAAAACACCTATGACTACAAATGACAATCGCGGTGATTTCAGATATTGATTGACCTGTAAAAAAAATTAATAACTAGTTTAAAATTTTCTTTCTACCTAAGAAGCACATTTTTTTTAAGGGCCTGAAGAAGAAAAAATTAGGTAAGTCAAGTATCAGGACAAGGTGATTACTTAACATCTGTGACCAAGGAAAAGGCTCAAGGAGAAAAATCATCCAACATCTGCACTGTCGGTAAAATACTTGTAAAAAACACAAGTGAAGTGTGATTAATCACCATGGATGTATGATTGAGTCAATTGACTGTTACTTTTTCATGATGATTAATCAGCTACAAAAATTATAATTGTCCCACTTGTAGTGGCTGCATGCTGTGCCTGATGACATCATTTGGGCTACAGATACTCAATGAGTGGTTTTCAAAAGAATATGCAGATGAACCAGGGAGGGTGGGTGAGGTTAAAACTACATTTTGAAGACCATCTCTGGCTTTGGCAACCCAGACTTGAGACTGTTTTATCAGCTTACTGAATGGACAAATGCTCTGCTATCTGATGAATATTGTCTTCAGATTAAGCTAAAATCAGAGGCATGTGTTTTGTCATTTAGCATTATTAAATAATATTTACATTGGGGTTACATTTGGAGGCAGAGGACAGACCCAAAATTATTTTCATGACATTAGATAAATGAATGTTACACTCAGCATACTGTGTAGTGCATCTCAGAAAATAGCGAACTTCTAAAATGGCAATGAAATGTTAAGATGGATGGATATAAGTTTAGAAAAAAAAAGAAAAGAGGAGGGAAATTGCTTGCTTTACACTGTGGGTGAAAAACAGAAAATGGTAAGAGTAATGAAGATAAAAAATATTTAGTGGGGGAAAAAAGGAGGCTGTCTGATTACTGCTTCTGTGAATCCAAAGCATGGGGTCAAGGGTCAACGAAAAGGAAAGAAAATTCAAATGCAACAGAAGAGACTTAAAAAATGTCCAAATCAACACCACTGAATTAATTAATGGCAGCTTGGCTTCCGTAACTATTTTAAACTGTGTGATCTGAGAGCCCATGTCAGGTTGGGAACCAGACATTCTTTATCTCCCACATCTCTAGGCAGGACTTGGATCCCAGGAGAAGGAAACTTGACCGTATTGCCTAAAAGCAAACTGCAGCCTGTCTGTGTCAGCCCTCAACCTGGATAATGATCAGGGAAGTGGGACTGTGCTGTGGAATCTAGACATAGCCTTGAGATCAAGAATATGATACAAATATTATAAGGATAGTGACAGCTCCTGTAATTATAACAAAAACCCTGTAATTTTTAAAGCATATATGCAGTCATGCTTTAGGGCATAAACCAGTCACTTACTAAGGGTTTAAGAAGCAACTCCCTTTACAGGCAGGTGCTTCCAGAGTTTTTTTCTGATGAGGTTTCTCACACCTTCCTCTAAAGCAGCTGGGATTTGGCATCTGTCAGAGACAGGGACCACGCTAGATGGATCACTGATCTAATACAGTGTGGCAGCTCCTATGTTCCTACGAAGAATGTGCAAGCTTCATAGCAGATATTGGTTTTGCATGTAAGCCTGAAAATATCATCAGACTGTTGAGTGGGTAAAGTGCAGCCTTTTATAAACATACAACCCTCAAGGCTCCTAGGGAAAGATTTTTATGTTGGGATCTTGGATAATCTGAAAGAGATGATGTACTAAGATCTGACACAATAACCCAAATGATGAATTATTCTGGGCAATTTTGCCCATCAAGCTAGATTCACATATACTAATGGACTGTGCAAAGGACTGTGCACTGTAAAAAGCTCAACCCCTGTACACTCGCTGTTATTTTAAATGTCTTTGTGCCTACATAGAAATAGTTTCTTGCAGAGTACAAGATCCTGCTTTAAACTTAAAGTTCAAAGTCTTATTTAAGAAGAGAGATTTTTTAATGGAAAATTTCTTTAAAATCCTCAGAGATAACATCCTTGGAGGAATACCATCTTTTACACTAATTTAAAATAGACTTCTTTCCAGTCTGTTCTGAGCAGGCAATACCTTTCTGAGCTGTACGTAAAACCTCACTAATGATCTGTAATGAAGTGCTTCTTTCTGCACATCCAGCATTTTTGCTCTAAAGTTCAAGGAAATAGCACAATTTTGCCAGCACTATTCCCCTTTTAGTACACTGGCTTTGCTTTTGAACTATAGCACTAACAGCAAAACCTCAAAGTATAATCCTGTATCTCCTCCTTAGGTTGTCACTATGTCTTACAACCATGGATCCTAAAGCTCGGTTCTGTTTTATTCCTCAACTGTTAACCTTTATTAAAGCACTTTTTTTTTGTCAGACACAGAAGGAGAATTTATTTAAAGGTTTATATTTACAGGAGATTGTCTTGGTAACTTCTTGTATTTAGATAAGAAAGGGAAACATGGGAGCTCTGGTCTCTTGAGCTTTTCCTAGGTACCTACTAATTGTTAATTATTAGAGACTAACTAAGTCACTGAAGTGAGTCGTTTGGCTGGTGTCTCAAATGCTGTCATTTACTACTACACAAATCAGCCTAGTGATAGAGTGTCTTTAAATTAGGTTACAACCATGCAGTTATTGGACAGGGAGTAATTGATAAAACCATTAGTAACACTTGTAGAGATAACAGCTAGCAAAATCATGCAACCATAATTATTCCTAATGGATACATGCTATAAATTGTGTCAAGAAAAAAAATCTTGCATTATCTTTCAATCAAATTTGACAGTCCTGGTAGATTACTGTAGACTAAATGCTCATGTATGGGAAAAAAAATGACCTATCAGAATATCTTTGCTTTTTCCCTCTTCTCCTTTCCCATCAATTTATGTGGGGCTTTTTCCCTTTTTTTTTTTTT
>VZTG01009507.1:570090-597757 GCA_013397845.1 Melanocharis versteri
TTTTTTTTTTTTTTGTAGTGTCTTTCTGCGTTGGTGTTCAAGCTAAAGAAAATATAGTCCTTCTTATTAGTTGCCTTTACCACAGTGTTTTATATTTTCAGTCAGACACAAGACACATCAAGACTTTTTGTAATGTGACAACATGAAAAGAATTACCAGTTTGAATAAATGATTCCAGGTTGCATTACATTTTTCCAACAGCAAAATGTATTCTTTAATAATACATAAAGTTTTATCTGTATGCCGGTGTTAACATTTGTTTCACTGAACAAAGGCTCCTACTCTCAATGTCCTACCCCACCCCCTTCTGACTTTTCTCCCATCAAAAAAAATCACTGGTTGTTTCAGTGAATTTTCCCTCTCCCTCTGCAAGTGACAAAGATCAGAAACTGCCTCTATTGACTAAAAGATCAGACTTATAGATCAGATATATAGTTTGATTATATCTTTTCTTCCTCTCCTATGTGCAAGGTGATGCTTCTCAATCATATGCATGAAGGGTTTAAGAGGTGAATCAGCAAAAAGGAAAAAGGTAATTACATATGAAAATGATCATATAATAATAACTTCTCAGAAGAGAGGTGCATAAATTACTGGAGTTCTGTTGACCTTTAAAAACACTTTGGTCCTGTGGCTATTATTGTGAACTTCCAAAGTCCCAAACAGTAACTCCTTTGTCCCAGGCTACTCCCCATACTTTAAGTTGCATATTTGTGTATTTACTATCATTCCAGTATGAGGGAAAAGACTCAGGAGCGTAGCTTACTTAGAGGGTATTCAGAGACTTCAGCTCTTAGGTCCTTGGTTCAGTATCACCCATCTAATGCTTATCTTTGAGCCGGTTGGAAAATCCACATAAGAGAGTCACTACTGCAATTAGCACACACAGATGGTCTTGAACGTCCAAGGGAGGGGGGCTGCCAATGCTGAACTCCTTCCGTGATCAGGAGAGGCAATAATTTGAGAAGAAGATTTGAATGTTAGGAAGAAATTTGTCACTGAAAGAGTGGTAATGCAATGGAACATTTTGCCCAGAGACATTGTCAACTCCCCATCCCTGGAAGTGTTTGAGGCCAGGTTGGGTAGGGCTTTGAGCAACCTGGTCTAGTGGAACGTGTCCCTGCCCGTGGTGGGGGGGTTGGAACCAAGTAATATTTAATATCCCTTCTATCCTAAACCATTCTAAGTTTCTATGAATTATGGAGCTGATGAGCTGTGGCCACTGATGCTGGTGAAAATAGTTTTTTTCTGCAAATTAGCAGAGAAATCCATAATGTACCTTTCATTATGCCCAAAGGAAAAAAAAAGAAAGAGAGAAAGTGCCTGAAAAAATGCTGCTAAGAAGTGTTTTTCCAGGCTGGCCATACTGTGTGACTTATCCCAGCTTGTAAAACCATGTACTGTGCATCTTGCACTGAACACATCCGCTTCCATCTCGTCCCACCTCCTCATTCCTTGTGGGTAGCTTCTCTCCTTGTCATATTCCTACACTCCAGGGCACAAAAATGCAGCACTCACAGAGCATCACACATTACAAATGGTACGTCTGCTACTTCATAGAAATGGAGGAACTTCTGGGGTTAAACTTCCACATGCCTTACTGTGAGAAAAATACACTGGTCCATTTTTTCCCTCTGGAAAAGAACAGACATAAAATGCAGTTAAGCCTAAGCCCCATGTATTACTGCAATTCAAGGAATTGTAAGCACTGGGAGATTTCTATTTTCCTTCCCTTTTACAGTGACACGTGGGTTGCAGTGTACCTATGATTTCTGCATTAGCCAGACTTAGATAGCCTCAGCAATATTTCCTGGCAACTCCTGAATTCACACTAAAATGAGTCATCCACATGTTAACAGCATGCCAAAATGATTCCGATACTTCTACAAACAAGCCCCCCAACTTCTTATTGATTTGCTGCATGCAGATTTAATGAAGATAAGTCAGCATTTACTCAGCAATGATAGAGAGCAGGAGAAAAACATTTGGCCATGTTGGAATTCTCAGGGTTTGCCTCTCTGTGTGGGAGCAGGGCATGTACACTTTCCCAGTCCTGAGAGAGGACTTAGTACCCTGTTGCAGGTAGGACAGGAGCAGGTGTCCTGGCTTTGCTTTCCAGTGCGGGTGCTGCTCTGCTACACTGAGGCGGTGACATGCTGTAGTCTTGCAGAAACCTATTGTGCCCAACTCCCTGATGTGACAATCTAAATGGATTAGTTTTATGACTGAAGCAAGGACAACTCCTTATGTATTATATGCATCAAATTTCAAGCAGGTAAATGCCGTCCTAATCTTCAATAACCACATCCACTTGATTTTTCTTTCTGAGTGATTTGTTGAATGTGCATACAGACCCATACATAAAATGCTGCTTATTACAATACAAAATTGGAATCCAGCCTAGACTTATGTGCATTTTTATGATACCACCCCAAACTATAAAAAATCCATTCAGAAATCAGGTTAAACATACAAAAGTGTTTCAGTAAAAATCACAACTGAGCTTTTAATACTGCTTTTAATGGATTGTTAAATGCTTATAAACCAGCTTTGAGTATAAAAAAATTAGCGCTGTGAAAATTAGTTCAGGTGAAGCCCTTTGATTTTCTCATTGTCCTCTAAATTAAAAATTAACTATCCCGGCATGTGCACCATACCAGAGCTGTACAAGCTTTTAATATATCCAGTCTCATACAAACCTCATACTTCCCTTGAGAAAGTTGAGTTTCTAAAGATTTAATTCAAGTTCCAAGGTCAAACTGAATAGATCTGAATTTCTCCTTAAAATGGGAGTTTCATTCCAATGAGGACTCGACTTCAATTTACTGCTTCTTCCTAAGTTGTGACAATATGGCACATAACATCACATGCAGACAGCAAATCAAATGCACTGACAGCACAATGCCAAAAAAGGTGCCCAAGAGCACACTGCGAAGGCTAGTTGTGAGATGGGATTCCTTTTTTTTAAAAAAGTTTTAAAAGATACTACCAAATCATACGTTTGCAACTTTTAGATAAATCCAGTACATTTTCTGTGTCTTGCAGAGTGTCACAGGAGAAACAAGAAACAAAATCTCTCATCTGTTTTGCAGGCAGTGGAACTATATGACAATATTTTCCTTTCTGAACATTTAATCCCTTTTTCAAATTCACTTTCATGTAAATCTGTCTGCCTCCATTTTTAGTTCAAACGATGAAGAAATAACCACGTGTTTTAGGGACAGATTCTGCCCTTCACTCAGTCTGTTTTACTGAGCAACTTCAGGCTGAGAAACAGTCTTTTGCTTTTACATAGAGAATGTGTGGTGGTGGAGCTTTGTGGCTGTCTCCGTGCTGTGCCTCCAGCAGCTTAGGGAGGAAGCAGGATACTGTGAAAGGGAGGCTACCAGACTCAGTTACCAACTGACTCAAGTCAGCCAGGAGCAAATTACTGATATTCAGGGCTCCTCTAAGCTGGGATGTAGGCTGGATGTTCGCCATGGGCGAGTGAAGGTCCCTGAGACCTTTTGCTCCAGCTCAGACTGTTTTACCCATGCCATGACTGCATCTAAGGATCAGACATGTGCACCTACATTGCACAGTGCAGGACTCTGTCACAAGTCTTATGCTAGGCCTCGGCAAGCAGGTACGTCTGTGAAGTGTGACAAAACTTTGCAAAGAAACCAACTGAGCGCCAGGAAACAGTCAAAGTCGTTAGCGAGGCATTCCATCTGCGCCAATGAACTGCGTGTCTCAGCTGATGAGGCTGCTGTGCTGCAGGGGCTGTGCGCTTAGGGACGTGGTTTAAGTGGTAGACTTGGCTGTACTGGGTTAGTGGTTAGACCTGATGACCTCAAGGGTCTTTTCCAACCTAAATAATTCCATGATTCAGACCTGGTTGGATGGCAGATGCCAGAGGGTTGTGACCAGTGGCACAATTGGAGGACTGTTACTAGTGGTGATGCCCAGAGCTCGATACTGGGCCCAGTATTTAACTTGTTCATCAATGACTTGGATGAAAAGGATGCCTCCTCTGTAGATTCACTGATGACACAAAGCTGGGAGGAGTGGCCAATCCCCCAGGGTGCTGTGCAGCCCTTGGAAAGAACCTCAGTGGGCTCGAGAGATGGACAGAGAACTGTCTGAAATTCAACAAAGGTAAATCCAGGGTCCTGCACCTGGGGAGGAGTAACTCCATGCACCAGTACAGGCTGGAGGCCAACCTGCTGGAAGTCAGCTCTTTGGAGAAGGACTTGGGGGCCCTGGGGGGCAACAAGCTGTCCATGAGCCCGTAGTATTTCCTTGTGGCCAAGAAGGTCAATGGTCTCCTAGGGTGCTTCAGGAAGAACACTGCCAGAAGGTCAAGGGAGGTGATCCTGCCCCTCCACTCAGCCCTAGTAAGGCTGCATCTGGAATGTTATGTCCAGTTCTGAGCTCCTCAGGATAAGACAGATGTAGAGGTACTGCAGTGAGTCCAGTGGAGGTCAACAAAGATGAATCAGGGACTGGAGCATCTCCCTTACAAGGAATATTGGCTGATGTAGTTGCCAAGCCGCTCTCCGTGATACTTGAAAAGTCATGGCAGTCTAGTGAAGTCCCAGGCGACTGGAGCGGGGGAAACATTATACTCATTTTTAAAAAGGGTGGCCCTGGGAACTACTGTCCTGTCAGCCTCGCCTCTGTGCCTGGGAAGATCATGGAACAGATCCTCCTAGAAGCCAAGGCACAGGGAGGATGGCGAGGTGATTTGAGGCAGTCGGCACGGCTTCACAAAGGGCAAACCCTGCCTGACCAGCCTAGTGGCCTTCTATGATGGAGTGACTGTATCCGTGGGGAAGGGAATGGTTACAGACGTCATTTATCTGCACTTCCGTAAAGCCTCTCACATGGTCCTCAACAACATCCTCCTGTCTAAAGCGGAGAGAGACGGATTTATGAGTGAACTGTCAGATAAGGAAGTGGTTGGATGGTCACATCCAGAGGGTAGTGGTCAACAACTCAGAGTCCCAATGGACATTGGTGATGAGTAATATCCATCCCTCCAGGGTCCATACTGGGACTAGTATTATTTAATATCTTCATTAATGACAGACATGAAGAGATCGAGTGCAGCTTCACAAATTTGGTGATGGTACCAAGCTGAGTGGTGTGGTTGACACAGCTGACAAGGAGTGGGCCCATGGGAATGCCATGAAGTTTAACATGACCAAGTGTAAGGTGCTGCACCTGGGTCAGGGTAAGTGCCGGTGCCAACACAGGCTGAGAGATGAACAGAAGGTAGAAGCATGTGAGGGACATGTTTATAATTACAGCACACCAAAGAAAGGAGTCTTCACTTGAGTTACCTTCTATTTGACATTTTCTCCACAGATGAGTTGCTGTCCTCGGACTACCTCCATGATCTTTCTGAATTTTTCTACATTATGGAAATTAGGCAGTCCTCTGCTGGTTAGATACTGAAATGGAAGTAGCTCTCTGTAATAAGGCCTCTAATTTATTACAGTACTTTTACAAATTACGTTCTGTATAAACTATTTGTTATAAAATCTGAAAATGTGCCAGTGGTGGTATTTTACTGGGGGACTTGTATCTGATTTGGAAATAGCATGAAAGAATTTGAAGGTGTGTAACTATGAGTCTAAGAACCACAAATTAGAAATTGGTAAGTTTCTATAAGAACAAAGCACATTAAGAAAGGCTATTCCAAATATAGAGGATAAATAGTAATAAATAACATTAAAGTTAAGTTTTAAATTTTTTTCTCCATCCGCTAAATGCATGCTAACATGATTATAAGAACTAATGTTAAAAAAATAAATTACTGAGCACTGGTATAAATACAAAGCACACTTAAAGGTGAATAGGATATAAGTAATGCAGTTTACTTTGACGAGGCCCTTTTAAAAATGGTTCCAAAGACACGCCATCTAGGACAGTCAGCCAGGGCAGCAGAATATATACGTTTAAGAAAGTCAGAGACAACACTCAAGCTGCCCAATGTTACCTTTGATATGTATTATTGATGTGATATTGCTGTTCTTGAAAAGGTGGCAAGGTTGAAAGCATAAGTTCTGAGGACAAGCTGAACATCTAAATCCATGAAGTCTAGAAAGAAAAATCACTTAAGAGGTGATTTAATTGGAGTATTTAAAATTTTAAATGGAACAGATAATGTCAACATGAGCTGCTATTTTCAGACCAGCACAAGGAGATAGGACAAGAGGAACATAAATGGAAATTAAAGGAGGACAAATTCAGAACAGATATAAATACTCATCCATGATGAGAATAATAAACATGCAAAAAATTGGCATGGACAGCAAGGATTTGAGGCAAAAAGATCGGTGTTTTTCTGATGGGATGTTCAGTGTCTGTTCTTCAGTCAAGTAGTAGAGGCACATGCTGGGGAATAAAATCACTCTGCTCCTCTTCTTTCCATCTCATTAAAATTAAATGCAACTTAAAAATAATTTTAGAGTTCGCAAGTCTTTCATTGCTCTTATTTACATCAAAATAATTTTTAGGGGTGAGACTTATGAGGTTGCAAGCTTGCTGAAAGCTAAAAGCAAACTTCATGCAGAGAATGGCATGGAAGATATTCTTTTTCATTCAGTTCTTCAAATTTTGTCTTGAATCTTTCTTATGCTTTTCCCAGAAAGCACTTTGGAACCAAATCAAGGAAAATTATATGTAAATCTATACAATAAGTAGCATGTGATTCTTTAGGACAGAGATTTTTTTTCTCTTGACTATAAAAGTGAATGTATTTCATGCATTGCACGTTTTTTAAAGAGGAGGTATTAAAAACTTCTCTGATAAGCAAGGATTTCAAGGGAATGTTGTGTATGTGTATATTCAGTGCTGGAAAAAGTCTCAAAGAAAGCCATTAATAGTCTTAATCAGAATAAAATGTGTCTAATCACATGGAAATACATGTCATAATAAATAAGCAATCTGTGTGCATGAGACTTGCCATGAGATTCTATTTGACAATATAAAATATGTGGTGATATATTCTATGTGTTACTGTTTATCCAAAAGGGTGTCAGCAAGCAAGGAAAGATTTTTCATCCATGCTATGACAATATCAGCAAGAGTCTGGGATTTTCACTGAGGTGAGCACTGAACAGCAGAAGAGTGCTAAGCTGTAACTTAGACATAGAGGGGTCAATTGGAGAAATCAGTTCTTCAGAGTGCAAACAAGATGAATATAAGCAATTGGACTAAGATTAGTGGATAAAGACAGACTAAATTAGAGGCTATTGCTTGAACTTTAAAAAGGCATGGCCACAAAATGAAAAAAACTGCTGTCCACCCCACGCTTGAAAAGAAATCAGAGGTGTCTGAGTAGAAAAGACAGAAATACTCGAGTTAGGAATCTGAAGAACTGCCCAAACCGATGTAAGTAATTATGAGCTATGGCATGAATTGATAAAGGTAATTTCACTCCTCCTCTCCCCCCTACCCCCAGTTATTTTAGTTTAATAAATTTGATGTGTTTCTATCTATGTGAATGATTAATTATTGGAATGAACATTGTCTTCCTTCCTGTACAGATGAGGCAAGCAGTTTTTCTGGAACCTATACGTAAAGCTTACTTTGTGGGGGTAGGCAACCTGCTCAGCAGCAGCAAAAGCTGAATTGCTGCTATTACAAATACTCTTCTGTCAAAATTCACAACTAAGTAGCTGTAGTATAACAATTTTAAAGGTGAGACTACTGATCCATCTTTAAGGACAGATGATTTCACAGAACTCCTGTAAAAACCCCCTCCAAACCACAGTGACTATCAGGCATTATACATCAAGGGCAGTCATTATTAATTTTAAATTTGTTTAGAAATGGTAATGTACACTTAGGGTATCAAAACAGCCTTAAGTGTGCCTTTTGATAATGTTACACAATAATCAGGAAGTCAAGCTTAATGGAAGCAATTTCATGCTTGCAGTTTCAGATTAAAGTGTTTTCTGCATTCCTCTCCGTCCCCCAAACCTGGAAAGTCTTCTTTGCAATGCCACTGCCTGACAGTGTTAAAACTGTTTTAGTTGTTTCCCTCATGTACATATCTCAACAACTGGAGATCAGTTCTTTAATCTTGCTTATTCATTTTGTGGACTTATAATATTTGCACTGAAAATTGGAACGAGGTAAAATAAAATGTCATCTAACTTGCATGTATACACGCACACACACACACACACACACACACACTCCCAACTTCATCTCCCTCTGGAAAATGGGGATTGTTCCAGACCTGGTTGCCCCAAATCATCAAAGACTTAAGGAAGGAGGTCAGTCATCTAAAGTGTCTGCAAGCAAAACCATGAGGGTCAAGGCAGTGAGCCCGGAACAGGAGGAACCCTTACAATCCCTACCATGATGCAGCTGCAGTGGTCCAGCTCATTCCCTTCCACCTCAGAATGCACTTCATCATTTATTTATTTATTTCACAGCCAGTAGTGGAGCTGGATCACAATGTAACAGCTCACTGAGAGTTTAGACAAGACCCGTATTGCTCATAGTAATTAAACAGATTTACTTGTAAATTCTTAATAAATTAATTCAGTACTTAGGGAGTAAGTGCTATAATATTAGGAAAGAGATCATGTTGGTTTTTTTTTCCTTTAATTCATAACCAAGAGGTTGAAGTAATAGCTGTAAGGGTTTTTTTTCTCTTTAGCTAAGTCAGTAATTCTAGTTCATGCGGGGGGTATTCATTAAAGAGACTGAACTTTGTGTTTGCCCTCCTTCACTAACATTTATATTTTCTTCAAATCACACAAAGAGACTGGTTGATAAGGGAATGTTTCAGTCATTTTCAATTAGTTGTAAAGTATTTTTTTACAGTAGTCTGGTTTCTGGTTAACTGACCAACAGAACAATGATGGCTATTTTATACTGAAGAGACAGTGCTGACAGGGGGTATAATGAGAGAAACAGTCTCAGATTTTCTTATTAACAACTGTAGCCAAAGCCCCTGTTGGCCTCGCTAAATGGGTAATAGCATATTACTCTCTTGGTGGAGGCCTCTAGGAGATTACAGACAAAGTTGGTTAATTAGAGGGATCTGAAGTGTTACTTCAAATGCTGTCCCAGCTCTGCAGTTTTCCTACAGTTTCTAATTATTTGCCTTTGAATAAGAATACAGGACTAGATTTCCCAACCTGATTATTTCATAAAATCTGAATGGATAATCAAGCACTACTTATTTCAATCAAAATACAGTCAAATTGAACTTAACCACAGATGTATGAATACGGCAGATTTGGTATTGATATTGATTTACCAGTAAATCATCTTAAGTTCAAATGATCAAAAATCAAGACAGGTCAACATCAAAGAAACAGGAATATTGGCATGAAAGCAAGCTCTCTTGATTGGTACAAATTAAAAGATCATTTATTAGTGATTATGCTGTATAATACTGCCAGTGCCAAATGAATGCAATTAAGATGAAATGGGCCCCTGCAGCTACAGGGGTTAATAAAGACTGAATTCCTAATGATTTTTCCATTAATTATGAAGATGTCCACAAAACAGCTTTAACAAAGCTGTGGCCACCTCCGACAAATCTTTGTAATCTGTATAAAATGCCTCCCTTAATTGACATGTTGTTGGGATAATGTAAAGATTTAACAGCTCTGAAATCATTACTCACCAAAGGAGGGTACTCTCTGAGAAATGTGAAACTTGGGGTTTTTAGGAAGTGCAATGGTTATAAATGTTTTCAATGGCTTGAAAATTCCATGTTGTTTCAAGTCTTAGATGACATACATCCTTACTAGAAACATTGCTGCACACTGCCTGCAATGAATAAACATTTACCTCCTCTGAGTGCTTGTGCTCTTCGTAGGTTTGGGCGGCAGAGTATTAATTGGGAGAAAAAACTGCCAGGGGACTAGACCAGTGGCCTCTACAGACTCTACTATTATGAGGACAAATTTTGTCTTTTAGGACCAAAATTTGGCCCTAAAACATGGGAGAGAAAGAAAAAATAATGCATTATCTTTGAAAGCTTCTTGCCTAGACACACTTGCTTCTCAGGACTCTTACTCTGGGGTTGCCTTGGGCTGGTGTATGCATGGCTGGGTATTTCCAAAGCAAAGGATTCTGACCTTTCTGTAGGAAGGGTAAAGCCAGATGGTGCCTTTCACTCCCTTTTTTGTTGCTTATCAACTCAGATCCTTCTCTGATTGCTGCTGAGAACAGGTTTGCCAGTCTTTTGGCCATTTCTTGCTTATTCATGGGATTTCCTCAGGTTTTATAACTGGCTTTTTCATCAGTATCATCATTACCTCTCATCTGTCACTTAACAAGGAAAAAATCCCTAAAGATCTAAAAATGAGGAGATTGCTTGGATGCTCGATTAGGCACCTGTTGCCTCTCAGCATTAAGTTAATTTCCCTGCTAATTATCCATGTTTTCCATACCCTCTGTTTCTTGGTTTTCTGTTTTCAGGATGACATCAGTTTGAATGTGGATTTTAAAGCAATCGGAACTGCATGAAGGGAGCACCAGAATATCTGCTGTTGGGTATTCTCAGGCAAAAGGTGGTTTAGACATTACTTTAGACATACAGAAATTTAAGTCACCAAAAATCTGGCTAGTTTTGCAGACATCATCAAACTGAATGCTTTACATCAAAGATGGCTCAATGGTTGTGTCTGTTCCCAACAAGAAGAAGTTCTGGCACTGCAGTGTGCAGGACTGCGTTGTGGAAGCAATCACCTAAAATGGATTATTGGGAAGGTAAAATCGTCCCAGGGAGAGTAGAAGAATGAACCTACTGCATAAAGACAGTTAAGTCAGTAAGGATAGTGATGAAGTAAAACATTTCAAAATTCTTTGCAGTCTTGCCTAGCTAGGAAGTTAAACCAAATATTTCATGTGTAGACATGTAAAAAGAGAGAAGCTGAAGAAGGTACAACATTGTTAATTACTTTGGATGCAGTCAGGATTAAAAGTAATCCAGATAGGGCCCCAAAATAAAACAAATGTTTCTGATTTCAGTGGGTACATCAGCTATACAGGCAAGGAAGAAATACAAAATTGTTAATAGGGATAAGGTTTCCACATCAGGAAACAAAACTTCCGGAGTAATATCTTTCGAAATAAAGATATTAATTCTAAAGTTTTAAATGAGCAGAAATGTGAAATTCTTAGATTACTAACTTTGAGGTAAGATGTGTGTTCAAACTATTGTTTAAATTTCCTTAGTGGGAGACAAGTTACAAATGTGTGCTTTTAAAAGATTTGTGGGACACTTGAGAGTACAGACTGTTTGAGTCTAAGCCAGCAAATTGCTTCAAGTTGCAGCAAAGAGGAGAATTATAGTGGATAAATATGAAGAAGAGTCAAGACCAATTTTGTAGTTGAAATTCAGTGTTACAAAATTTCTTCAAAGAAATCAACAGGCACATGGATTAGTCTGCATTTATAATGCGATTAACATGGATTGCAAAAAAAAGTTTTGATAAATCATATTTTAGATGAATTACCACCTGAAGTTTCCTCTTTCTCTCCTCTCTCTCTCTACAGGGAAACTAGATGCTTACTTAGGTTTGGACAAATGATTTCTACAATCCCAAACTTGTAGTATTTCCCACGTGGAGAACCTCTGATGATACACTGGAAACTAGACAAACCCACACCAATGAATAGAGCACACGGTAACACAGGTTATATTGCGGGTGGCAAGCTTCCAAATATTGCAAAGCAGGATGAACCTAACTTTATCTTCTGGAATTTTTCAAAACCATGAACACTCAACTTCTCAAAGAAATCAGGTGTTTGTGACTTTGGCAGACTGTAAGGTTTTTTTAACAAGCTGTCTTTTTACAAATACAGATTGCACAGCAGAAGCAATTTCTTTTCTTCAGAAGAAAAATCTACCTGCACTCTAAAAACCTTAGGTCTGAACTCTGAAATAGGTTACTGTTTAGATGTAAGGCCAATTCATATCAGATTTGAAAAAGAATTGTGGAAAATGAAGATTGACAGAAAAATTTTGAGTGCATAGAAAGATCGGTATAGGAGCCCTAAATCTTCACTCTCAATTTGAAATATTTTGATCACCTCTGATTAAAATGCATAAACATTATATTAGTGTATTATATATATATTATATTAGTGATATAAAGAGACAGGAATTGCTACAGATGATATCTCTAAATCCTGTATCTCTAATAAATCTGGAGCAAATCCAAAATATGTGTTTTAGCTGTTGTCCATAAGGATTCTCTACTTGAAATTGTTTAGAAAGAAACAGACAGAGAATGCTCGAGAAGAAATAGATGCAGGAGCAGTTTAAACAACAGGGTGAGACATGAAATATTTAATGAAGAAAGAAGCCAAAGACTTAATGTTGACAGGAGTATTGGAGACTGAGAATCTGGGAACGCTGACTGCGGCTGCTCAGTTTCCTCTGTGCCTTGGAGTCCAGGTGCAAAGATAGAAAGACTGACCACTTTGAGTACCCATTTCTCCATGTGCTTTTGGCTCAATACTGTACCTTTGAGATTGTTGTTGTATCACTAAAATGTGCTCCTTCTATTTGCACATCCTTGTTTCCTAAATCTTGCTGATTTGCATATGCACTAACCTTTCTTATTTAACTTCTTTATTATGGAACCGCCACTGTTCTTTCTCAAATAGTTTTTCCTCTAGCCTTCAGCTTAGTCCAGTTTTCTCCCATTGTTTTGGTGATCTTGTGGTTCTTCCATTTTAAGAACTATATTTCTTCACGGCTCCTGATATCAGTTCAGCTTTTTGATTTCTCTGAATTCTCTCTAGCTCAAGTGTCATATCTCATCTAAATCCCTAATCTTCACTAATTGGACTAATGATCACTAATTATATGTACTGTGCAAGCACATTGGAATTTACTTGACATGAGTTGAGGGGGTATATTTTGGAAAAAAATAGACTGTGTTACATGTGTAAAAGTTACAAGTGAATATCACTGGTTTCATCCTACAGGGTATCCTTACAAGAGCTAGTACTAAACAAAAAACAAACAACTCTGATATAAATAATCTATTTAAGTGTGAAATTGGATTTTCAACATAAAGATCAAATTCATTGACTTCAGCGATGTTACATGAGGGATGAATTGGCCTTTTAGTCATTTTATTGCATCTGCAAACTCATACCTCATGCCTTATCTTTGTCTGATCTGCTATCAAATACTTATTCATACAGCAAATAACTTATTTGACTCTTTAGCAAAAAGGCACCAAATTCAAATGATATTTGCTACACCAATAAATAAGAAAAGGCTGCCAAATACGCGTGCATAAAACCCCATAATCTTACTTAGATTTCCAACTATACAGGAGATGTTAGGAAGAATATTATAGAGGAACTGCATCTGATTTTGATCTCTATGGTATAAATCAGAAATAGCTCTTTGGTAGTCAATAAAATTACACTGTTAAATCAGAATAAGTGTTCATTTTTCTTTTTTAAAATGTTTCAGCACTATTGCATCAACAAACATCTTAGAAGTAGCAGTATATTCAGATTTCATTATGATACTTTTCCTATAAAATTACAAGATAGACTTTTTCCTGCACTAATTTAATTCTTGGTTATTATAGCCACTGATTTTTAGAACACAGTGGGGGGCAGTTTTGCATAGGTGAATCACCAGAGAGCAAAGTATCTGGGGGAAGAACAAGCCTGTTATTAAACAAAGAACCTGTATTTTTGTGTGTAGTTTTGTATGTATGTTAACTTCAGGAATATTTATTTATTTTTAATTTTTTACAAATTATACACATCTCACACTTGCATTTGTTGCAGGGTTAAATTTGTGGTGATTTTCATCTCCTCGGTGGTTTTTCAGCATCTTGTTAAGGTTTATAAAATGGCTGTGAATTATGTAAGGAAATGCTATTTGTTGTTGATACAAATAAAAAGACTGAGAAAAGGAATTATGGCCCGACTTTTAACAGGCATGTTCATAGTTGTGCACATTTCAGTCATACAAATCAAAAGTAGGTGTGAGTACACGGCACTGCACTTAAAATGCAGCTGTAAACCATCCTGTAAGCTACTGAAGGGTGTTAGAGTAATGAAAACGAGGATCTGCAGCTGAATGAAGCTTCCAGTTTCTGTAGCTCAATGGCTGCTTTTGGTTTCTACCTACTTCACCTACTGTGACTTTATATTTTCATACATATTATAGCCATATATATTATTTAGTCATCAGTTCTACTTTGTCTAGTTCCAGGTGATCAATAATCTGTGATACAGCAGCTTCTACACAGAGAAACAACCAGCCCTAATTGCCTTAGAAAGATCTTTCAGATTCACTTCCTCACATCCTCTTTTCCTAAATAAACTTAAGAACTAAGAATCAATATCAGCATAACGCAGACTCAAGGATGCTTTGAAATATCCTAGTAACCAAGCTGAAAGTGGATTTCAAGTAGCACCTGCAATGCCTACTGTCATTATGTAGACCTAAAGATACCCTCATAAATACGTAAAATAATGTCAGACGTTGGTGTTATTTCTGGTTGTGCTACATCTTGAGGCATGGCCAGCACAAATTTGCTAGGCATCTCCTGTCTGAGACCTAAGCAAAAAATATGGTTGCATTAATGCTCATTGCTTCTTTACCTTCTGGGTTTTGGGGTTGTTATGAACAGGTCTTCCAACTCATCTCTTGTTTGATACCACTGTTGCCATTCTTGATATCCTTAGACCACTATTTGAATTATAAGAGTTTTTGCTTCTCATGTTTATTTATATATAAAATCTCTTATACCATCTCTTCACGAGAGCTCTCTTACCTTTCTACTGAATACAATTTGAGCAGGTGACAACCCCTGCTTCCGTTGCTGCAAGTTTGCAATTTCCTAGTGCCTTATAGCATGGTTATCCAGCTCTCTTCTTCTGACAGTGTGTTTCTGTATCTGTAAGCTGCTAGGTTAAGGGTATGAGAGCAAAATTTATTCCTTTATTTACATACTTCCATGCAAATTGCTTAAATACGTGTATAGTAGGTCAGGTAGATCATGTTTAGCAAAACAGAGCTGCTACAGCACCTGCTTAGCAGATGTATCTTCCAGTCATGATGCCTGAGTGAAGAGGGAACAAATATAGGATGATATATACTATTAAGCAACTTTTAAACAACAAATTTATCCATCAGCAATGGGAAATATCTGAACTCTGGGATCTACGTTTCTAAGCATTCCCATTCGCTGTGGCACTATCCCAATTCTCTCTAAGTATTCAATTTCTTTGCTTTTTCAAAAAGAACAAGCTTCTAGGAATCTTTGCCCTTGGTTTGATGAATTGAATGCAAATTTCTTGATCAGAGAAACAGAGAAATGTATGTAGAGCAGGAGCCACTGTTCAGGATTTCCTGCCTTTTTAAACTCTCGCTTAGAAAACCCTTTTCTATTACAGATCCCTTTATTTATCATGGTTTACCTCCGCACGACCTTAATCTTGCACAGTATGCAAAAAGAAGTGAAAGCACAGTGCCACATATTACCCCTAAGAATAGGTACAATGTATAATCCCTATTATGAAGGTCACGAAGGTCAACTCTCTTCAGATTTGGCTCCGTCGAGGATTTTCACACCTCCAAAACAGTAGCAAGCAGTGGCTGAGTGCAGAGTGCAGAGTTGCTATGAAAAGAGAACAGATCCTAAAGAAAGCCATAGAGTGAGGAGATTACTAAGGTCCCTGTTTCCTGATGCCAGGCAGAACAAATGATGGTGCTGCACTCTTGGTAAGAGGCAGGAGTTAGCTTTTCCTGCTCTCCTTTTCCTTTTTATCAAGGCCTGTAGTGAGAGGACAAGATGTAATGGTTTTAAACTGAAAGAGGGCAGGTTTAGGTTAGCCATAAGGAAAACATGTTTTCACAATGAGGGTGGTGAGACACTGACACAGGTTGTCCAGAAAGTCATGGATGCTCCATCCTTGGAAATATTCAAGGCAAGGTTGTATGGGGCTTTGAGCAACCTGGAAGAGTGAAGGAACTTCCCAGCAGAGCATCCAAGAAGCAAAGGATTAAAAGCTAAAAGACTAATTTACTATATAAATAAGGAAATTTACACCATAAACAGCAAAAATTTTCTCTGCAACTTAACATTTTATCTCATATCTGTCAACATTTACATCATTAAAAAAGTTGGTGCTGGATTGTTATATTTTATTTTCCCATACTGTACTTACTATGCAGCTATGCTCCAGTTATGCTAATTGGAGTTCCATGCATAAATTAGTAATATAACATGCTAATAAAGATGGATAGTATCTCAGAATGTCCTGAAAAGTAAAAAAAGAAACCAACAAAAACCAGCATTAAGGAAGTCTGTCCTAGCATATTTCAATATTTTATGAGAAGTTATGCAACAGGCGAAAACCAGGTGATAATAGGAGAAATCCAGTTGTTCTGCAGTTGAGACAACCATCAGATATCCTTTAGGATATAAATCCAAATTTACAGTAAGGGTAGAAAACATGTAATGAAGTAATTTCAATATGATGATACCTTTTCTTTTCTATAAGTACAAAGAAGTCAATCACTGACATCTATAAGAAAATGTCATGGTTTACCAATTTCACAATTTTTGCAAAATCTTGAAAAAACCACATTTCTTTTTAATCTTCTAAATGTATTTCAACAGACTTGAAGGAGCTACAACCAGAAGAATTGCACTGAAATATGGACAGTATATAAATGTAGTATTTAGAAACAGAATACAGTTTCCTTTGACTCCTAAATGAGCAGATAGAATACAAGAGACCCTTACATTACAGAGAAAAAGAAATACAAGGATATTCTGAAAACAAATGCTAAAATAATTATATATGTACAAGACATAACTCACATTTTATGAAATATGAAGTGAAATAAATTTAGGCACATCCTTGCCAGATCCTAGTTAAAATATTGTTGGCTAGACAATAGCAACAACAAATTCTTTACGGAGAAAGATATGATAAAGCAGTGAAAGAATTCTAGCACATGGCTAATGGAGTATCTGTTTCACCTTATAATTCTAGGGTCTGTTGGGTTCCATAGAACTCTGAGGGTTTTCCAGGAGCTAATACAGAGAGAGAGGTGGTAGGTGTCACTCTAAGTTGCTGCACTTCCACCCCAGAAGAGAGTGAGTAATAAAAGAGGTGAATAATAAAATAGATTTGAACCTTTCCCCGTGCTAAACAATTATGGTCCTTTTCAATTACTAAACAGTTTTCAACATTTGTCCATATCCTCTTTTTATGTGAGGGACAAGTATCAGAAAGATTTATTTTTAATAGAGATTTTTCTAAAAATATTCACAATCGCTTGCCTCCTATTTTTCTTAGCCTTCTGTTTTATTATTTTCATTTAAGAGAGAAGGTATTTTGTGAAGTCAAACTGAACATCAGGTCATGGTTAATCATACTTAATTGAAAAAAAATCAGATTATTTGTGACATGTAAACTGAAATTAAATATCAAAGTTGCAATGCTATTACAAAAAGTAAGACAGAAGGTGTATCACTCAATCCTCAAACATGTCCTGTTTATTGCAGAAATAACACCGTTCATATATTTTTCATTTGCATTAATTCAGTATATTTTTTGCAGAATCACTTGTGTACTTTTCTAAATTTGATTAAGATATTTGCAAAGATAATAATTGTATATATTTGTCAGAATTCTAGAATTGTAAGATTGTGCCTCATGTGAATAAGAATATTTACCTTAAGGTCCTATTCTGACTCTCTTGATCTTATTTTTAAGTCAAGATTCTTGCTCTTCTAGAGAAGAGATTTAATGGTCTCTTAAAATTAACATCTAGTTTTATTAGTTTCATGTATGAGCAATGGCAGCATCTTTAGAGATGGTGAACTGATTATAGTTCTTTTGAAAAACAAAAGGCAGGATTTGCAGGTCAAAAGCATCCCTAGTAAGCATAGAGGTGTTCAACAGGAGCCTTTTCAGTTTGTGTATTTTGGTCAGTGTTTTCCTATTATCTGATAATACTCTAGGTAGCAAAAGAACGAGAGAAAGAATGAGAAACAAAATAAATCTGGTAAATTTTACTCATTCCCCATCAGAATTTGACGAAGTGAAAGAACATCTGACCAATTTCTTCCTTTGATTCCCCAGGCTCTGCATAGCTAAGCCTTTTACCTCTGCCACCTGCAGAAATCAAACCAGGATCTTGTGATGACTGATACCCAGCTGAGCTGGTTCCTTCTCTTTCATAAGAATAGGGAAGAAAAAAGAAACCCAGCCTTCTGTACCTTAGACTGTGTTTTTGCTGGTTTGATATTTGTTCCTTTTTGTGTACTGTAAAAAGAAATATTCATAAACAGCCTTGCATCCTGTACTTCATTAAATCAAGAATGATACAGAGATGTTAAGTCAGAGAACATGAACAAAACTGAAGAAGCACAGCCTGCTTTTAACTGTGTTTCATCATCAGGGAAAAAAAAGAAAAAAAAAAAGAAAGAGAAAGGACAAGGAAGCCATCAGTAGAGAAGAAATGCTAAAAAGTCTATATATTATTTTGAATTGCCTTGATAATGTGTCATAATTGCAGAGACAACCTTGAAAAATGAATACAGGAGAATCATAAAGATGTCCATGAATGAAAACCAGGAAGACCAGTCGAAAAAGCCAAGGAAAGTTCTTTTTATTTCTCCATTAGCTGTAGCCCAGAGAGAGTATTTGAACAAGAATAACATCACAAGAAATTTACAAAGGGCAGAACAAAACGAACATTTTTAGCAACAGCTTTCCACTTATCTCAAATTCCTTTGAAACAACCCAGCAATAGGTGGGTTTCAGGTTTCCATTTCAGGCCATAGAACCTGGGAGTGCAACACACTGCAGAAAGTCTCAGGACTGGCTGCACCGATGTGTTTGCTATTGTTCACCAAAAGAAGCTACGGGAGTGCCATACTCTGCTCAAAACTGATTTCATTCCCTCAGGTACTGCTAAAACTGCATTCATATCTCCTAAAGGGTGTGTGAGGGAACATGTGCATGTCTGTATGTGAGCATGTCGGCAGAGGAGAATTTAAACAATTTTTTTTTTAACCATTCGGATGTTGTAGTGTTGTTCCAGAAGGCCACACCTTTCAAATTTTGCCTTAAATGAAATAGTCTTCATATTGCTGAATTAAGGTAGGCATATGAAGAACAGCATCTGAAAATCAAATCACATTAAGCTAAAGGCTGCACAGGGAAGTTCATGAGATCGCTAAGGCCAGACAAAATCACATCGAAGTATTAGTTCTTTCCTGCTCCTCTCTTTATGCAACTCCAGTGGAAGCTTTCAGCAATTTCACACTCCTCCTCCTTAGAAACTCCACATTTGTTTTGTTAGGAGCAAGTTCAGCCCAGAGTAAATTTGGGAGAAATAAATATTACAGGTTTTTTGCCTCTTCATCCAAATGAGACATATGGACCCAAACTGAGGAGGATATCTGATTTATTTAATGGAGATATGAAATACTTAAGTGTCAGAATAAAGATTTTGATTTTCAGTTTGTAGAAACTTAGTGTGTGAATTTTCTACGTCTAGTACAGGCTGTACATAGTTTTCACCACTTCTCAGCATCTGCTGAAGAAATAGTAACACCGAGAGTGGTCAATAGGGAAAAAACCTGCCAATACGAAACTTACTAGGCTTTTGAAGAAAGATAGAGAGGAAAAAACAGAAATTCTTGAGTTTATGGTTTAAGCACAAATAAAATATACTACAATAGTAGTATATATAGCAAATGCTGTATAACCTACATCCATGTCTTTTGTTAGAAAATTTAGTACTGCCTTAGTGTTCACAACAGGCAGGTTTCCAGCAGCTTCTTGAATGGAATCAAGGATTTTAATGGGGTTCTGTTCTGTGTGTGGATTTCTAAACTCATTGAACAACATTTTAGTTGTTTTATATCAGGTTAATTTTTCTGGTTTGAAATGTTTAGAAAATTCTTTCCACAGACTTGTATAAGAAGGTAATTTTAGCACAACATGTTGTGTACCAGGTCACTTAAAAGTCTGAAAGGAATGATAGTGAGAGCCAGAGGAGTAATTATGGGTATGCTAAGAAGAAAATGCCAACAGGGAGATATGTGTTAGAGGAGAGAAAGGAAGGTCTGCAGAGAGAGGTGTCAGGCTTACCAGAAAGAATCAGGATGAAAAGGTGTTCTGACCATTTCTTGAGGATAAGGTTATCAGCCTAGACAATCTCTTTGAAGATGTCCTGAGAGGTACTTTAAATTTGGACTGCTGAAGGAGAAGTAAAAGTCAGGGACTTGTTTGGATGGGGAAGAAAGAGAAGTGTGTGGTTTGGAGTTTGAAGGTTTCTGGAGTTTCAAATGCACATTTGAAATTTTGTGTGCTTTTTCAAAATGAACCTGATCTCAAGACACACAAAGGCCTTACTCAACCTCAGGTAAAGATGTTATGAAAAATCACTACCCTTTTAACACATGTCAGAGAATGGAAAAAACCCTTCAGGAATACTGTAAATTTTCACTCAAAATAAGTTAAATAACACAGACAAATTGTCTTTTTTTTTTTTTTTTTTGTTCTTGCCCAATATTTTATTAATCTCCAACACACAATTTGTATGGAGCATGCTGAAGCATTTTGTTACTTCTTTAAAGTTTTAAAAATACATTCTAATTCCTTTTGTACACTTTGAAATTCAGGAAGTTATGAATTGTGTTCAGTGCTAATGTTTAATTCAAGACTCACAGTCACATTCTCAAATATTCAGCTTCTCTATACAGTCATGCAAGTTGTGTCTGCATTAATGTTTTGATTTGAGCAGAAATCTCGTTTTGAAATAAATCTTCTGAACAACTCTGCTAACTGAAGGTTGCCTTGCTTCACAGAATTGTTCCTCATGAGCGAATTGCTTTATTTCTGAAGAACTCTTATGTGCACAAGTCACTAGGAGAAACTCCAGTGCCGGCTTCTCAAAACAGTGTTAAATGTTATGCGTGGTTGGGATGTTCAGTTCAGGGGACAAAGTTAGATCTTGGGTGAAGTAGAAAACGTGAAATGCATATAACAAGTGTGAGGACCTCATCATCACCTGCCTGGGCTTACTGACAGACAGAGCCACTGGACACCACATGATGGTATCGGCTATTTTCAGATTAGAGTTTGGGAGAGGCTGGTAAGAAATGCAGCCTGTGAACAGATACAAAGTTAATTCTTATCTTTCATAATATCAACCACTACTGTAGACCTTTATCTAAACAAAAGAGATTATTTGTTTTGCAGTTGCTTTAGTATGGAAAACGCATGAAGGCACCTAATATGAAGCTCCAGTGGGAAGACTTACCATTCCACAAATATTTTTAACACATCTGAAAGTTTCTCTTTCTACATTAAGATAAGCTCATGTCTAGAGCTTTTGATGAAAACCCAGAGGGATGCACCTGATAACCTCATGGCTGGGGAAAGATGACTGCTTTCTCATGTGATTGATCTGAGGCAGAGACTTGGATCTGGCTTGTTGTTTCCCAGTGTTAAACCAGGTCTGTAGAAAGTCCAAGACTGTCTCAGTCCTTGCCTATACTGCAATATTTGGAAACATTTTCCTCTGCCCACTTCTGTCTACCTTTGCCCAGTCTTTTCCTTACTTTGTCTCTGTGAAATCCAGAGCAACATCTGATTTTCAACGAAGGAAAACACAGTTGCTTACTCCAGAAAAATGCCATCAAATAGTCCAAAAATATATTTGTCTGGAAGACTGAAGATGTGGTCTTCCAGGCATGTCTCAGCAGAAGTGGAGACCCAGCAGTTTCTGTTGTTGTTGCTCTGCTCTGTGTAACTTCTAACCTGAAGCTTGATCTCCAGTGTCTCAACCTTCTCCAGGTATATGTCTTTCAACAAGCTACTGGCTTTCACTACTTTTTGCTTGTGGCAGTTAATGCAAAGCAGCTTCTGGGATCTTGTGTTCTCAAATTTGGACATATCATCAATCGTTTTTATTCATTCTTGGGCTAACAAATCCTGAAAAGCATCTCTGCACAGTTTCTCACCTGTCATTTCAGGAAGAGCCATCAGCGGTGAATTTCCACACTTTTGTGAAGGTTGAATGATAAATGCTCCTTGTCAGTGTATTAGTAGCTGTTATCTAAGCAACAACACAAAAGTGAATAGACTTTAGTAAAGGTCAGCAACTTTTAGTTCCTTCCAATCTGCAAGACCGTGAAAGCAATGCGATCGTCTTCCCTCTGCAGTTTTATGTTGAAGCAACACCTGTTCTTAGGGAAATAATTTTGAGAATCCCTGCAAGTGGGAGCTGAGGCAGTATGAGCTGCAAATAACTTGAGCACTCTGATAACTTTAATGCTTGGGCAATCTTCTGGTTGGAAAGTTTGGAGACTGAAGTCTAAATGCTCCTATTGTTTTGTCTCAAAGTGTTCAACATTCTTGTGAAGATCTACCCTGAGGTGAGACTGTATTTTGTTGTAATTCAATAAAATATGCTGGAGAGTTATCCCTTCTGATCAAGGAATTTGAAAGCGAAGAGCAAATTCACCAAAGGAGCTAAAAATCCAGAACAATGGAAGCTCCATATTCATAATGAGGGGAAAATCATGAGCATGAACTATCAATGTCTCAAGCAGTCACAGAGTTAGTTAGAAGAACTTGAGGCCAAAAGCTACATTTAGTTAAAATTGAATGAAATTTCTTTTTATTATCCAAGAGTTATTGTAAGCCCTTATGAAGCCAAGGGCTATACCTTAATTTGGCACTCTCCACCTCTTTTCCTATCTGTTTCCATCTTTCAGACTCTTCTTCCCAGGGTGCAGTTTTTTTGCTGGATTTGAGGTAATGGCACACCAGAACTATGCCCCTAGCTCATGAACGTGCTACAACTTCACAGTGTTCCTGCCACTGCTGTATTTTCGATTCCAAATATACCAATGCAATTGCTGCACTCATACCACCCTTGTTATAAATCTACATAGACTTGCCTACAAACGTGTGAATTCAGGCGCACTTGACACATAAGGTCTTCCATGTAAGTGATTTTTCCTTCTCTTTGCAAACTTCAGTTCCTTCTCTGAGTATACTTTGCCTAGCGTTTCACAGCTTCTTCATGTTCCTAGTTAACTTCGAAACAAAAACAACCTTGTCATTCATCCAGAAATTCAAACATATCCTTAACCTCAACATCTCCTCAGACACTTCAGTAGAATGTATTGCGTTACTTTCAAGAACCCTGATTGATATGGTTATTAGGTTCATGTAACTGTGCAAGAAAAACATTCTATATTCAAGAAGAGAGATTCAATTGCTATCAGAAGTTCCATTTTTCTGGGCAGGCAGAAATTCTGAGATCAAATGTTGTATCTTTTTTCTCTGTTTCACTGCAGAAAGTATGACTTGATAGACCTTTCCTTCTTCAGAATAAGTTGGTGCCTGAAAAGAGAAGCAGCCACTGAAGCTGAACTCCTACAAGAAGCTGCTGTGCACTGGAGCACTTGGTGTTCCTCAGATTTCCAAAACCAGAGGGGTTGACTGAGATTGCCTGACTTGACGGCCTCCACAAAGTGGGTCACGTGGCTTGCTTTAACTTTTTCCCCAAAGTTCACAGAGAGCAGAAATACCCTGGGGCTTGGGTCATTTGCTTTTTGTAAACATGCAAATGGACAAACTGCAAATACTAAATTATCTTCTGCAAAAAACATGCATTTTTTTAAATGAAGAATTTAATTTTTTAAGTTTTAACAGGGAAGGTTCAATTCCACATTCAAAGTGAGAAAAAGGAACACATCCAGGTCTTTTTTGTTGCACTTTTAGAAGACAGAGCATAGCATCTCTGGTATTCCGGACACTTACGCACTCACAGAGCTTCAGGAGAAGGATATGGTCAAAATTTCTGGAGGTTTGATCAACATTTGGGGCAGTTGAGAACTCTGACAAAAGGATGAAAAGTAAAGGTGTAAATGAAATGGAGGAAAAAAGTGGAAGAGTAAAGGGGAGGAAATTTTGAGATTCTTGCATTTCAAAATAAGGGAAATGTTTTTCCCCATTTATTTTTTGAGACATTTTTGAATAATCAAGTTTCTGTCAAAGGAGATAATCAATCAACAATTATCAGTGTATCTATGTGCTGTAATTAGCAACTGATAATCGTATATGAATGAAATTTTGAAGATTATAAATAAATCAACGCTTGGAGACTGAGGTCAAACTTTACCATAATTTCTGAAAGGTAAGATCTGTAGTTTATGTCCAATAGACCAGATGATTTATTGTTGAAATAGGGAGTTGAGAGTTTTTCATGTCGAAATTGAATAAATCTAATATTTTCATTGAAAAATTAGAATCTTCCCTAGTTTCAGGCACAAAATTCCATACATCAATTCCATACAGCTGATAGAACCAGTTTTTGTGATTAGATTAAACATTTATTCACCAACGGAAACAATTAATGACAAATTATAATTTAGGGCTGTGCTTTTAATGCAGTACCCAAATGAGACATTACCATTTCTTTATATACTGTTCTTAAAGAGGAATTGAAAAGCAGAAATACCTATAAGCTGTAACTAGAAGGCAGGAAATCAATCAATGAACAATTTTTTTTTTTTTTTTTGTGAGTCTGTTCATTGAAGTTACGTTGCTTTATCTGGTCTTAGCTTGTAAATGCTAACCTAGGATGAAATCATTACCCTTAACATAGATACTGGTAACTCTGGGCTATGTATTTAGTGGATGCAAATAAAGATACACATAAGTAGCCAATTATCTGAGGAAATGAACCATTAATGGATTAATGTAATTGGAATATATTCTTTTATCAAGAGAGACATTCACTTAAAGTGGTACTGTATTTGCTTTACACATGACTTGTTGCATATCTAATGCCAGTATCATCACATATTCCAAACCAGCGACATCCCAGAAGGAGTCAAACTTGAAAAAAAATCCAGACAGAAATAGAGAGAAGCCTGACAAGTAACCCCCTATTTTCTCCTCAGCCCACAAATATTTTGATGCATCATTTACATGAGCTCTCTTTCAGGAAAAAAAAAAAAGCCAGAGGTAAGACACAGTGCACCTGGAGGATATTGTTTGCCAATCTTCCTTTATAGAAACAGTTTAGTTTGTACCATGGGTTTTAGCAGTGCCATGATACATTTACTGCATAGAATGATTTGATAATGAGAAGCATTTCTCAGAGATTTTTCCAACTATATGTCATTTCCTATAACAAAAAGTACAAAGAAATGTATCATCATTGAAAGGGCAAGTATTCCCCATGAAAAAAATCCAAACCATTTCTCATCTTTTCTCCCTTTTTATGCCAGGGTTATTTTGAGGGAAAGAAGGAGAATAAAAGTATTTCTGTGAACATGATGGCAACCTTTGTCTGGCTTTTTTGATACTCAAAATATACCCAAAATAGATTCTATTTAACACTGTGAGTGAAATGTAGTAAAATTTTAATAGAACAACTATGAAGAAATCAAAGTCCTTGACGAGTCTAATAGGAAAAAAACTATATAAAGCTATCTTTATACAGATAAAAGCAAAGAGGAGAAGGGAAAGAAAATGCAGATGGCCATGGTTATTCATCTCAGAGCATGGAGAATGGATGTATCTCTAAATACATAGCTTTCATGTCTTACAGAAACTTCTGGAATATGTGAGAAAAAATACCTTAAGTAGTGTATTTTTAAGCAGAGGTTTTGTATGCAGGTATTGGTACCAATAAAATACAATTTTTTACATTTTTAACAGACATTTTGTTTCTACTCTGTTTATTAGTGGAATCTGAATTTGTGGCCTTGTATGAATTGAAAGATAAATAGCAAAGTAAGGTACTTTACTTTGGTGGGTTTGGTCCCCCCCTGCCACCCTGTATGAGCATGGAACTCATTTCAGGACTAAACCTCAATACCTTTTTAGTGCCTTTCCACATAGAAGTACTACAGCTCCCTTGCAGCTGGAGACTGAGGAAGAAGCCAAAGAAGTTGAAATTATTTTCCACAGGCAAATGAACTGACCCTTCACCAGTCCTGTCAGTGGAAAATGGAGAGCTCCTCAGCTGCTCTAGAGACAACCACCCTCTAGATATAGACTCAACTGCTCCTCTTATGTCATCTCATGTGCAGCTGGGTGTCCTGCCCAGATTCCATCAGCCTTTTGTCCTTCTGCATGAATGTTTGAAACCAAGAATTAAACTTTCATCAGTACACTATATTTCTGAAGAATTTGTATGATGCTTCTTTGCATATAAATGTGGGGAAATCTGGAGCAAACCCAGCAGAATTCATACTAATACTACTTTCCGAAAAAAGACAATCTTATATCATGTTAGTGCAAATTTAGGAAGTGTTATCCAAGTTTAAAATGAAAGCCATTTAAACATGTCATTTCAGGACACATATTCCTTGATATAAGGATTTGGATAGATTCTCTATCCATCATATTATAATTTGCTTTCTGTGTCCAGATATCTGAATCTATCTCTGTTGTTGTAGATACAAATGCTATATTCAGAACTAGACAGGTAAGTTTTGAGAAGGTATCACATTTTTATGACTCTTCGAAAAAAGTTGATATATTTTATAAATGACGTGTGATTTCTTTCCAGGGAAAATTACTTTACAGTTTAATTTTTTTTCTGACATTTTCCCCAATAAATAATCAGCTCTCTTCCAACAAGACAGCACACAGTCTGAACCCTGAGCCTGGAGGTTAAGGCACCATCCATTTATCTCTGTTCACATAATGTGAATTATTGGTTACTTGCTTTTCATTGTAACTGTGTTATTGGAAAATTATATCCCAAGATATATTTAACGTATTTTACTTAATCTCTGCTCACATTTGATTTGCTAAGGCCCTTGCAAAGTGTTTTGCCTTGTTCTATTGACAAAGCACGGGCTTCAGGTTTTACTGAAAAGATACTGCAGCTTGATATGGCTGTTGCTCCTGACATTTACACACATCCCAACTTTATATTGCAGCAAAGTACCTAACTTGTGAAAAGAAGAATGCACATTCAGCAACTTACACAGTTCCAGCCACAGGACTCTTTTACTATCTCTTGAATAATTAGCAACATGAATTCAGATGGAATATACAGTAACTTGCCAGACTTTGGGGTAGGAAAAAAAAAGATTAGAATGACAAATAGTCAGACTCCAGGGTCAAATGCTTTGCCAGTAGTTGCATATGTTTATGCCAAAATACATAAAGAAATGTCACTTCAGCACATGAATGATGACAAACACTCCAAGTGGGACTGCACTTCATCAATCATTTCAAATGCACAGATTGGGTTTACCTATATAAACAAAAGCAATAAAACTACTCAAAGCCTCACCTTAAACTATTCAGGCATGACATAAACAGTGTTACCGCACAGTCAATCCCCATTTTACTTGAGAGGCAGTCAGAAAGCAAGTGACAAACTGATTTATTAAGATTAATAAAGCATACCCTTAATAAAAATAAAGCCACTAATATTTTGCATAAACATGGGAACTTTCTTTGGTGCTAGAACAGACTAGGATGCAAAAAAAAGAGGGAAGGTGATTAAGAAATCTTTTTGCACTGTTCATCCAACAGTACTGAGAAGATTTGAGGAGTTTTTAATCACTAGAAGAGTTCCTGGGCACAGAGACTTACTGCAGACCCAAAGTGCAAGTCTGAGACCAGAAAAAAATGGGTTCTTTTGAAAAAA